>OY282644.1:26356226-26956226 GCA_958299015.1 Tetanocera ferruginea
CAAATTCAAATTCAAATTCAAAGTCAAATTCAAATTCAAATTCAAATTCAAATTCAAATTCAAATTCAAATTCAAATTCAAATTTTTAATTTTATTAAATTTTATTTAATTTTATTAAATTTTATTTAATATTATGTAATTTTATTTACTTTTATTTAATTTTATTTAATTTTATTTAATTTCATTTAATTTTATTTAATTTTATTTAATTTTATTTAATTTTATTTAATTTTATTTAATTTTATTTAATTTTATTTAATTTTATTTAATTTTATTTAATTTTATTTATTTTTATATAATTTTCTTTAATTTTATTTAATTTTATTTAATTTTATTTAATTTTATTTAATTTTATTTAATTTTATTTAATTTTATTTAATTTTATTTAATTTTATTTAATTTTATTTAATTTTATTTAATTTTATTTAATTTTATTTAATTTTATTTAATTTTATTTAATTTTATTTAATTTTATTTAATTTTATTTAATTTTATTTAATTTTATTTAATTTTATTTAATTTTATTTAATTTTATTTAATTTTATTTAATTTTATTTAATTTTATTTAATTTTATTTAATTTTATTTAATTTTATTTAATTTTATTTAATTTTATTTAATCTAATCTAATTTAATCTAATTTAATTTTATTTAATTTAATTTAATTTAATTTAATTTTATTTAATTTTATTTAATTTTATTTAATTTTATTTAATTTTATTTAATTTTATTTAATTTTATTTAATTTTATTTAATTTTATTAAATTTTATTTAATTTTATTTAATTTTATATAATTTTATTCAATTTTATTTAATCTAATCTAATTTAATCTAATTTAATTTTATTTAATTTAATTTAATTTAATTTAATTTTATTTAATTTTATTTAATTTTATTTAATTTTATTTAATTTTATTTAATTTTATTTAATTTTATTTAATTTTATTTAATTTTATTTAATTTTATTTAATTTTATTAAATTTTATTTAATTTTATTTAATTTTATATAATTTTATTTAATTTTATTTAATTTTATTTAATTTTATTTAATTTTATTTAATTTTATTTAATTTTATTTAATTTTATTTAATTTTATTTAATTTTATTTAATTTTATTTAATTTTATTTAATTTTATTTAATTTTATTTAATTTTATTTAATTTTATTTAATTTTATTTAATTTTATTTAATTTTATTTAATTTTATTTAATTTTATTTAATTTTATTTAATTTTATTTAATTTTATTTAATTTTATGTAATTTTATTTAATTTTATTTAATTTTATTTAATTTTATTTAATTTTATTTAATTTTATTTAATTTTATTTAATTTTATTTAATTTTATTTAATTTTATTTAATTTTATTTAATTTTATTTAATTTTATTTAATTTTATTTAATTTTATTTAATTTTATTTAATTTTATTTAATTTTATTTAATTTATTTCAATTTAATTTATACTGGATACTTGATACTAGATACTTCATACTTGATACTTGATACCAGGCCTGGTTGTAGTAATTTTGTAGATACATATTTTGTTTTTTAATCACAATCCTGTATAATTTGAACACATCATAAAATTATTCTTCTGGTCAAACTTGTTCACTTCCAACATCTGACCACTCATGCCACGTACTTCAATTTTGTCTCATAACAACAAATTTAACATTCCTTAGGCCACAACCCAAATGTGGCAACTCCCTTAAGTAAAATTATGTTTGGCATTTGGCCAAAACCCAACCCTAGGTGCTCTATGGCCACTATTCTTGTGGCAGCCACACTAGCAACAGAAGAGTGGCAACGCTTCAGAAAACCACAATTAGGATAAGCGTCTCTAACGTTCTTATAAGTGCAGCAGGAGCAGCAGAAACTGCAGGCACGAATCCTGCAGCAGCAACGTAAAGTGGAAAAAATGTCCTTAAAACAAATTAAGACGACTTTTAGGCCGTCGACGACGACAACGACAACGACTAGCGCTGCAAAAGGCTTTAAGGCAACAAAATTGCATACAACACAACTAACAAGAAAAAAAAACGGTGGCAATACTGTGCCCCTAAAATAGAGAAATCTCCTAGCTTACTTCACAACCAAGAATCCACTTTACAGTCCTTGTAGGCTCTTCATTTGAAATTTTCTCGGCTGCATTAGACTGAACACAGCACGGAGTAAGGATAGAACGAAGCGCACAAGGACCAAAAACACTTTACATGCTATGTTTATGTCCTTGCGGCAGCTTGCATATGCTTGGGATTAATTCGGTACATTTTTTGTTGCGCCTCTTCGTGTTGGATTGAACGCATGATGTTTGCAAGTTTTTTGTAAGCCTTTTTTCGGCTAAGACCACAAAATTGTAGGGTGTTAGAAGCATCGCTGGACGTCATTGCATTTTGAATTATTTATTGTTTGTCGACAACGCTGTTGCCCGGTCTTAAAACGGCCAAATATTTTGATGTGTTGTGCTAAGCGACGCGGTGTGCAGCGTTCATCGTTCGCTGCAAGGCGTGGCGTCATCCATTTAGTGGGCAGCATATCATGCCTTAGCTCATTCGGTATGCAAAAGTTTGCTTTGCCTGACTACAGAGAAATGACGGTACATTTTTATTTTATTGTTACTGGCCTTTTTTTTTTTGTAAGGATGCTTAGGCAAGCCTGCAAGTTGGGCAACTTCTTAATAATGGCTTCATTTACAACGTACGTGGCCGGCTAGCCAGGATAATGGTTAAGTAATGTTGTTATATTCGTTGTTACTTTTGTTGTTGTTGTTTGTAGTTTTTGTTTTTGTCGCTTTTGTTGTAATTTAAATATTTAGCAAACGTCTTAATGGAAAACGACACAGACCTGCATGCATTGAGCCTTGAGTTTATTTTGGGCAAACTGATCCTTTATATAATGGGCTCATATTAAGGGTACAGGGAAAACTTTACGAAGGTCATATTATTTATATTTGTATGTTTAAGAATTTAATTATACAAGCTGGAACAAATACCATTCAAGCTGGATACTTTTAAAATCAAAAGCTGTACAAATTTATATAGATTTAAATGCTTTAAAAACAAATACTTATAGTAAGGGTGCCTATTCTACAAATTTACAGAAGTCTACGGATCTTAAGTATTATGTTATTAAATGAATGAAAGTTATACAAATTTTAAATTAATAACAGAGAATAATTTAATTCACCCAGATAGACAGGAATAGGTTTTAAAATAACTTATTTTCAGTTTTAATTTTGATTATTGCCAAGTTGCTTCAAATGCTACTTTATTTTGCATTACCAAAAAAAAAACTTAAAAAAAAGTTTCAAAATATAACAAAAGTATTGAAATATTTTTTTTCAAAATTATAGAAATATAATTTTTTTCTGTTAGTCCAATGAAGCTTTTTACCTTTTTATTCATAAAAATTTACAGAAAAAATAATAAAATAAATTGAAGAATATGAACAATGATTCAAATTGTTAAGCTTGTAATTGATAAAACAAATCATTTTCGCTTAACATCTAGGCTATATAGTTTTTATTACAAAAACTAAATGAGAAATATATCAAAGAAGTAGTGTGTGTTAATTGGTAATGGACAGAGTGCGATGTTGTTGCTGCTTTTTGGCTATTTCAGCTGTTTCGAATAAGCAACAACTTCTCTAGTTGTTTAGTGAAGCTCAAAAATAAAAACAAAAAATTACTGCACATTCCAGGGGTTGAACTCACTATCATGAGCATGATAGAAGGAAGCTCTATCCACTGCGCTGTCAACACCATAATTATGATGGAAAAATAAACTAAACATATCCGGCAGGAAAATGAAGGTATTTATTAAATTCGTGAAAACTCAGAAAAACTACTTTTCCCAGAGATGAGACCTAGCTGTATCGATTTTTCAGCCACTTTTCCATCTATGCTGTAAATTTCATCGAGAGCCGTTTTCGAGAACGCAGTTGTAAATATAAACATAAATATAAATATAAATATTACTCGTTTAATAGAATGAGATAAAATTATGTAAAAATGTGGATGGAATATTAGAACCGACTTCGTTCGTTGAAAACAAACCATCCTGAAACATACGAAGATATCGTCATAACACCTGAAATTTTATAAGATACTTCGAATTCAGGTACGTTTCTTTTTTAATAGTACTTATAATATCAAAAAAAAATGAGAGATTGTAAAGTATCATAACCATTTTTGCTTACAGAAACTCGAAATGACGAGGAAGTTGCAGAAGTGAAAAGCAACCTCGAAGACGAATCCAGTGATGATGAAGATTAAATTATTTTTCTTCAATAATATTTTTTATCTTCTATTATATTAATGATTTGCGTACTTATGTATGTGTAGTAGACCGGATCGAAATTTAGATTCCGCCGGTCGGGGTCTCAAAAGATAGAGGAACTCATTAAATTGATTTCTGCTTACTTTTTTTTCAAATTGGAGAAAATCCGCCGAAGCAATTTTGATTCTCCTGAAGGTCCTTTTTGTTAAAAAAACATGGTTTTTTGCTTGTAACTTTTTTATTCTTCACAGAACGCATGCCCACATCTGCTAAAATATTAAATTTCTTACTTATACCTATATAATTCAATACTCAAAATAATTCAATAATAAATGCGTGAAAGTTTTATCAAAACAGTCATAACTTAAAAAAGTTAGTTTTCCAAGAAGTTTTAGAAACAATCTTCATAAGCCTTTCTCATATAATTCTTTAAAGACTTTTTTCCTCAAGTAGCAACGTTTTATTATTTTTTAATTATTTATAAGCTCAAGAACAGTTTTTTGCGTTTTCTGAAAATTGACAAATTTTGAGTTATGTCTCTTTTGAAGATGATGTGCGACATGTTCAAATGAACCCAAAGATCTGCAGTATTAAATATTTATTATATATATTGCCCATGGACACGCCTACCTCCCATACAACACAAAAATTAAAAACTGCATAAATAAGCTCATAATTAACTTACAACAATAAAATTAGCCATTACAATCAACATTCGCCCATGGACACGCCCACCTCCCATATACACTTACTTGCTTACTTAGATGGCGCTTACAACCGTTGGTCGGTTTTGGCCTGGTCTAAGAATTTCCCGCCAGCCTCTTTTGTCGTGCGCTTGCTGGCGCCAGTTGGAAACTCCAAGCGTTGTCAGGTTATCCAATGCCTGGTCTTTCCAACGGAGATGCGGTCTTCCTTGTATGCGTTGACCACCACTGGGTACCGAATCCAATATCTTTTTCGCTGGAGCTTCGTCGTTCATTTTCTCAACATGACCTAGCCAGCGGAGCCGCTCTATTTTAATACTCTTGACTATATTATTCCATTGTATTCGGTACTCGCCATTGACACAGATTGAACCATAGATCTCTCGAAGGATTTTTCTCTCGAACGCTCCCAAAGTCCTTTCATCAGAGCTGCTCAACGTCCAGGTTTGTGATGCGTATAGTAGGACGGGCATGATTATTGACTTATAGAGCGTCAGTTTTGTTCGTCGAGAGAGAGCTCTGCTTCTCAATTGCCTACTGAGCCCAAAGTAACACCTGTTGGCAAGAGTTATACTTCGTATAATCTCAATACTGATATCGTTGGAGGAGTTAATGCTGGATCCCAGGTAAACAAAGTCCTTTGCAACCTCAAAGGAGGTATTGTCAACAGTGACGTGGTTTCCAAGACGCTGGGACTGTTTGTTTGTTGACACAAGATACTTCGGTTTATCTGTGTTCACTGCAAGACCCATTCGACTCTAGCCTGGAGAATGCTGCACTGACTTCGCGCGTATTTTGACCAATGATGTCAATATCATCAGCATACGCGTCTCAGGTTAGCAGCTCGGATGATCTTCTCCTTGACTATATTAAAGAAGTCGTACGATATGGAATCACCTTGTCTGAAACCTCGCTTGATATCGAAAGGAAGGGAGAGGTTCTTCCCGATTTTCACTGCACTGCTGGTGTTGTTCAGTATCATCCTGCAAAGACGTTTTACACGCAAAGAAATTTTTCGTTTATCGTAACTGAAAAATTCACCAACTATACTTCGTTTGCGAACTGTATTTGCTGCAAACGAGTATTCAGTTGTCATCAACTTAAAAATATTCTTGCTTGAAACGAAAAAACATCGAACTTAATGAAATTTTATCATTGTTTTGGAAGTTCAAGTTTAGCCGAGCGTGCTGGCGTTCGAGTCTAGAAACTTGAGTGACCTGGGTTCAAGTCCCAACAGCAACACCAAATTTTTTTTTTTTTTTTTTTAATTAATGTTTTTTATTATTATTTTTATTATTCTTATTTTAACGGTTCCTTTTGACCAAGCAGTTAATGAAACAGAATTACAATTTCAATAATTAAATTAAAATTTTTGATACTTACACAGCCAAGAATCGAACCCACGTCTCTCGCGTGCCAGTCTAGCATGCTTTCATTGAGCTATTGTGAGATATTGTCTAGAATGAATTTTTTATTTACTTAAGCTGTAACACATTCTTGTTTCTTCGTTTATGGCAAATATTTTACATTTGTCATCAACGAAAGCGAGCTGTGTAGCAGTTCTGTGACTGCGCTTGTGATTCACAGTTGTGTGTCTGTTTGTTCACACTCTTAAAATACTTCCTTTTCGTTGATGGCAAATATTAAACGCTTTTCATCACCGAAATCAAGCAATTTTTTTTTGTCAGTTGAGAACTACTCGCTTATAACAAATTAATTTCTTTTCCTGCAAACGAAGTTTTCAGTTGGAATAAATAAATTTTTCGGTTGCTGCAATTTAAAAATCACTGCCGTTTATGACAAACAAAATTAATTTCTTGCAACTAAATAACGTGTTTCCCGCAATTAACCATTATTATGCCAACTGTTCAAACGTTTACAAACAATGATTTGAAGCATGACAAACGAAGTTCGTTTGCAGCAAACTGGCGATAAACGTTTTTTTTCTCTGCGTGTAGCTTCGCAGGAATACCAAATTCAGACATGATGGCATATAGGTGACTCCTTATTGGACTGTCGAAGGTGGCTGTGAAATCAGCAAAAAGATGGTGTGTGTCGATTTGTTTTTCGAGGGTCTTTTCCAAGATTTGTCGGAGTGTGAAGATCTGGTCGGTGGTGGACTTTCCATACACACTTAAAGAGATTAAATTTGGTATGTGTTTTGTATCTCAAAACAAAAATTTCATCAAAAAATGGATGGTACATACTCGCCTCCCATACAAACCAAAAATTTAAAACTTAAAAACTCAGCTCATGTTTAACCTACATAAAAAAGATTTAGTAAGTATGTATTTTATATCAAAATATGTAGAAAGATGTCTTCGAAAAATCTATCTACATAATTGTCAGATTATCATTTAGGGCGAAACAGACATCGAGTTGAAACCACAGTAGAGAAATCAGAAGCGTTCGAGTATTTCAAGTTAACATTTTCAAAAATTAGTCAAGAGTGTAGGAAACGTTCAAATCGTCAGTAATATAAATCGAACACTGTTTTGAGTTAAGTAAACGTTCAATATCAATATCCGACACACTAGAATAACTTTTTTATTACATCGTCAGATTAATATCCATCTGTTATCAGAAAGACAAAGCATGTATACACTATTAATATCTGACGAGCTCGAGTTTTTCCATGTGACTGTTTTTTTTTTTTAGATTTTTAAAATTTTCTACACGCTCTTTGCCCCACTAAAATGAAAAAACTTTTATAACAAAGTTTTACAATAGAAAGTTTAGTGCAGGCAAAACTAAATTAGAAGCGTTGGCTGTTGGAGTCATTGCACCACATATATTTTCCGAGGTTCTAGCTGAACTTAAATTGGCAAATTTTATATCCGTGATTATAGACACTTCGAACAGAAAAGATGTTAAGTTATTGCCGATCCTCGTTAGATATTTTAACCCTTGTAATGGTGTTAACATCAAACTCCCTTATTTTAACAAAATACCAGGGGAAACTTCAGATATTTTAACGGACAATGTTTTGAAAGCCCTACGGAAGTATGACCTTGACAAAAAAGTTATTGCACTGTCGGCTTATAATACTAATACAAATTTCGGTGGTGTAGCTAGACAAGGGCAGAAAAACGTTTACCGTAAATTGGAAAAGGAATTAGGTCGATCTATACACGGTTAAAAATTTTGGACTAGTTTTTAATCCAAACTTTGGTTTAAAGGAATTTTTAATCCAAAAAGTACTATATTTTATTCCATACTTAAGTTTAATTTGTTTTTAATCCAAAAAAGTTTAAGTTTAAGACTATTTTTGGACTACAAATTTACATTAAGGTAGTATTTTCAGGAAAAATTATTTATGTTACCTAAGATTGAAAACTATTACTGCTACGAAATTTACGCTCAATATAATAGTTAATGTTGTTAAAGCATCCGAAGTTTATTTTTTAATTAAATGAAACAAATTGTTTCTTAAAATCTGAACCAAAATATTATTATATTCATTATTACATTGAGCAGTGTTTCATAATACATAATAAGGTTATTCATGCAAAGCGGCAAGCTTGTATTTTGGGCAAGTAGTTATTTTTATCAGTCGATTGTGCATTTGGGGAGATATGTCAGCTGTTAACTTGTTAACAGTCAACTTTCAGCATACATATAAACAGCTGATTGCTGGTTTGTGATATATCTGGTTTGTGTAAACGGTTCTCCATACATTTCATTTATAAGGCTGATAAACTTATACGGTTTATATCATTTATAAGGGCATTGCCCATTTGCATGAATACCCTTAATGTACATATATAGTGAAGTTTATGGCAATATAATAATATGTTCACACGAAGGCGTTTTGGCTGAAAAGCCAATGAAAAGCAGCTCTTTATTTGACAGTTCTTCTATGGCGAAAAGCTGAATATTATGTAGCTTTCCAGCTGAAAAGCCATTGGCACGGACGCGACATTCGCACGGTTTTAATCACTCGAAAAACAAGAAAGAAACAAAAAGAACCGATATGTATTTTAAGTGTTCTAACGCGATGAAAGAGTGCTACATTTTATAAAAATATTGGCAAGATTTAGTACAAATTAGTTCAAAGTACGCGACAAAAAAAAAAATGAGTTTTTTTTAGCTCGTATAGAAATATGCAAAATTTAGCATAAATTAAGTGTAAGAACTTTTTTTAATATATACTAGCAATACCTGGCGCGCGTTGCTACGCCTTAGGCCACGTGCATAGTAAACGCCGATTCAGACTGCCTGCCTGTGTCCGCAGAGTGTGTGAAAAAGCGAGAGAGATAGATATTTGTATCTCATTTGTTCACACAGATTTCAGCTTGCCTGTCTGTCTGAATCGGCGTTGAAAATGCACGCAGCCTTAGACAAACACATGTACTTCATCTGTGACTTCAGAACCTATTCGATCAAAAATGTAGCTTGTAGGGGAAGGTGCACCCACTTGACCAAAGCTCAGACCAGTTTTCTATTAGAAGGACATTACCAAATGGCAACTCCATTCGGAATTTCACTGATCAGCGATTTTTATTTCCAATGCTATTTGCTATTAAAAATTTGGCTTGTATGGGCGGGGGTTCACACCCCGTTTTCCAATGCCCGTGCTATATTTCTTGTCGAAAGACATTTCCAAAAATTAAATTTATACTGAGTTTAAATATTATGGAACATTAAGTACCACAGCTATTCGATATTAAACATTTAAACTATGTAAATGGTGTCACGACCCAATTTCCAATGCTTGCTGAATTTTTCCAGTGGATGGACACGACTAAATGTTATATTCCTTCCGAGTTTCACAAATTTGTGACTTATGTTTCTTAAATTATACTGAAAAATTTGAATGCCTTAAAAGTGTCACGCCCCTTCTGCAACGGCTTTAAAATTTTACCAGTAAAACAGCACGTGAAAATTGAGGTCAAATACAGAATTTTGGAGCTGTGCAACATGTAATTCTAAAGCTATTCGATATCGATGCCAAACTTCACAGGAGCGCTCTGCAGACTTTGCTAGAGTTTCCCTGAAAATTTCATAACAATTGGTTTAGCGGTTTTGAAGTCTACTTGTACAAACAATCATTTTAATATACAAAGAAGATGTTAACAGCTTGTTTAAAATATGCTTAACTTACGCATCCTTTAAACACGAAAATATGCGTCAAACATACGTTTTCGATGCGTTTTACATGCGCTGCGTAGCTTATGCCAGGCTGTCTAATATAATGGAAAACCATTCAAAAGTTGAATTATAATATTAAGGTTCAACTAAAACTACTGGAGACCAATGCAAATGCATTATTTATAATGCTATTATAAAAAAACAGAGAAACCAACCAACTTGAGACCCTCCTCCTTTTTGAAATCGGTTAAAAATAAAAAATATGCTCCAATCACAATAACTCTTTTAATGTGCAACATTTATTAACACGCGAAATAAAAAACTTTGAGGCTTCTGTTTGGAACAAAATCGAAAATCCAACTAAATTAAAGAAGTTATATTGGTATTCCTCTACATTTATGGTCATCATTTTGTTACAACTTCATTTCATAGTACCAACCTATTTGATTTTAAAAAAGACGTTGGAAAATAAAAACAAAAATTATTTTCTGATGCGTCCAATATAAACCTATTGAAATGTTTAAAGGAAATCTATTTTATAAGGTTGTATGCATGAACATAATTTCTGCGCAGATGAACACAAACAATGACAAATCAATGCGACATTTCAGATCGTACTGAGATCCTCTGAGAAGCATTTGAGCATATGCAATGGAATATTTGTATACTGAAATAACTACAACAATAAAAAATTTCATCCCCCATTTAATGGTAAGATTTTAATATATTTATATTTCTCTCTGAGCAAGAAGTTGACTGTAAATAAATTAGCTAGTGTTGCCATAAAAACAAATTTTAAATCTGAAGTATTGTATAAAGCTTTCAATCCGTCGAGATTGTGTTATTGTCGATGAATAACATTTGCAATAAATAACAAAATAATAATTTGGTTATATATCAGGCATAAGAGGAAAAAGATTTTTTGACTGTAAATATGTATAAACAATTCAAGTCTGAAAACCATAACAAATACGATGTCAGATTGTTGGCAACACTGCTCAACAGACCAAACTGAGAGCAACTCCCGACACAACATGGCAGCCGTGCTGAGTTACTCTCACAGCCAGAGCTTAAGCATTGGTTTTCTGCTGCTTGTTGTGCTGCTTGTACAGCATTAGCATGAATTAAAAGACTTACTTACTTAGATGGCGCTTACAACCGTTGGTCGGTTTTGGCCTGGTCTAAGAATTTTCGCCAGCCTCTTTTGTCGTGCGCTTGCTGGCGCCAGTTGGAAACTCCAAGCGTTGTCAGGTTATCCAATGCCTGGTCTTTCCAACGGAGATGCGGTCTTCCTCGTCTGCGTTGGCCACCGCTGGGTACCGAATCCAATATCTTTTTCGCTGGAGCTTCGTCATTCATTCTCTCGACATGACCTAGCCAGCGAAGCCGCTCTATTTTAATACGCTTGACTATATCGATGTCGGCATATAGCTCATACAGCTCATGGTTCCATCGTATTCGGTACTCGCCATTGACGCAGATTGGACCATAGATCTTGCGAAGGATTTTTCTCTCGAACGCTCCCAAAGTCCTTTCATCAGAGCTGCTCAACGTCCAGGTTTGTGATGCGTATAGTAGGACGGGCATGATTATTGACTTATAGAGCGTCAGTTTTGTTCGTCGAGAGAGAGCTCTGCTTCTCAATTGCCTACTGAGCCCAAAGTAACACCTGTTGGCAAGAGTTATCCTTCGTTTAATCTCAATACTGATATCGTTGGAGGAGTTTATATTGGATCCCAGGTAAACAAAGTCCTTCACTACCTCAAAGGAGGTGTTGTCAACAGTGACGTGGTTTCCAAGACGCTGGGACTGTTTGTTTGTTGACACAAGATACTTCGTTTTATCTGCGTTCACTGCAAGACCCATTCGACTCTAGCCTGGAGAATGCTGCACTGACTTCGCGCGTATTTTGACCAATGATGTCAATATCATCAGCATACGCCAGCAGCATAACACTCTTATAGAAAATTGTGCCGCTGCGTCTCAGGTCAGCAGCTCGGATGATCTGCTCCATGACTATATTGAAAAAGTCGCACGATAAGGAATCACCTTGTCTGAAACCTCGCTTGGTATCGAAAGGAAGGGAGAGGTCCTTCCCGATTTTCACTGCACTGCTGGTATTGTTCAGTGTCATCCTGCAAAGACGTATTAGCTTTGCAGGAATACCAAATTCAGACATGATGGCATATAGGTGACTCCTTATTGGACTGTCGAAGGCGGCTTTGAAATCGACAAAAAGATGGTGTGTATCGATTTGTTTTTCGAGGGTCTTTTCCAAGATTTGTCGGAGCGTGAAGATCTGGTCGATGGTGGACTTTCCAGGTCTGAAGCCACACTGATAAGGTCCAATCAGTTGGTTAACGATGGGCTTCAGTCTTTCACACAATACGCTCGACAGGACCTTATATGCGATATTAAGAAGGCTAATCCCACGGTAGTTGGCGCAAATGGTGGGATCGCCTTTTTTGTGGATTGGGCAGAGCACACTGAGGTTCCAATCATCTGGAATGCATTCTTCCGACCATATTCTGCATAGAAGTCTGTGAATGCATTTAAACAGAGCTTCGCCACCGGTCTTAAACAGCTCAGCCGGTAGGCCATCGGCTCCTGCGGCTTTGTTGTTTTTAAGCCGAGCTATAGCTGTTAAGACCTCATTTTAGTCGGGCAGCGGAACTTCAACGAATTAAAAGACATGAATTCTTAAATAATTAAAGAAAAAGTTTTGTAAAAAACGTAGTACCCTATTTTAATTTCGCTTATCATAGCAATTGAATAGTGAAAAAATTATAAAAATCGGTTCAGCGGTTATTGAGAACACGTCGCCGCAAATCCGTAAGTCTCCTTTTATATAATAGTATAGATATATACAATGTAATTACAATTTAATATATATATATTATACATGCTTATGGAGGTCAAAGGATAACTTTTCTTCGTAGACTTATGAAATATGAGAATTATCTCTTACCTTTTTTCTCACGAGTTCTCACCTTTGTGGATTAAAAAGTAATCCTTTTATATTTTTAACTTTTTTGGACTAAAATCTAATCCTTTTTGGATTATAATATTTTATACTTTCTGCGGATTAAAAATTATTCCTTTTTGGATTAAAAAATTTTAAACTTTTTGCGGATTAAAAATAAGTCCTTTTTGGATTGGAAAATTTAAAACTTTTCATTGGATTAAAAAGTAATCTTTTTTTGGTCGTGTCCTATATGTAATCCAAAAAAGATTAAAATTTAGCCCAAGATTTTTAACCGTGTAGTTGGTATTGGCTGTTCGGCACATATAATACACAATACTGTCCAAATAGCTGCCGATAGTTTGCCAGTTGACCTCGACCTAATTGCAGTTAAAATTTTCAAATTTTTCCATATCTATACTGTCAGAAACACGGCTTTGAAAACCATTTGCGAAGAAGCTGAAATCGAATATGAAAGGATATTGTCTCATGGAAATACGCGTTTTTTAAGTTTGCAGCCAGCTATTGGACGTATATTACAAATTTACTTCGACGAAATAACTAATTGCCCGCATGCAATAAAATTATATTTCAGCGATCCTATGAATGAAATATATACTCTTTTTTACATGGAAGTTTAACCTTATTTAACAACGCTATCCTAGCTATTGAAGCAGAAGCAATTAGTGCAACAGAAATTGCTAGTGCTTACACCGATTTACTCAACAAACTCGAAAATCGAAGACGAGAAACATTTGTACCGTTTACTGCAAAGCAGCGGTGGTTAAAATTGCTACGCGACTTTCCAAATTCGAATGAAAATATTTAAAAAAAATATGTATTGCGCTTTTATAATGTCGCAATAAATTATTTAGTCACTTGGCAGAGCAACTTTAAAGAAGTGTCAGAGTTCCAGTGGGTGAAAATTCATAAAGAAATAAAATGGGAAGACATTGAAAAAAGTATTGCAGTAATAATTAAGCATACTCATGTAACAGTCCATGATTTTCACGATGATGCAATTTTTGATGAAATCGCATTGGCTAATAATATCATAAAAAAAAAAAACAAAAAAAAAAAAAAAAACAAATTGGCCATTTCAGCCCTTGAAAGGACTTTGACCGAGAACTGGACCTACATGTTTTATGCCGACTCCGAACGGCTAAAGTTCTTGTTCTCAAGAAGCTTTACATGGCATTGTTTACTCTCTGAGGTTTGCCATTGTCTGCAGAGAGGTGGTGACCGATCAGAAAAATTTTTTATTGAAAAAACTTTTCGCCGCGGCTGGGGATCGAACCCGGGCTCCGAGCATGCTAGGCCACACACTTAACCTGCATGCCACGGTCACCACATAATAATATCATATACACTGAAAAAAACACTGAAAAATGGAATACGTTATCATGCGTAGATAGATGGCTACGAGTTAATGAAGTAGCTAAATTAGCTAATATAAATTTAAATAAATTAATGAAAATGGTAGAATTTGTTTTATGCATTCCTGGAACATCAGCGGCAGTTGTAAGAACGTTTTCGATAATGAAACACCAATGGACACAAGAACGCGGTCGACTGCGTGTTTCAGTTGTAGGGCAATTGTTAAATATTCAAATAAACAGTACCGTCGACTGTGCGGCATTCTACGACAAAATAAAAACAAACATCCTGTTATTAAAAAAGGGACTTTCATCGAAAAAGTACGAGTGGTACACTACTAATCCAATGGAATAAACGCAATCAGATTTCTCATTTTTCAAGGTTGTTTATTCCGACTTGATGCAATACATAAATACATACATATGTATATGCACATTTATATTTACACATGTACCTACATTTTTTTGTGATTTATATCTATGAATTGTTTTTTTTTAATTGATAAAATGTTGTACCTTCATAAATAAATACTATGTATTTTTACTATTTAATTTTTTGCTTGTAAAATAAATGTACTGATTTTGGTACTTCACCATTCTTTATTTTGAGTCTTTAGAGATAATTTAATATTTTAAACACCGTCAGGAATTGGACCTTGTGAAAAATATTTAATACAAGTCAAATTGAAGCAACTCACCCATATTTTTTTTCCACTTTATCCTCTTGAGCTGTATATTGCCAAGTATTTCCATTATTAGCGGCAGCTGCAATCAATCAATAATGCAAGCATTTCGACTACTTATTATATTGACAGCAGCAGTTCAGTGATTTATAAGCACTTTGCTTTGGTGGCAATCATGACTGCAGCCACATTTTAACAACTGCAACAGGGCAACAATTTGCATCGTTGATAAGCTTCTTATTTATGTAAGCAAGCAACAACCTGCTTTCCAAATATCCTGGACGCTGCACACAACAAAGTTTCAAACATGCCAAGGCTAAACGGCCTGACGCTAGGCTAAACTTAGCTGCTAGCGCAAATGTTGTCGTTCCCACACAGCGGCATTATTTTTATTACAGTACCGATGAAAAAAAAAATAAACACGACGACTAGTTAGTTGGTGTGCTTGGTGGCAGCTTCAACTTTTCGAGCGCATTGCAACCAATCTGCATGATTGCTGATGCAAACAAAAAAAAAAAAAAACACGAAAAATCACATGAGTACCGACGCGCGTTGCAACGTAACAAACTCATAAATAAATAGCTAGCAGCAACAGCTTTAAAACTCCAAAAAGAAGGCTATGGAAAAGTAATAACAACATAGTTATTCCCACTGCCTCAAGCGGCAGGAGTTTGTATTGAAGTGCCGACCGCGTAGTAGACACCCAACAGCAGACAGTGGTTTATGCGAAACGCGAATTTATAAAATTATTTTTTGATGTTTCTTCGATTTCGTGGAATCATCAATGAAGCGCTTTGGTGGCTATGCATTCGCATTTGATGCTGGCTGAAGTGGTTTCTCATATTTATGTGGTATATTTTTTTCCCTTGTGCTTGTTGTTATTGTTGTTGTTGCGGCTATTGCTGTTGTTAGTGTCAGAGCGCGGTGTGGCGCTGCTGTTTATACTATTCTACGACCCACTGCTGCAGCTGCTGAGCTGCAGCTCAAGCATGGTCATGAATTATTTTGGCACATTTTGAAAACTTTCAATGATGAAACCATTTGAAATAGCGGTTGATATTGATGATGCACACAGCTCAACATGTATAATAAATATTTTTTTGAATTGAACGGAGTGCCTGGCCAAAGTATTATTTCTAGTTAAGAAAACATGAAAAAGCCTGCAACAAGGCTGCGTTCTTTTTTTAATTGAAAACTTTAAATAAATAACACACAGCTGCTTCATCTTTATTGTAGCACTAAATAACACAAATTTCACTAATTAAATTTAAACACACAGGTTAAATTATTATAATTTAATATTCACTAGCACACACCGTGGCTCAACTAGTTGCTAAACGCGGTAAAAAAAAACATTTTCGATCGACAGTCGACAACAAACTATTGCATGATTAGACATTCGTAAGTTTACGAACGAACGAGTTCCATTGAACGATTGCTTCTAATGGACTAGTTCGTTGTTTGTTGTTTTTTTAGTACAAGTGATTTGCATTGATATGCAGCGAGTAAACAATGGTTTGAGTCTGCGAAAGTTCTTTGTGTGTCTGAGCTTCTAACTAACTAATTAATTGCAATTAATACAGGAACGAGTAAAAAAACTTAAGTAGCACAGTAACGTATTGAAATTAAAGCACTGGTTGAACAAAGTAGTTTATTAAATTGAATCAATCTTAAACTAAACGCTTATTTTAGTGAATAAATATGCGAAATTCTTTAAATAGTTTATTTTATGGCACGATTACGATTTCCGGGGCGCCGCGATTTGAAGATGTTTTCTGGTAGAAAACATCAAAAAAACATGATTCGCCGAACAAAAAATTGATAACTCTATTAGTTATCGAGTTATCGTTTTTTTAAAAAAAAATTTTGTTAAAAGATCTGTTCAAAAAAACATCTATATCTTTGTCGTTACTCAATCGATCTTTAAGATTGATATGTCATTTCAAAGGTCATTAAATGACCTTTCAAATATATTTGTTATAAATATCATTGCTATAATATTTTTAATTTTATAAGCGAATTTATTCCAAAGTTGAATTATTTAATAAAAAGAACCGTTATTTTATAAAAAATGTACGTTATTAAGTTATTAAAAATATATTTTTTTTGAAAAGCTTACAGTTGGACCTTTTGTATGACACATAAAAATATACATTTTTTATTTAATTTCACACTATATTACATAAAATTTAAATTTTCCAAGTGTTTTCTTTGTTAAAAAATCTGTTCACAAAATTTTCTATATCTTTGCCGATATCCAATGGATCTTAAAGATTGACATGCTATTCGAAAGGTAATTAAATGCCTTTTCAACGATATATAATACAAATACAATTTCAAAAATTTTTTTAAATTTATAAGCATTTATATATTAGATTTAAATTAAGTTAAATTAAAGGAACCGTTTTTTTTTCTGCAAAATTTTCGTTTTTAAGGTACTAAAAATATATACTTTTTGATAAGCTGAAAGTTTTACCTTTTTTTCGATAGATAAAAATATTTATTTTTTTATTAACTAATCGACCAAAAAATACAAATTTTTTTCACTGACTCGAAAATCCCGTTAATTCATATAAATATTGTATTGTAATGGCGATATTCGTAAATATGGAGTAAGAAAGAAAAACATCTAAGGTAAATATGAGTGAAATAAGCAATTTTCCGACAAGGGCAAATTATTGTATTATAAAAAACACGACAAAAGGTCAAATAAATTATATATATTATATACCAAATGAAAGATAAATTTTCAAGCTTTAATGATTTACTCTTTATAATTCATAATAATAACGGTAATTTTTGAGAAAATAACGGTTTTATGTAAGAAAATATATTTGTATTGCATAAAAATACCTATAAAATACAAAGTACTCAACAGATTTCATTAATTTAAAATTTTTCTAAAAGCCTTACATTAGGCCGTAACGATGGAAACCGATTCAATTTGGTTAGCAAAAAAAACTTGCGAATAGATGAAAAAACAGTTTTGGACAACTTTTTTTTTTTTTTTAACCCATACCGACCCACCCCCGTGACCTTTTGTAAACGTAAAAAACTGATTTTTTTGCTATTTTTCACCATAGCTGCCAAAATATTGATTTAGCGTGATTACATTGCACTAAGCATTAAGAGATATTCCAAATACAAACATTTTGCCATATCACTCAGTTATCTGGGACATCCCGTTACCGAGATATATATTTTTTAAGAAAAAATCGAAAAAGTTAAAAAGTTCAATTTTTTTTTAGTTTTTAATTTTTAATAAAAAAACTATACGATACACGTTATAGTATGTTTCACGATATTTTTCAGCAATATATGACGCGTATTTTATAACCATTTTTTAGTTCTTCGGTTTTATTTTAGCCCATACCGACCCACCACCGTGACCTTTTGTAAACGTAAAAAATGGATTTTTGTTGCTATTTTTCACCATAGCTGCCAAAATATTGAATAAGCGTGATTATATTGCACTAAGAATTAGGAGATATTCCAAATACAAACATATTGCCATATTACTCAGTTACCTGGGGCATCCAATTACCGAGATATATATTTTTTAAGAAAAAATCGAAAAAGTTAAAAAATTCAATTTTTTTTTTACTTTTTAATAAAAAAACTATTCGAGAAACTAAATTAAATGTTTTAATTTATTTTTAAACGATGTAGAACGCATTTTTTAAATCTTTTTGGCTTTTTTTAACCCATTCCGGCCCAGGTAAAAAACTATATATGAAGAAAACTTATTTATTTTTGCACTACCTTTCTTCGTAATAGTGAAACTAAAACAACGACGTCATTTCATCTCAAGCAAGACAAAATATACATACTTTTTTTCAATGAAATTAATACTGTTATATACTTTGTTGTCTATTTTTTCAAGATAAACTATAAAACGTGGTGACCGTGGCATGCAGGTTAAGTGTGTGGCTTAGCATGCTCGGAGCCCGGGTTCGATCCCCAGCCGTGGCGAAAAGTTTTTTCAATAAAAAATTTTTCTGATCGGTCACCACCTCTCTGCAGACAATGGCAAACCTCAGAGAGTAAATAATGCCATGTAAAGCTTCTTGAGAACATGAGCCGTTCGGAGTCGGCATAAAACATGTAGGTCCAGTTCTCGGTCAATTGTGTGCAAAAATTTAATAACACACACAACACAATTGATCATAAGAAGCTCGGTCAAAGTCCTTTCAAGGGCTGAAATGGCCAATTTGTTTTTTTTTTTTTTTTTGTTTAAACTATAAAAAACTTTTTAATACTTACCTTTTAATTTAAAATAGCCAAATTATAAATAAAAAAATAGAAAATATGCTATTTATGGTTTCATTAATTTATTTAATGATAATATTTTAAAGTTTTGGTTGACAAGCAGTGTCGTTTTTGTCGGTTGCAAACTGTTTCTTGGTGGTAAAAGAGGGCATCATGCTTCGATGCCGCAGCTTAGCGATGATATAGCCCTCGCGTTGTGATTCACCAGAGACGTGTTTCGAGGCTTCTGTCACTACTTTGACGCACCTCTCCACTGCCTGTGAATGGCATGGTATGCTTTGAACATCTATATCAAACTTCATGTTCGCTCCTGCAGCATTTTTTATGTTGCCTTCGTACCCAGAATCTGTAATTCAGTGCTGCGCCAGTTGCCTAATGTTGTCCTCTGTAATGAGAAGATCTCGCAAAATTGGTGGTGTTTGTTGTTGGGGTGACACTTTTTGCCAGCGGATCATATCTACATAGTCCGTGCATGTAAAATTTTGCATTGGCACCTTGAACTCACGTACGGCCGGATCTTGAGCTGCGGAAAGTGCATTTCGTTCATTTAAAATTCGACGATATGCTAACAAACGAATTGGCTCTCGATCGTCGTTGCACATCGCCAGAAGAATACTTTCTGGATGCGCAAAAAAGCCATTGCGATGAATGCATTTTTCGTATTCCAGCACTGTTTTCAATGGCAAAAGGGGCACAATAAGCCGCGACAACTTGATAAGCCTGTAGAAATGTCGTGCACCACTTACGCAACCTGGCTGCCGCTTGATTCCTATGCTCATTGGCGCGTAGACTTTTAAAATGTAGGTAACCAAAATTTTTAATGCAGCTGAAGGTATCGCGGTTGCGATATACACTCGGCAAATGCAGTTTGCTGTCGTGGTCCAGCGTGAGTGAGACATCTTTCCTATAATAATGATAAAAAAATAGATTTTAAACTCCGAAACGACGTATCATTTAGTGCAATGTTATACCTGGTTCACGATGCTCAAAGTTTTCTGATACCACGCCTGATGAAATGATTTGACAAATTTCGATTAAATATTTGTTGTCTGTATTTAGTAAAGACGTGTTGAACTCCTTCAAATCCTCGTCGAAAGAAATTTTTGCAAAGTCTGCAATTGGCAACGTTGCACAAATCTTAAGCTTTCCACCAATTGGTCCGGAGAAATTGTTTGGGTCTTTCGTTTCCCCTATGTATTTGCGCATCAGCACCCTCAACGGCAATTCGTTCATGTGCAGTAAGCACACAAGCCATTGCACAGAGAATCCCATTGCCTGTTCAAATAAGCGTACTACACCATGTTCTCTGCCAACATTTACATTTGTGCCATCGCAGCCAATTGCTTTGATTGTTGACAAATTAACATTTTTGTCAACCAATCGATCCTTTATCGTGTTTAGGATAGTGGCTGATGTGCCTTCATCAACTGTGACATGTGATAAGAAAAGCGAACCGGGCTCCTGTAGGATGGAAATATGTTCTTCTTTAACTTTCTTTAGGCAGCCGTTCTCGTATTTTAATGAAAGGTCTTTCCTTCCATCAAAAAAAAAAGCATGGAGCATGGTTGCTGCTTGACTGATGCATTCCACAGTCGTCGTGCGAAGTGATCGCCGAGCCCGATAAACTTTCATTCGATCAACGACGTATTGTTTATCTTGGGACGTGATCAAGCCGGCATCTAAGTAAGCTGCGGATACAATTGCTGCTGTTGCTGTGTTGGACACATCATATCTGTCAGCTGCTTTTGCAACATTAGGGATAGACAACCAATTGATCTGGTCATCTCTATCCAATTCAGTTCCTAGTTCCGATACTTCAGAAGAAGATGATGATGACTCATGTGTCGATAAAATATTGAAGACGTCTGGACGCGCACGCTTAGATGGAATATATCCGGATTCTACAGGCTGGCTCGTGGATCCAGTTGCTTCAGTTGTATCTCTGTTTTGGCGAACCAGCCTTTTTTCCAAAATCTCTGAAGTACGTACGTCAACAGAACCAATCACCATTTTTCTCTTGGTACGCTGGTCGATGAGGAAGGCATGTTCTATGGAATTTACCTTGCTACTTCGCTTGCACATGCACTTTTCCAAGTCTTTACACTTGCAACAACAAATGTCAAATAGTTTGCATGCATCTGACTGAAAAATAATTAACAATTGTTGAATATATTTTCGAAAGAAAAAGGTCCACAAAGTTAAAACAACTCACGCGAAATACTATAATTTTTTGTAAAAACTTCTCACTGTTTTTTCTAATTGTATCCGTATTTAATAGTTTAAGGAATGCTTTATTTAAAGCTTGCAGTTTTGCATGTACCCTCCGAGGAGTAGTTGTAGGAATTGTTGCTTTATTCCATATTTCAATAACTTTTGATGCAACACTTTTTTCAGCTTCTTTCCAATTTAAGTTTTCTATATGCTTCGCATATTGAAGTGCTAGAAGCACGTCTTCACCTGTCGGCAAAGTACATATTGGCAATTCGCGAGGATCACTGTTCAATATTTGTATCTTTCGACGGATCATTTTAGTTGTTTTGAATTCACTTCAATTTACCTTTAAAATTTGCACAAATTAAAACCTTTGACTTGCCGCAACACAGCATAGAAAACGAATGAAAAACGTTCAACCCAACTTGTACAAAACTAAAACCTCCAATGAAACGCCAACAACTTAACGCAGCAACCCGGAATTTTAAAAAAATTCGAAAGTAGTTAACCACTTCTACCTACGCAGGCTATGCAAAAGTTCAAATTCAAATATGGCAATATGTTTGTATTTGGAATATCTCCTAATTCTTAGTGCAATATAATCACGCTTATTCAATATTTTGGCAGCTATGGTGAAAAATAGCAACAAAAATCCATTTTTTACGTTTACAAAAGGTCACGGTGGTGGGTCGGTATGGGCTAAAATAAAACCGAAGAACTAAAAAAATGGTTATAAAATACGCGTCATATATTGCTGAAAAATATCGGGAAACATACTATAACGTGTCTCGTATAGTTTTTTTATTAAAAATTAAAAACTAAAAAAAAATTGAACTTTTTAACTTTTTCGATTTTTTCTTAAAAAATATATATCTCGGTAATTGGATGTCCCAGATAACTGAGTGATATGGCAAAATGTTTGTATTTGGAATATCTCTTAATGCTTAGTGCAATGTAATCACGCTAAATCAATATTTTGGCAGCTATGGTGAAAAATAGCAAAAAAATCAATTTTTTACGTTTACAAAAGGTCACGGGGGTGGGTCGGTATGGGTTAAAAAAAAAAAAAAGTTGTCCAAAACTGTTTTTTCATCTATTCGCAAGTTTTTTTTGCTAACCATCTTAGATCCGACACAAAAAGTTCGAGAGCGTTATGCCCTACCTTACATATAACCTTTTAAATTTTATCTTAATCATTAATATCGGTTATATATTAAGAATAATACAGTCGGTTTTCTTCATAGACCTTATAGCAAAAAAAAAATTTTAAAAAATCGATAACTCGAAAACAAATCGATAACACAACATTTCCTTTGGCTATTCTTATTTTTATTAAGAGTACTCTTCGAATCCATCGTCAAATCACGGCGCCCCGGAAATCGTAATCTCCCCTATTTTATTAATGCATGCATGAAAAATTAATGATTTAAATAGTTATTAATTATCGCAGTAATCGTGTGATTTGAACTATACAATTTTTTTGGTATAAATCGTTCATGCAAAAAACACTTCTGCTGTAGAAAGTTATGTGGGGACAAATTTTCATGAAAGTCCTTATTTTGAGAACACAAGAAAACTACAAGAGGCATAAATTTCAACTAATTTGAATATACATACATTTCTTAAGGATTTGGTGCATGTTGCAAAAATAAAACGAAACTGAATTTCGAACCAAAATAAGAAAGGTTATATCGACACTAGGGTTTAACTAACAAAGGTTGCATTAATAAAGGGAACTGCCACAAAAAATTTAAACAAACTTAAACTTAATATGTACATATATCAGAGATGTAGCCAAGAGGTGTTTTGCGGGGCTTAACGCTAACTCCATAACAATACTTGACATGCCAAAAAGTAAGCAAACAAATAATTTGTACCAAAATAAAGCACCACTGTAATCATAAAAACAATTTCATTGAAAGGGAAAACATTAATATGGGAAAATAAAATATTTTAACAAATTTTCATTTCACTAATACTTGTTTTATAATTCTCATAACTCATGAAATGACAGGTTGCTACAACAACAAAGTTCTTTGCAAAACAAACCGAACTACTATTAGTATCAAAATTAAAACAATTCAAGAAAAATTCTATCAGGATCTCTAAAAATGTTCTTTATCACATATCCAAAGCTTATTCAAAACGGAGAGTGACACCTGGGCCTAGATTCCGTAACTGTAAAAAACGCAGTGTATATGTGCAGTTTGCAAGTATTCAGTATCGAGTTTTCAGTATCCGTGTGAAGTAAACTTTCCAGTCGGCCTTCATATGGATTTCTAAGTGCTTCCACACTCATATCCAAGTATACTTTTTTTTATATGAAATGGGAAAATTTTGTAGGCCTTCCGCTCGCATTGCTCAAAGAGGCCTGATTGAAGCACTTCTTAAGAATGTCTAAAAGAAGGGGTAAACAAAAAGTATTGAAAAAAATTTTTTTTTCTTTTAAACCTTTTTCTGTTTAATATATATGAGGAGGTCCATAACAAAACGCAATAATTACACTTTTTAAGTTTTTTGATTTTTTTAATGAATCCAATTCAACATATTAAAATTTGTGTAGCCATTGTTATTAAACATGCCAAGGGTCACTAGTTTTACCGTTATTCAATACCAAAAATGATGGTTCAGATCAAAATGCAACAATTCCAATGTATATCCTACTGGCTGTAATTACATTTCGACGTTTATTCAAAAAAGTGTTACGGTGTAATTATTGCGTTTTGTTATGAACCTCTTCTTCATATATTCTATGATTTTATCTTTTCTTTTTTCCTATGTTTGTTAAGCCAGATTTATTTAAATTTACAATATTTGATATCGAAGTAATAACGGCCATTATTAAGTCATGTTTTAAAACCGATAATATTCTAACTTTAAACGAAAAAGTTGCCCTGAAGTATATGAAAAGTCAGTCTTTGTATGGAAAACAAATTTGTTGTGCTGCCTTTTGTGCAGAAAAAGCAGGCTTTCAAGAAGTGCTCATAAGAGCAGCGAGGAACTCATGTGTTTGGTCTGCAAAAGTAACAGTTAATGCGTGCCTTCATTTTAAGAGCGCTGGTTTAATGTCAGAAAAGTGTGCACATTTTGAATAAAGTTTTTTCACTGAACTTTTTTAAGTGAATATTTGAAACTGATTGTGAAAAATGTCTTTTACAGCTAAGAAAGCCAGCATGAAGCAAAAAGTTGGCTTTCCTCCTTATTTTCTTATATAAAAAAATATCCTTATTTAATTTAAAATATTTTGCGTTTTTTAAGATAAGTAGTTAATTTATTTTACTGTCTTTCATTTAAATTAAAACTTTTCATTTAAATTTGCAGATTAATTAATATATTTTTAATATTTTTACTGATTAATACAATATCAAAGAAATCCATCTCTAGTTGTTCGGGAAATCTATACAACTCAATAAATCGTTCATCAAAGGCATTGATTCAGTCCCGAATGTTCTTCACAAGCATTAAATCCTTCCTATAAAAACCCTAGTGGTGACCGTGGCATGCAGGTTAAGTGTGTGACTTAGCATGCTCGGAGCCCGGGTTCGATCCCCAGCCGCGGCGAAAAGTTTTTTTCAATTAAAAATTTTTCTGATCGGTCACCACCTCTCTGCAGACAATGGCAAACCTCAGAGAGTAAATAATGCCATGTAAAGCTTCTTGAGAACATGAGCCGTTCGGAGTCGGCATAAAACATGTAGGTCCAGTTCTCGGTCAATTGTGTACAAACATTTAATAACACACACAACACAATTGATCATAAGAAGCTTGGTCAAAGTCCTTTCAAGGGCTGAAATGGCCAATTTGTTTTTTTTTTGTTTTTTATAAAAACCTACAAAACAAGGATGTACCTTTTGATAAATAAATGTATAACTATATATAATAAACGTTTTGTCTCATTTTCGTTCTTTCATTAACTTTCTTGTAGTTTGTTTACGTTAGTAAAGCTATCTTCATTCAGCTAACATTAATTTACAATCAGCACAACAGTAGTGTTCATTTGAGCTTACAGAATCGCTTGAAATGAAAATGTGTTCACTGCATGTAAAAGTGAAACAGCTCAATAATGAACAATTTTTTTCTCTCGGCATTGGAAAGGTAGTTTCTGTTTTTAAGATAAAGCAGAAGAACTTTTTGAAAATTTTTAATGCAAATTTGTACGTCAACCGTCAATAATTATAAGTGTAATAAAAAAAATTGTGATGTCTTTATTGTTTAATTGTGAGTGGTGACCGTGGCATGCAGGTTAAGTGTGTGGCTTAGCATGATCGGAGCCCGGATTCGATACCTAGCCGCGGCGAAAAATATTTTTCAATAAAACAATTTTTCTGCTCGGTCACCACCTCTCTGCAGACAATGGCAAACCTCAGAGAGTTAATAATGCCATGTAAAGCTTCTTGAGAACATGAACTTTAGCCGTTCGGAGTCGGCATAAAACATGTAGGTCCAGTTCTCGGTCAGTTGTGTGCAAACATTTAATAACACACACAACACAACTGATCATAAGAAACTCGGTCAAAGTCCTTTCAAGGGCTGAAATGGCCAATTTATTTTTATTTTTTTTATGTCTTTATCTGCTATCTTGAAAATGAAAACTCCCTTTTCCTATTCCAAGGGAAAAACTTTTTACGATTGGGCTGAATATGAATATTTTGTGTACACTGAGTTTTTCCATTGTTACGGAATCAAGCCCCTGGGCACCTTTTCTAGTATGTAAAATTATTTTTCATTCAAATACCAGACACTTTTTGTGCAATTTGTAATTTTTTCATAACTTAGTTTTTTTTATCCCCCCACGCGTACTGCGTTAGGGGTATATTAATTTTGTCAAGACGTGTGTAACGCCCATAAGGAGGCGTGTTAGGTATAGAAAAGTATATATATTCTTGATCAGCATGACCACCTGAGTTGATTTAGCCATGTCCATCTGTCTGTCCGTCTGTCCGTCTGTCCGTCTGTCTGTCTGTCTGTCCGTCTGTCCGTCTGTCTGTCTGCGGACACGATTAAAGCCGTAATTTTAAAGCTATAGTGCTGAAATTCGATATTTGAGCTTTTTTCTAAAAAACTAAGATCAAGTTTGAGAATGGGCTAAATCGCATGAAAACCACGCCTACCTCCCATATAACCCCAATATTGAAAACTCTGTAAAGAGGCTAATATTACAGCTACAATACTGAAACTGGTATTTGTATATTCTATGTCAAAAATAAGGTGTGTACGAAAAATGAGCAACATCCACCTACAAACACGCCCACCTCCCATACAACCCCAAAATTGAAAAATCTTTAAAGAGGATAATATTAAAGTTACAAGACGGAAACTCGGTATTTAAGTATTCTATATCAAAACTGAGGTGTGTTAGAAAAATGGGCGTCATCCACCTACTAACACGCCCCCCTCCCATACAACACCAAAATTGAAAACGTTATAAAATGACTTATATTTAAGCTGTAGGAAAACAATTTGATATGTATGTATTTTAGACACATAAAAATAATAAAATCTCTCAAAATCTCATAAAAAAGCTCTCCAATTTAAGATTATTTTACCTTTAAGAATCGGCCGTGGGGGTATTTTAACTTCGGCCCAGTCGAAGATATACCTTACTAGTTTTACTTTTTTTTATATCTTCAGCTAAAAATTCTTGCTATTTATAATATGCACATGTTTCTGCACTGTTTGTTTAATTCAGCACTAGTTTAATTCAATCTAGTTGTAAAATTGTATCAGTTTTTATGATGCAAAACCTTATTCAGCACATAATTTATATGGTAATAAAAACCATGTTGCAATAAATAGTAAAAAAAATCATTATATATCAATTTTGTTTATTTAAACTTATTCAGCTTGTTGTTCTCCTGATTCAGCGCATTTTAAAGACAATTAATGGGATGTTACTTTTTAATCTATTTAAATTTTAAACATTTCTTAGATTTTTAACCGACTTCAAAAAGGAGGAGGTTCTCAAGTTGGTTGGTTTCTCTGTTTTTTTTTTTTTTTTTTTTTTTTTTTTTTTTTTGTGAATGTATGTACATCGATTACTTCTAAAGTACTTGCCCGATTACCGTAATTTTTTGTCAACATATAGAGACCATCAACGCGGAGGTGCCCGACTGTAAAAGGGGGCGGTATTCGACAAAGGGGCGTGTATCAATAAGAAAAACACTTTATCTCAGTCAATATTGCCACTACAGAAATAAAATTCACTGTAAAGTTAAAAGGGCAGGCACATATATGAAAAACTACAAACACTTAAGTGGGCGTTGTTCTAAAAAAGGGTGTGGCAATATTGGAAAAACTCTGTATCTCGTATAAAATTAACACTACAGTACTGAAATTTAGCACAGAGGTAGGCACAATTGTTGAAAATAACTATCAAGAAAGTGGGCGTTATTCGACAAAGGGGTGTGGCAATATAAGACAATTACTGTATCTCGAATAATATTGACCCTAGGGTACAGAAATTTACTATAGCGGTAGGCACAATAAGTACAAATTTTTGTAAAAAAAAATGGGCGTTATTCAATAAGGGGTGTGGCAATATTGAAAAAACACTGTATCTCGAATACTATTGGCACTAGAATAGTAAAATTTAGTACAGAGGTATTCACAAGTATAACAACTTACTGCCAATAATGTGGGCGGTATTCGATAAAGGGGCGTGTCACTATAAGAAAATCACTGTATCTCAGTAAATATTGACACTAGGGTACTGACATTTACAGCAAACATGCAAGGGTAGGTACAATTATCAAAAATTACGGTCAATTAAGTGAGCGTTATTCGACAAAGAGGTGTGGCAATATTATAAAAACTCTGTATCTCGAATAATATTGACACTAGAGTACTAAAGTTTACTACAGAGGTAGGCACAAGTATAAAAAATTAATTTCAATTAAGTGGGCGTTATATGATAAAGGGGTGTGGAAATATTTGAAACATATTGTATCTCGAATAATACTGACACTTGAATACTGATATTTAGTACTGAGGTAAGCACAATTATTACAATATGATCTCAGTTAATATTGACACTAGGGTATTGAAATCAATACGAGAAAAGGTAGAGTTTTAATTAAACATAATCAAGAAAGTAGATTAGATTCAACAAAGGGTCGTGTCACAATAGAAAAACACTGCATTTCAGTAAATATTGGAACTTAGGTACTAATATTTGGTAGGTGGGTAGGTAGAATAATTAAAAAGGGGGAGAGATTATAAATAGCGTGAAGCACTTTAAGGAAATACTGTATATCGGTTAATACTGATGCTAGGGAACTGAAATTTGGTGCAGGTCAAGGTTGAATTATTTTAAAGTATGATCAATAAATTACATAGGCGGGATTCAAAATAGGGCGTGACACTTTAATAAAAATTGTAAAGAGGCAGAAATTGAAAATAACCAACAAACCATGAAATAGTGAAATATTTTAAATTTTCCTTAATAATTCTTGCATATGTATTAAAAAATTCAAAAGAGAAAAGGATAAGAAACGACAGAAAAACACATTTTTTAAATTATGAGCTTAAATAATTGTGTTTACAAACTTTTCCTTAAATTTATCATATTCTCTAAAAAGAAAGAAATAAAAACTTTTTAACAAAAAAAAAAACCTACTTCAAAATCACTACAAAGTAAAAAATAATTTTAAATTACTTTTCCTATTAATCGTGGTAAGATCTGATAATTTATTTATATACATTATTATATTGGAAATCTTATTATTTTAACTTTTTCTAATTTGTTTTATTATTATCATATATATATTATTTTTTTTTATGATAATAAAAGCTTCGAAGTCGGCGCTAATAAAATCAGTTTCTTTGAGAAGCTGCAACACACACTCAAACAGTAGATTGATAATGTTTATGTATGCAAAGCTTTTAAAATGACTTTTAAACTTAAATTAATAAAAAAAGTTGAAATTAGGGCAGGGATGGTAAAAATATCCTGATTTAATGACAAACATTAGCGCCGACTACAAAGCTTTTATTATCATAAAAAAAATAATATATTTATGATAATAATAAAACAAATAAGAAAAAGTTGAAATAATAAGATTTCCAATATAATAATGTATATAAATAAATTATCAGATCTTACCACGATTAATAGGAAAAGTAATTTAAAATTATTTTTTACTTTGTAGTGATTTTGAAGTAGGTTTTTTTTTTTGTTAAAAAGTTTTTATCTTTGACATTTTCAGTAACTTTTATCATAATTTCAAGAAAAAAACTCACAAAAAGTAAACATACAAATGTCAAATCTTACATTAAAGAAGAACAATCTTATTCAGCACATTATTTATGCAGTCAAAAATATTAAAAATCAATGCTTTTCAATTTTTTTATAGTTTAAAACTAATTCAGCACACTTTTCATATTATTCAGCGCAGTGTTATTGCTAAATTTTGTTATTTTTTGAAATAATAGATATTTGTTTGATATTTTTAAATAAACTTAGCTTAACATTTATGTAGTTCAGCGCAAGATTTTAAATAAAACTGCAACTGTTACGTTATTTCAAGAAAAAAAACGTAAAAAAGGTAAAAAAAAAAATGGTAAAACCTAATTCAGCACTTATTAATGTTGTAATGAATTAGGAAAAAATCAATATTTATCAATATTTTGTATTTTAAACTTATTCAGCAAATGCTTATGTAATTCAGCGCAGTTTCATTGAACATTGAAATACTTAATTAGTGATAATTTTGTCTTATATTCGATCTTATGTATTTTATGTTATGTATTTGTAAAACCAATTTGAAAAATTCAAAAATTGGCATATTTTTCAGATAGTTTTTTTTTTTTGTTGTTTCAGACATAAGAAAAAATTATTAAAAAAGGAAGGAGTCTATAGTTGAAATTTAAACACGTTTGTTTTAAATTTTGTTTTGTAGAAACGCAAATGATATTAATTTCTATTTTATAATTTTTTATTTATTTTTAAATTATGTTTTTATCTCAGTGTAATTTCAATCGATAAATTTTAAAAGAATTTGGTTGTTATTTTGTAATTTTATTTAAATGAATACATAATTAGTATTTTTATACAAAATAAAAAATTTGTTTTTACTTGAAACACCACTCCTTAGAAAATTTTCTCAACTCAAATATATCAATAAACTTTGACTTAATTGAGTTAATTATAATAAATTATACTAAAAATTTACCAAAAAAACAGTATCAAATATTTGAAAGAAATATTAAAAGTTTTCAACAAAAGGACGTAAATATCTTGGACTCGGTTGAAGCTAAAATGTCCTAACAATCCCACAGTGCGCTCATACCATCCAAAAATGGAACACAAATTGGAAGAGTGCTTCTATGACAATGTAATTTTGTATCACGTAGTTTAGACTACATAAGAAAAATTTCCAAAATGCCTATTAAGTTCTTACGTGATTTTGTATATGAGGTATGTACAAAAGTTGGCCGATCTCAACGAAACTCTATTAAATATTGTAGAAATTGGTTGGACCCAGTCCTGGGATACATTCCTAGGACCTCTATTAAGTTTTTACGTTTTTTGTATGGAAGGTTCTTACAAAAGTTTTCCGATCTTTACGAAAGTCAGTCATAAAGCTATGCAAATAGACTAAAATATGTATATTGAAAATGTTTGAAATAGGTTAGACCCTAAGGTACCTTTTTAGCACCTCTATTAAGTTTCTATGTGATTTTGTATGGGAGGTACATTCAAAGGCTGACCGATTTTATCGAAAGTCAGTCAAAAAACTATGCAAATAGAGCATAGATGTATACTAATACAGTCGAAAACTCTTAACCCTATAGGTCATATCATGTTATTTTACCTAAAGAGGAGCTATATTAATTTTTGACCTAATTTTGTATTGGAGGTGCCGACAAGCTGGTTTTAGCTGATAGAAGGTAAGCTGGCCTTAGTGAAACTCTGTAAGAAGGCTAGACATAACAGATGTTTACTTAAAATGGTCGAAATCGGTTAGACCCTAGCAGTACTTTCCTTAGTTATCCATTAAATTTTACAAAATTTGGTATGGGAAGTACACACAAAAGTTTACCGAGATTTATGAAAGCCGGTTGAAAGACTTTAAAAACAAAGTAACAGATGTGTACTGAAAATAGTTGAAATCGGTTGAACCCTAGGGATAGACCCTAGGACCTCTATCAAGTTTGAACAAAATTTTGTAAAGGAAATACACACAAAAGTTGACCGATCTTAACGAAATTCGGACAGAAGACTAGAAATATATAAAGTGTACTGAACATGGTTGAAATCGGTTAGACCCTAGGGCCACCTTGCTTAGACCTCTATTGATTTTCTATATTACCTTGTAGGGAAGGTACATACAAAAAATGACTGATCTTTACGAAACTCAGTCAGAAAGCTATTCAAATAATGATATACATGTATACTGAAAATAGTAGAAATCGACTAGACCCTAGGGATAACTCCCTAAGACTTCTATTAAGTTTTGGAATTATTTTGTATGGGAGGTTCACACAAAAGTTGGACGATCTAAACGAAACTCAATCAGAAATCTAAGCAAACAGAATAAGAGATGTGTACTGAAATTGATCGAAATCGCTTAGACCCTAAGGGTATCTCCGTAGGACGTCAATTCAGTTTTTACATGAGTTTGTATAGGATGTACATACAAAACTTGGCTAATCTTCACGAATCTCGTTCGAAAGAATATGTAAATAGAATATTATAGAATTTTGCTCTGTTGTATACTGAAAATGGTTAAAATCGGTCGGACACTATGGGTACCTCCCTAAGATATCTCCTCTTGCAATTCTCTTTCAAACATTGCTAAATTTTTAATATTTTTTGCAAACAAAATTCAACAATTTTCTTAGAAACATAATTTTTTAAGCCTTCACAACTTTCGTGTTTATAAAAAAAGCAGATACTATAATAGATTTCAAAACCTAATACATCAAATATTACTCTTAGAAGAATCTTTTAGAATTAAGCTGGTCAAGCTAAGGCTAGCTGAATAGCCACTACAAAACTGGCTATATTATATTATAATATAGCCAGTTTTATTATATATTAGAGAACAGAAATACTTTTTAAATGCAAAGAAATTCGAATTTTTTTTTTTTTTAAATGCACTTTAATTAAATTTAATTTTCTTTAAACTACTATCAAAATTTAAATTTAATATAAACTAATTTTAACAGTTAACGTTGTTAAGGGGGACTTATATATACACAAACAATTCGGTACATAAGCGTTGTAAGCAGTCGTCAATAAGAATTCGATAGTTTACTTCCTTGCATTGTTGGCCATAATTTGTGCCAAAGGCAGCTGAAGCAGTCGCACATCAATCGAGTTATCCGTATGATATTCCACTGAATCTGAGCAGGGCTGGCAGCCGCAAGAAGAAGGAATTTCAATCTATTGAAGAAGAGAAAATAGTTGTTGTAAAAAAATAGTCCAAACAATGTTTTCAAACGTTCAACTTACGTCTTTAGTTAACTTAAATCCATCCTCACATATCAGAGGTACCGTTATGGTTTTATATTTTCTAATAGCACAGCAGTTGCAGATTTTATCTTGCAAGAAGGTGGCTGCAAGTAGAGTTAAGAACAAAACAGGTAAATTTATTTAAAAATAATTATGCTTTCAACTTTTGAAACTTACCAATGTTGTACTTGGAGCCCGAATTACAAGAACCCACGCACTCAGTGAAGCCCAGAATAGGCTCGGCATTGAAACATTGGCCATGCTCTGGATTGCGTACTTTCACCAAAGAGTTCGTTTCATCCGCCGCCAAGGAGACAGCCAAGCAGTTCTCTATGTTAGGAAAAAAGGGTGATTAATTCCAGCAATAAGTGTAAATGAAGCAATTAAGAACTTACTTAAATCATCTACCACAGGCTCTTGTTTACAGAATTGGCAACAGCCACTTTCATCTAAAGTCAGCAAGTCAGCAGCGCAATTCGAGACATCCGGGCAAATCTCCTTAGATGAACTGACTATTAACATGCCATCTTGCTGAGCACAGTGGAAGCTGGTGCAATTGTCAGCGCTCTTCCAGTGAGCATTTGGTTCAAAGAGTAGCTCATCATAGACACAAGCTGTCTGCACGCATTCGCCGCAACATTTTGTGGCATCCTTCTGGGTATAGGTAAAACCTGTACCACATTTCATATCACATTTTTCCGTGGTGGTAATGATTTGGGTGCTATCATTGGGACCATAAGCACAAAGCTCCTGCTTGCATGGATCTTCAGGATGCAGCCATTTTTCGGAGAGTTTTTTGGTAAATTTCGACGACTCATTGTTGGGTTCGTACTGCACAATGCAGAGATCCTTGGGAGGCGCTGCGGATAGGTAATTTGTAAAACAGTCTTGCTTTCGAGCTGAAATTATGTGAAAACTTACCGCACACATGCGTCTCACAGCAGTCTCCGGACTCCATTTTAGTGATGACCTCAAAGAATCTCTCTGGGCAATATGCAGGAGCTTTTGGACAGCTAGTCTTGTCACAGACAATCTTTTGTGTGGGACAACAGCCAGACTCGTCCTTAACTAGCTTTTCACCTGTTTTCAGTAGTGGTGTTGGATCAAGTGACTCGCACTCTTCCTTTGGCTTGCATTCTATGAAATAAAACCAAGGGATCTTTAAATCAAAACCATTTTCGATAAATTTCTCTAAAACTTACCACAAATATACTGCGGACAACCATCTGGTCCTGTTTTCTGCTTTTTAAACTGTCCCGGTCCACATTCGGGCATGAGGGGCTCTAGACAAATCTTGGCCAGAGGCACTTTTGGTTCTGGCACGCATGCATAACGTGGACAGCACTGTTCTTCTGACACAATCTTCTGTGGCTTATAGCCCTCTGCGCAGATATTCTCCTCCACCAGACACTTATGCTCTACACACTCTGTTTTGCCATCCTTATTGCAGGTACACTCGGTGCATTTGTCCTTCTGCCATTTCTCACCCGGCAAATGTTCATTGTCATCGCACTTAACGCACAGTTCTTCGGCAATACATTGGGCATTCTGCAAAACCTTGCCGGGCGGACAGAAGCAACCTTCGAAACGTTGATCTGTGGTGCACATGTCATCAGCACTCATAGTCTTAACAATAGAGTTAGTATTCATGTTGACTGCCTCGAACTCAGCCATCGACTTAATGGTTTCGCAAGTCTTGGCGCAGCCACATGCCTCGTAGTTCATGCCGGACGGACACTCATAGGGACAAATATTTGGACGGCGCCAATCTAAGCAGATGCCTTGACTTGCACACTCTTTGGCGTAAGCTTTAAGCGAGTCGCAGGCAACCTTTTGCTCATTACCACGCTTACACAAATCCTGTTTGCAAGATTCCACATATTTTGCCGGATCCACAATCATGCTGCACTTGCCGAATAGCTCTTTGTTGAAGAATATAAGGCAAGGATCCTCTTCTTTTGGCAATGGTTTACACTCATCCTTTGTCTCATCTTCGCTTTGACACACATCGGCATCGAGACGTAGTTTTGGCTCGTCGGCCTGCCAGCTCTTGATGACATCGAGCAGTTTAGTGCTTGGCTTGCGTCCCTTCTTCTTGGCGGGATTCTCTTGCAGATCGTTGTTAGGATTTCCATTACAATCACCACAAAGGCCCTCCAGTTTACTGCCATACTTGATGCTAGGCACACCAAGCTGTGAGTGTAAAAGCGTTTTAAGTGAAATTCAAAGAAATTTTATGAATCCCTGTTGTTACTTACCGAGAATGTTAGATCATCAAAGGAGCTCTTAAGCTCCACATGCGATTCTGGAAGCGTTACCACCAGCTCCTTGCCATTTGCCTCATTCACCACAATCCAGGCATCCTTATATGGCAGATTTTTAATTTCGAAGCTATCAACAAAGACCTGCAGGCCACGTGGATTGTCCTTGGGTCGTTGTATAAGCACGACATGATCACCATTGAGCATATGCAAGGACTTCGTGCAACCTTCCAGACCACCCACATCAAAGCGTCCCATTTTTTGACAGTTATCCATTGTCACATAGACCTTAGATGCAATAAAAATCAAATTGATTTCAATTTCATTATTCCACAAGCGCAATTAACTCACCTGGAATGTATGCACACCCGGTAAAACAATATCGCGCGACAGCAGATAGGTGCAGTTGCCGTTAAAGTTAAAACTATGGCGATCATAGGTGAAATACTTTGAGGTACCATAAGAGCTACAAACGCAATCCTTGCATTCGGCAACTGGCACGCAGGTTTCACCCTTGCGCACTGTGCCTTCGGGACAATAGCAACCAGCAAAGCAAGCATCGGGTATAATTGGACAATCGTCGCCATTAAGCGTGTCGCAAGAGGGTTCACAGCGTCGTTTATAGCAGTCGGAGTGCACCAATGGAGCGGGACAGGTAATTTCTAAAGCAATATTTCATTAATTTTGCGCATGCAAGCCTGAGCACAGAAACACTTACCACACTGGTGTACGGCGCGCCAGGTATTAAGCTGCACATTAGGATTCACCGCCAGACACTTTTTGACAAAGTCCTGTAAAATGCTACACTTGCAAGCATTGGCATCACCACCGTTATTCTTCAGACATTCACAAGTGGTTTCCAAGCATTTGCTAGCAAATTGCTTATAGTTCACCGATTTGCCGCACTTCAGGAAAGTTGGATGTCTGTCGAGAAATGAAAGGATTAGGTAAGTTCAAAAACTAATCAATGCTTTTCACACTTACTTAATACTATTGCACAGCGCCAATGATTGCTTTTTCAGCTCCAATGGACAAACTTGTGGGTAGCACTCTTCTTTGGGTATCTTTTGATCGAACCAGCTGTCGCCAAACTTGACAGTGCTTGATAGCAGCGTGCCATCTGGCGCACGCTTATCATCACTTGGTATGCCGTTATAGTAGCCACATAATCCATCTACCGTCTTGATATACTTTGACGAAATGCCTACCTTTATGTAACCAATATCATCGTACAACACCCAGAAACCCTTTGACAGCGAAACCACTAACACCGTGTTACCGGGTTGTGAGATGACGAACGATGCCTTGCATACCGGTGAGTTTATAAGCTGTTGAACGGTATATTCAAAACCATTGAAGTTCAATTTCATGTTCGGCATTATGGTGAGTATGGCGGAAGATTCGATGTCCTTGATGGTGATCATTTTGCGACAAATCTTGCGTGACTCGTCCTCACATTGCAGATGTACTACGGATGAGGTAAAAAAAATAAAATTCAATGAATTAAGATAAAGTTAATGAAAAAACTAAAAACAATATATCAAGAAGAGGTACTGTTACCCAGCACAAGCGACAATTTGTTCAAATTAACAAAGGAAATAAAATGTGAATTCAAAGGCATTCTTTTATGCAGAATATGTACGAAAAATTGGATTCCAGAAGATTGAAACCTCAGTGTACTCGCCCAAATTGACAGAAAAGCCGATCCCACTATTTGAGCCAACTACCATGGGACTAGCTTCCTTAATATCGCATACAAAGTCCTGTCAAGCGTTTGATGTGAAAAAACGAAATCCATCGTCAAACAACGGATTGGACTTTATCAGTGTGGCTTCAGACTTGGGAAATCTACCATTGACCAGATATTACGCTACGACAAATCTTGGAGAAGACCCACGAGAAAAAATAAGGAAATGACTTCATGGTATGAAAAATTATATTGACTTACAAACATAGATGCATTCGAAGGAGAAATACTTGTAATAGTTATTTTCCAACATTTCGGTGCCCATTTTATATTACGAAATGTCCACATCTTCTAAATACGGCTCTGTTGATGGGATGACTTCCTCATTTGATCCAAATATCCATCGAGCCACCGCTTGAACTTTGGGAACGGATAATAGTCGCTTGGGACCAAATCTGGACAATTCAGTGGATAAGCAACCAATTCGAATCGTTTTTGCCCCAATTAAGCCATTGCTTTAAAGGATGTGTGGGAGAGTGAGTTATTGTGATGGTACCGAACCTTTTTCTTCGCCATATGGGGCAGGTTTCAGCTCAGTTCGTGGGAATCTCAAAAAAATTTAACGGATAGATTCCCACAATTTCTTGGAGTTGATCCAGCGACTTTTATCTGTTCCCAAACCTCAAGCGGTGGTTCTAGGAAAACCAATTCAGTTCGAACAACAAAGTCATCGTAGAAACCGAGACGTATTTTGACTTGGAGGTTTTTGTACTTCTTTTCGTTGAAAACTTGGAGAATGGAATTAAAATAACTTTGTTCCAAAAACGCCTGTATTTTCATTGAAAATTCTAGGCCTTTTCAGCCCATATGGTAATTGCTTATGGTTTCCTAGGACTTAAGTTAAAGTCCTATCATGTGTTTACATCTTGCTTTTTATCAAAAATCTTCTGCCGTTCACATTTAAACCATTTCATAACTTACGGACGACTGGAGCATTCTTCCGTACATATTTCTTCAATAACTTCTCAAGCTTTTAGGACATTGAGAGGATCCGTACATATTTCTTCAATAAATTCCCAAGCTTTTAGGACATTGAGAGGAAGAGACAAAATATAAACGACGCAAGAAAATAATTTGAATACGAACGGTGTGGATTTTGTGGGTCAGCCGCTGTTGACGTTCTAGACATATCGATTCCATCCTATCTTCATCGGAATATTGCGATGTGGGCTCCATGTGAACATTTTGGAAGAAGGTTAGGCTGGTTTGATCCGATTGTCTCTCTTTGGAGTCTCACATATACCATATGGTTCTTAATGGTACCGATTGATGAAAGCCGTTGAGGGATTAACGCTTGGCTGTCAATAAAGTTGTTTATTAAAGAGTGATGAGTGTTTGCACTAAGATCTTTCTGTACGGCCTTCCTGATGGCCAAAACCTCCGCTTGAAAGACACTGCAGTGGTCCGATAATTTATATGCCTACCTTATACTGGCTCTGCACAGTACACTTCCGATTCTACTCCCATATTCATTTTGAAGCCATCTGTGAATATGTGGACCTCCCGCTTGGCCTGTTGATACCCATGCCAATCATTTGGTCCCATAAGGAAGGTATTTTGGGTTCGAAAGTTATTCAATTCTACAGTATCCAAAACTTTGTTTGCGGAAGTTGCCAGCTGAGTTGCAAGAGCTTTTGGTATAATTGACTTTTAGATGTAACGGCAAAGACAAAACAGTACAAGAAATTCCCACGATATACAGCGCAAACATTTGCGTTAAAATGTAGAAAAATCCGAAAATTTGGAGAGGGGCATATTTTTGCAAATTTTGATCTCATGTAGTTCTTTTATACATATATAAAAAATCGTGGTGACCAACAGAAAATCTGTATTACAGAGATGATTCGTTCGTAAGTCCCAGAGTAGAATTCCGAAATTTTCTGCCAACATGCTTGTAACCGACGGTTTCGAAATGTGTTAATCTTCCACCCTCCAACTAAACTTTTACTCGTGTTCGGATTCAACACAACACCAACCTTTAAAGGGCGTAGAAACTGTTAACTTTTTCACCAATGATTCTAGATCTTAGCCTTCCTCCTTTATTTTGGATCTATACGTTCACTACACTAAGTCTTTTTGGGACGGGTTTAATTTATTCTGATCGAATCCTCTGTGCGTCAACTATGTCTAAAAAAATTGTCACTTGTAGGCTTTGAAGATTGGAAAGAAGCGGCATAAGCTAAAGTAATGGATAAAGTTAACGTTTTTACCAATGATTTTAGCTCCAATGCTATCCTCTTCCATTTTGGAACTATACTGTAACTACACTAGGTCTTTTTGGAATGCGGTTCATCTATCCTGATTGCATTTAAGCCGTGTAGGCTTATTATAGCGAAGTTTGATCAAATCAAAGTTTTGAAAGCCTGTTCTCCAGATACACTACGTTCTCATCTGTGTTTTAGGAGAGTGTTTTCTACTAATCACCTAATAATTTTTATCTTTACACAAATCTGACATTGTAACCATCCCAAATTTGATGAATTTTTTAAATGCCACGCTCAATTTGGTGGAATCTATTTCATATTTCTATCAACAATTCATTCAAAAGACAAAATCTTCAAAAAATGGTTACACAACTCCAAATGTGAATCAAATTAGCCAATCGAGTTAAACAAAGAAACATAGACGAAGAAGATTCTAAGCAACTTTCTCGTTCGGAATCCATAAAAAAGCTTATTTTATATGTAGCTACAAATGCATCCTCCCGTAGTTAGTTCAAGCGGCAAATATACAAGTTCACAACTTACCCGATATAGTCCAACTGGAGTTAACCAGATCACGTGCCAGAATATGACTGCAGGTATCGTATTTGAATTCGGTGCCATCAAATGTGGTAAACGATTTACCGCTTATTTCACAAGAGTCATCCTTATTGGGACGCAAGACGCAGTTATATTTCTGACAATCACCGGGCTTAGCACTGGATAAATCCAACTCGACGTCATAGTTATCCGGACACTTAGGCTCGATACACACTACCGTCTCATTGCTCGACGGCTTGTTTGGCAAGGGTATGCAAGTAAATTCATTGCATTGTTCCTCGCGTACCATCTCATGTTGCTGTTCTGGCATAGACATGAATTCCTTGGTCGAGGTAATAATCTTGGTTTTTGTTATCTTCTTGCCATCGTTGACCAAAGTGAACTTTTTGGTATAGCTATGGAGGGGAGGGCGAAATAAAGCAGTCATTACGGCAAACTTTGTTGAGGAAATATATAAACTCCCACACTTACGTAGATGTAAACATCTTGGACATCTTTCTGGACTTCTTCTCGAATAGCTTGATTTTCATATTTGGCGGGCAAACGGGCTCAGGACAAGTTATAACCTCAGCTAAAATAGAAATATATGTTTATTTATATTGCCATATATTTGTACATTTGGGTATATAACGCACTCTCGTTCTTTTCTTTGACCTCTGGCACAACCTCAAATTTATCTTTGCATGTATCATCCTCATCATCGGCGCAATCCTGCACGCCATTACACCAGAGCACTTCGGGTATGCAATCACCGCTAGATTTGCAGAGTTTCTGCTGCTTGGGACAGGGTTCACACTTGCAATAGCAGCCCGCGCTAATAACTGAACGCAAACCATCTTCACAGGCGGGACACTTTTTGGGCTTGCAGCTTGAATGGCCACCCAGCACACAGACGCATTCTTCACAGGCCTTATTTTCGAACTTGGAGCCAATGGGATAGCTGTAAAAGGCGTTTATAATATATTAAAAAGGATTTTATTAAATTTTTTTAATTATCATCCTACGTTATGTAATTTTCGACACAGGGACACAGATTTCCCTGCACGCACGTAGAGCCATCCCAGAAGAGTCCATCCTTGCAATGACATGCTTCAGCATTGGCATTAGAATCAACAACACCATCACATACAAGACACTTGGACTTTTCGGTATTCTCCAGAGGCACTGTTTTCTCCTCAACTTCCACTGTTAGGATAAAGTTTTAGCGTACGTTAAGATATTACAAAAGACTTCAAAGCTTACAATAGGGCTCGAAACAGCCAACAGGTTCAATGCGCATATTTATGTTCTTCTCCCATTGAGTGGGTTTTATTTTTAGATATTGTGTCAAGATGGGTGTTCTGAAGGAATTGGTCACCTCAGTATCGGCATCGTGATTGCTGGGGAAAACTTGAATTTCACCGCTTGGCTGCAGCACATTGTTCCAAATGAGCTTATTTTTGGAGAATTGCACTTTGTAGCCAGTGACCCAACCATCTGGTCCACCCTTGGTAATAATGCCTGAGATGTTACGTGGTTCCAGGAAATCAAACTGGTTGAAGAAAATGCATTTGTTTGAAAAGAGTTTAGTTAAATGCTGCTGTCAGGCCTACCTCCACAAATTCATTGGGCGTATTTGCAAGTGGCTTCCAACCTACTGGCGAGGAGAGTTTCAATAGATCTAGCAAACGTGGTTTCTTTGCCGGCTTGGGTAATTTCCAAATGCTGCTCGCCTTTACCTGACTGGGGCTCAACTTGTTATTTTCCACGCCCATTTTATCATTGCACAACGATTCATCTTCAGATTTCTTTGTTGTTTCGGTAGTGGCGGAAGTGGTTGCCTAAGAAAAAATAGAAGCTCAAAACCAAATTGACTCATAAACCGAAATGCAACTTACCAGCTCTTGAATGCTCTTCTCCGTAGTTGTGGTGATCACATGACTATCACAGCCTAGCAAATCTGCACGCATAGCAATGGAACCATGCCATTTCAGCGGATAAACACGCACCGACTTGGCTTCAATGGGTATCTTGAACATGCTCTTTATGGATTCACGTGAGTCTAAGGGTCCGTTGAACAATTGTGGCATCTCGGTTTCATCGACCAAATAATGATAAGCCTCACCATCCTGACTATAGAGTAGCTGCAAAATATAACACAAATTAAAACTCTCTTTCTCTCTTTCTTTGTTACTCAAGCACCACACTTACCTTGAATAAAGTAACATAGTTATCATGCGAAGGACTGCCTGCCATTATGACTCCAAATAGCGGTTCCGGTTCAGCAAATGTTATCTGCAGATACTGCATTTGATCATTGATGCTGGGTGACCAGCTGCTCGTCTGTTCTTTAAGGTCATTATAAAGACGCGCCTTTTCGGGTGAATAAGCTTCACCCAGCTGAGAACTGGCACTGAATGCGGAATCGGCTAGAGGTTCGGCACCTTGTACCATTGCTACTAGTCTGTGTTAATTTCGAAAAAAATAACTTGAAATGAGAAACGGCAACAAACTTTAGTAATGAGAGAATAATTACCTCTCTGGACTGCAGTGCAGTGGTGGTGTTTCGGAAACTGGGAACACTTCTGTGTATTGCTCTGAGTCTTCTGCTTTAGTGGTCAGTTGTTGTGCTGCAATACAGAATAAATAGAGCGTGAGTATTTTTTTTAAACTCTTTTCATCAAGCATTTTACTATTTAAAAATCTTTTTTTAAGGTCCTTTGAACAGAAACGATATGCAACAATATCCAAAAAATGGAAAAAAAACAACTTTAGAAATTCTAAAAATAATTTTTCATTGTTGATAAACTGAAGAGAAGCCGAAACTCACTAAGATGGGTCACTCAAAAATATTTTCAGCTCGTTGTCATTTATCCACCGAGTGAATTCCGGGTTGGTAGTTTTTTTATGCAAAGTTTGTACTTTTCTTTAATACATCATGTCTTTTTGACCCAGAACTTTTACCTCATAATTAGATAAGCATAAGTCATGTAGTGGCAGAATGCTGTTAAAGGTATCTCTACTCAACTACAATCGGCATTCAGGAAAATGAAGAAGCCTTAAATATCTCTGCAGTTGACATATTGTTCACCGTGAAGACAATTTGAAGATTTTTTGCCACCATTGGTATGAAATGTATAGCTGCAGTTGAATTCAACGTAAAACACTTGTTTTCGGGATCCCGAAATTCTGGTCATCTAATTTAGATGATTTATCCACCGGCCATGTTAATTGACTCTGATGTAAGAAAAATATCAAAGGTCAGTACCTTATTGTCAGTCCTCTACAGTTTTTATCCACCGGGAAATACAATTTTAAGCTTTTTGCCACCATAGGTGAGGTGCAGGTGAGTTCAATACAAAACAGTTGTTTTCAGAATCCCGAAACTGTGGTCAGCCAACTTAGACATCCACTGGGCAACTCACTTATTATCCTACAAAACCTCGCTAGCTACCAACTTAATTGGCTCTGATGTAAAAAAATATCAGAGGATATTACTTAATTTTACTCTTCTTCTAACAGTGCATCCTCAATAAACAGTATTGAGAAAGTTGATAGCTTTAAGAGCAATTACAACTAAAGGAAGGGAAGGGTTCTATCACCATTATTATGGTACTAAGTTGTCCACAGCCTGTTTGTTAAACTCAAAGAAGCATCGACGTGGTTTGGCATGTCGATGACGTAGAGGGAAAACTTTGAGACCACCGTATCAGACGTTCTACAAGCAGCACTGATCACATTACAGAGATAGTGTACATATAAAGAACTCTCCATAAAGCGTTACAAGACAGTAATGCTGCCTTTTAGAATATTTATTGCCCAATACTCTATAGGAAGAAAGCAAATTTTTCCAACTCTACAAAAAAACTTGTGCCGTGGAGTTGTACATTAAAGCAAATTTGTTAAGAACCTTCGCATAGATCATATTATTAGTCTCTATGCGTCGGTGAGCCTGTATCTCAATGTGCGGTAAGCACCAGAGCATAACAAAAGTGGTGATCTGCCAGGCACTGATAAAAGAATTTGAAGCTGCAGACAAACCAGCAACCAACAGTTAAAAGCCTGAGTAAAACGCAATTCCTTAAGATGGGGAAAAGCTCAAATCGGGTGGGTCGCCCACCCATATGAAGGAGTTGGCTAGACCAAAAAAAAAAAATGCTTTAGTTGTTAGGAGTTAGGAAATTTGGCAAAAGATTGAAAAAACTATGACGATCTAAAGTCTGTGTGAGATGTAAGGAAGAGGGTAATATTGCAAAAAACCTGCATAAGCGAGCCCAGGTGCATTATCTGCAAAAAAAGAAAAGAAGGAGCGTAGAAATCATATGCCAGGAGGCAGTATTGCGATCAATCAAAGCTCTGTTTATGATGTGGAAATAGAGTCATATAGCAAAAAAAAAACTATAAAAGCGAGCCCAGGTGCATTATCTGCAAAAAGGAAAAGAAGAAGCATAGAAATCATATTTCAGGAGGCAGTATTCCAATCGATCGGAATCTCTGTTAAGATAAGGACAAGAGAGTCATATAGAAAAAAAACTTCAAAAAAGAACCAAGGTGCAGTATATCTGAAAAGAAAACGAAGGAGCGTTGAAATCATTTCGCAGGAGGCAGTAGCTGCCCTCTTATTAGATCTTCAGAACAAATGCGAAAGCAAATCGATTGAAAAAAACCGATTTAAGTGGTCCAAATAAACTAAAACCACTGCGGAGCTAGTCAGAATCTCCTTTAAGAGATCCACGAAGTGGAGACAGACATGGTGTTCCTTACAGAGCCGTACAAAGTTTCATAATCGTATATATGGGTTTCAGCTAAAAATGGTGAAGCAGCCATAGAGGAAAATATCCCCTACAAAGAAGCATGACTCATCAGGAAGACGTATACGTGTTGGCCCTAGTTAATGTGAGCTTTAGCATCAACTGCTATGCGTCACAACCTAGATTAAGTTCAACGCAAAATACGCATAAAATACATAAAACGCAGCGGTAGCTCCTAGCACCTGGCAATCTTTTTTTTAGATGTGACCCTCTTAAATAAGGGCTACACAAGCAGCTTTTGTAGAAACGGAAGACAATCGATTGTCGAAATCATCTTTTTGGACGAGGCTCATTTCCTTCTCCGCGGCTATGTTAACAATCAACACCACCATATCTGGGGCTCGGAAATACCGCAAATGATCATGGAGAAGCCAATGCATCCACCACGAGTCACTGTGTGGTGCGGTTTATGAATCGGAGGCATCATCGGGGCATTTTTTTTCGAAGACGTGGACGGAAATTCCAAATATGTCAACTCTGAGCGATATCACGCTATGTTGGAGGACTATTTTGTGCCGGAGGCTTCAGTTTCGGAGGTCTGGACAATATATGGTTTTGACAGGCAGTGCTACACTACATACAAGTCACCTCAATTTGAAGTTTTTGCGTCACAAACTCTCGGACCGTGTAATTTCTCGTTGCGGTGATGTGAATTTTCAGCCCAGATCATGCGATTTGACACCGTTAGACGCTTTTTTCTGTGAGCTTATACGAAGAATAAAGTCTATGTGAATGATCCGATGACAATTCTAGACTTGAAAAGCAATGCAACATCGGTGATTTGGACCACTACGGAGGCCATACTGCGAAAAATCATCTAAAATATGGCCGAAAGAGTGAGATATCCACGAAATAATTTTTTCACCTAATCCTTTTGTGTAACCTTTCGAATGAAATTAAATATTAGGAGAAATTCCATACCATTTGTGAAATTAACGTAACAAAAGAAACGTGAAACAAAAGGTAGGTGCTTGTTTCCGTTTTTTCCGAATCATTAAAGCTTCGACAAAAGGCTGGTGCAGTAACGTCCATCCTATTGACCATTGGCCTTGTGGGGCTTGGATTTGGCTGTGAATAACCAGTGCGACTTTTTCAATCGCATAAATCTCTACCTGAAAAACACTGCATTGATCAGGGAGTTAAGAAGACCCTTTTATCTGTAGCATTTCACAATACACACCTGATCCTGTTCCGTTCTCCAATTTGGAACCATCATTACAGAATTGGAGATTACTTTAGGGTTCTATGGTCGTATTTTTCCATTCTTGTCTGCTGGGAATGGATAAATTTTACACTAGATATGGTGTTGTTGGTTTTTCTTTTTGATTCCTCAGTTTCAAAGAGATTCAGAAAAGAAGTATGTCCAAACTTGTTGTTCTTCAAGTTTTATGACTCACTAAGACGAATCGCACTCTTGGATGCCGTACACTTAAGTAACTCTTCTATGGAAAGAAGATAAGCATTATCTCGAGACTCATCTGTAGCAGAGATCACATGTCTTCTGCACTACTATTAGGAGTCAAGGTAGCTCCTTTTGTGTAGACAGTCAAAAACTATCTGTGTTTTCTTTCAAAGTCAAACTGTTCGCAAAGCACTTCAAACGCCGGAGCAAATTTGAGCTAAAGCTAGAGACTGAGACCATTTCTAAGATTCTTAGACCTGACTCATGACCACTAAAGAATATATGCCGATTGGGTACTGGAACAACAACGATTAAATGCTGATTTCTCGAAGAAAAATTTATTCAGCGATAAAGTCCATTTCGCGCAAGGTGGATATGTGAATAAAAAAAATGATCCTATATGGGGTTCTAAAATTTCCCAAGCAATTGTGGAGAAGCCATTGCTTCCGCAAAAATTGACTCTCTGGTTAGCATTATGGTGTGATGGTGGCCATAATCCGTATTATTTTGAAAACACTTAAGGAGCAACCGTAAGAGTCAATTCTGAGCGCTACGATAGAATGTTAACCGATTTTTTTGGCCGATTTGGCAGTTTTGAATGTGAATGAATATGGATCCGAATATGTGGTTACAGCAAGATGCAGCCAAAGGCCAAACAACAGCAGCAAATAGGACTTTGTTGCAGTAGAAACATCCAGGACAACTTATTTATTGGCAATGTCAATTATCTTCCGAGATCTTGTGATTTGGCATCTCTGAATGATGGGAAACCAACCATAGTCCAGCTGCTGCTTAAGTTGTGCACAAAAATCGTCGAAAATAGCTCTTAATGATTAATTTCTGTAAAAGCTCAAGTGGAGATTACTTGACTTTTCAAAGTAGAAAATTGATAACCCTCTATAATGCCACATTAAATAATATCTTCTTAAAAAGAGCACGGTAGCATCTTTTTGCGTCTAGTCTTAAGAACTTACGTGCTTTCGTTGTCTCCTCGATTTTATTTGGCATGCATGTGTAGTCGTTGTCTATGCACTGGCATACCTCCCATTCGCCCAGCACTGGCATATGTGGCTGCACATACTTCTCGCTCTTGTCCATGCAGGGACATTCATCAGATTCCACGCAGGTGTTTTCATCGCGCCAGTATTTGTCCAGCTTAGCGCAATCCGGACGATTGGCATCAACACAGCCAGGTTTGCAGTGTTCACCCTGCTGACAGAGTCCACGTTTCTTCAGCACCTATAAAGAAAAATAAATTGTTTGGTTTTATTACATTTGGTTTTTAAGTTGACAACCCACCATTCCATAGTAGTGGCACGTATGCTCGCACTGATTGGCACACTCGCTCATCACCTGTCCAACTGGACACTCAACCAGTTTTTCTGGCAGACCGGGTGTTGTGGGCTTACCACAAGATGGCTTCAGCTCCTGCACTACGGCAATGTGATCACAATTATTCATTGTAGGATTAAACATCATGAACTCGCCGCAAGTCTTCTCCACATAAGTCCATTCGCCTTCGTTATTTTTGGGTGAGCAGTGCAAGAATTTGTGACAATCGCCAGGGAATTCTTTGTATTCAGCCATAACGCTATCGCAGGATTTGCCAGTTTGTGGTTTCTCTGTAGGTGCCACTGTGGTCTCTTCAACATCATCACATTGACAGAAGACGCGTATCTCATAGTCGTGACACTGACCCACACAACCAAGACCACGCTCTAAATTGCACGAAACATTCTCATCCAAATGATCAGGTGACTCGTGTGTCTCCACAACGCGACATTCAATCTTCTTCATGAATTTCTTAAGGCATGTGCCGTAGATGCTCTCCAGACGATCATAACGTGGCAAATTTTCCTCATCGTTGAGACGCAAAACACTTGTGCTTGTATCGCTGTCCTTATCGAACCAACGTGTCCAGCCGCGCACGCATTTAGGTTGATCTTCTGTGCCCATCGGTTGCTGTGTTGTGCCTTCAATAAGATTGAGTGATTTTTCGGTAGTTATTGGCTCGGGACACTTAACGCCGCTGCAAACCTCTTTTTTCTTTGAACAGCGACAGGTGGAACAGGCATCGCTGAATGTAACATCACCTTCGTAGTAGGTAATGCCATCTTTAACCATGCATACAGGCTTACATTCGGACTTCGGTACACATTCCTTGTAGGTGTCGTTGAGATAAATCATGCCGACATCGCAGGGCTTAATGTTGCAACCCTCCAGGCAGTTCTCTTTGTTGCACATGCGTTCGGTGAGTCCCTGATCGAGGAAGTTGTCACAAGTTTCGACAGCGCAGGCAGGTGTGCAGGATTTGTATTCGGAACAATGTGGATCACATTGCATGGCTGTGTGGAGAGAAAAACATAGTTTAATTTTAATAAAGTAGGATAAATTCAATTAAATAGAACAAAATATATGATCCTACTTTTTTAAATTCTGTACAATTGAAATCTAATTATTGCTGAAATTTTGTTGTAAAACGAAGTTTAATTAACATACAAATGCAGTTTCAACACGTAAAGTATGTTGAGTACCCTACAAGAAAAATGACCCGCTAGCCCATATAGCGCCAAATGGTGACGAAAAATCTTCTGTCACTGTACAAGAACTTATAGAAATACGTCGAAGAATAGGGGCTATACAGCTCCCAAAAGAGATTATAACAGTAGCAGCTCTGAAGATGGCAGTTTCAGCCAAGCCGGATATTTTTATCGTTTATAACAGGCTAACTACTTCCTAATGTCGAACATAATGCAGAAGTTTGCAAAAATCGATATAGTTTTCGGAAGTATCGGTCAAGGGAAGAAGCCGTTAATAAAGTAAAAGACTTGGAAGTACTACACGAGGACTAACTTTTGGATCTTACATCTAGGCCAAACTAAGCATTGCCACATAAGTTTTGACGATTCCATCAAAAAATGTCACACTTTCTAGCAAAAACGTACTCACAAAATTTTGGTGTGCGTGTGTTTATTGTGTGGCTTACAGTGGTTTTGAAATTGCTTTTTAGCAAACACTGCATTTTTTAGAGTTTTGAGCGTGGATTGACTGGAACAGAATGAACCAATCAACTAAGTTCGATTTACAATAATGAATCACTGCATTTTTTGTTCACTCCAAGACAAATTTTGTGAAGGGCGGTCAAGAACGAATGTTGTACAAGAAAACTTTAATGCTGTGAGTTAACTGTTGGAAGAAGACTGAAATGTGTCATACCGTGAGATAGAGTAATTTATGGGCATTAGTGGGACTAGCATACTTTCAATTATACATTTACTGGTGTCAAGAAGATTTGCTTTCCCCCGTTGAATAACCCTTAATTTAACGATTGCTTAGAAAAATTCATCCTGTCAATTGGATGAAGAAATTAAGCTTAAGAAATACATAGAGAGCTGGTTCGAAACACTGCTATGACATTATAATACGTGGCGAATCATGGATTCGTAGTCATCATCCTCAGTCAAACACAAGAACACAATCTACTGGTTAGGTCTTTCAAAGTGAGCAAGTTAATTGCGGACGGTGCGCAACCATGAAAATTATCACGAGTTCTTTCACATAAACCGGACATGTCACATCTATATCACTAGAGCAGCTGAGAAGAACTCCTAATACTGAAGTAATACAACCATTTGTTTGCTAAAATCAAAACATTTTCGACCACTTGGAGTGCGGAATGGATGGATATGCGTGGAATTGATCCTATACAGCCACGACTTGAAACGCAATGATTTCTTTTTGTGGCCTCCCATTAAAAAAAAACATACGTGGCGAGCATTTTTCTACACCAAAACAGGCTATTATGGCCTTGAAAAAACTAATATCGGAGACCTCTTATTGTTTTAGGAAATTATTTGATCCCCGGCTTTAGAGGTGGATAATATAATGCAACTCAGGGGAAAATAAATATCCCAGTATTAATGATATGACTGTAGTGATGTGTTAAATATTTGAAAGGTCGCTACTGAATACTTGGAAACCTTGTATGATAAGTGCTTGACTGTAGGCATGGAAACTGACGAATGGAAACGGGTGTATATGATCGTGTTGTTGAAGTCATCTGATAACTGAGGAGCAATCATAGGTCCCATCATTGCAACAGTCTTCTTCCGGTGCTTGAAAATGTACTGTATAGTCTTGGTGAAAAGACTCTAAAAGCACAAAGTGGCATAGAATTGCGACAAGAAATTCAAGTGTTTCGAAAGGGTACAAACGTCGATGTTCCTTGTCAGTACGGTAGAGGAAGTTTATTAATTTAGTGTCTAGATAAAATAATTTCACCTTAAATGCAATAAAAACTGAGAGATAATCAAACATGCAAATTTGAGTTTTTCTCTTTTTGCCATAAAAACCATTTGAACCCATATTTTAAGAAAAGATCAAATTTTGTGGTCTCTTTTTGAAAGGAAAAATTTATATATAAACAAAAAGTAGCAGGAAAATTTTGAATAATTATTTTAAGTTATCTGATAAGACTTAAATACAAAAATTAACTAAATGAAATCATTTCCAAGTTGACAGAGACATTGGCTTCTATATTTTTTTTACTCACTCTTGGCATTTGGTTGAAGTACACGCTAAGTAACTAACGACAGTATTAAGAAAATTTAATACAAATAGTTTTGGTAAGAGCTGCACGGTGATTGTTATCACATTTGAAAGAAAATTTAACAAACTTTAAGAAATAATTAGAAAAATTGAAAAACCGTTAAAATTCGACTAAGATATTAACATGGAAAGTGAAAATTTTGAATGCAAAAACACTTTTGAGAAAAACTCAAATTCGACCTACTCAAAATCTCTAACCTAATCAATTTCATATTGATCATAAAGCAAGTTTTTTTACAAAAACTCCAAGTAAGTAGACTAAAACTCTTAGTTTTTATCTAAGTAAAAAAAAAGTAATGACCTATCATACGCTAAGTTAAGTGAATACATACTTGTTAGGGTACCCATTAAGTGCATGAATTTTCAAAAGTGACATTTTTTTCACTCCCCGCTAACTTTCCTAGAGAATGGGTGCTAAAAATAAGATCTACAAAATAAACTTGTTCTGGTCTGCACAGAAATTTTTAATTCAATATCAGATAGCTGTTTTTTGTTTTTGTTATTGCAAAGAAATAAAAAGAGAAAATTATAAAAAGAAGAAAGGAATTTGTTTGAATATGAGACACGGTTAATTTAACTTTTGTTTTGTAGAAATACAGGTGCATTAAATTTCTATTTTAAAATTTTTTGTTTCATTTGAAAGTACGTTTTTCTTCTCAGTGTAATTTTAACTTCATTTAAGCTCAGTTCATTAAAAATATTTGTAAATGAAATGTTTTCGCGTATATTTTAAGCACTATTCAGTTTCAACAAAATCACGGAAGAAAGTTCTAAAACAATTAAGAGAATTTGAAAAGCCATATTTGTTACGATGATTCCATTCAAAAATTTTATAAAAAAAATCAGTAATTTTTGTTTTGACAAAGTTATCATAACAACATATTTTAAATATTTTCTAATCATGAAATTCTTTCGATAATTGCAAAACAACTTTTAACATAATAGAATCAATTGAAAACAACTTTCATATTTGACTGATGGCTCTGGGGGTCCGGATTCGTGGACCACCCCCATATCTACGCCACTGCGTTTTGCACATCTGAGTTACAGTACCGTTCGAATGATATAAGTTTCAGTTCAAATATTGTCTATAAATTGAGAAAAAGGGTGTTCAAGTATTGCGATCTTATATTAATATATAAGATGCATCTGTAAGTTTTGTCCGTTGATTCGACTTGATGAATCTTGTTAAGGTGTTGTTCAGCCGGAACAATAACTCTAGAGGTCACCAGACTGGAGCGGTGATAAGCTCAACTGGTAGTAGCTTGCTATGAGGTCGTAACTAGCAGAACTTGAAGTCAGTGGCCTCTGACATATGGCAGACGAACTTATTGGAATGGGCCTTTGGTTGCATTGTAGTTGTAGTTGTATTGGTTAGTATTCTAATCGCGGAAAGAGATTTTGCTCAAATGTGAAGTTACATTTTCAAACTGGGTGCCGAACGCCTCTGTATGAAAGAGGTGTTAGATAGGCATCCATCCCTACCAAGGGTTGCGAATGTCATCTAAGGAGTGCCAGTTGGCAATTTGACAGTTAAAAATTTGACATTACAATTAATTTTTAACGATTATTCCAGTTTATTTACTTAAGAAAAACCTGCTATTGGGAAGAAATATATGAATCTGGATGTTATAGTTGTAGCTTTGATGAAAATATACCATTATATGTATTAAAACGTCAACTACTTGTTACAATTTTTATGCATTTTTGTGCATTATAGCATGAAGAAAATCCTTATTATGATAAAATTTCGATTTAGTACCGTAATTCCTTATTTTAATTTTAATTTTTGAGCTTTAGACCAAAAGGAGGTGTATTAGAGCTCCTTACTTAAATGTGATAACCAAACGTAATGCGAATTAGCAATTTTTTGTAACGTGAGTTACCACATTATTTTTGTATTACTTGAAAAACTTTGATTAAACATAGCTGCTTCTAATAAAAATATACTTATTCAAATCCTACTTCACTCAGAAAAAATTTTCTCGGAATATGATAATATCGGAATATGGTAAAAGGCATCATATTTAAAGAAAAATGGTATAGACTTTGCTCCAGAGAATGCTTTTCTCTAAATGCAGTTCTAAAAATGATAAAAAGCTTCTATGAAACAGAGAAATATATAAAAATATATTATTTTTAGAGAAAAATACTTTTTATTTTTGGGAAAACATTTGTTTTTATTGAAGAAAATACTTCTCATAGTGAATTTTTTTTTTCAAAATATAGGAAAAATTTTTAATTTTCAATAAATTTTCTATATTAATGAGAAGTTTTTTGTGCGAGAAAAATATTTATCATTATATAAAACATTGAAATATTTCCATTTCCTAGAAGTACAGAAATATTTACTCGAAAATTTATTCTAATTGAAGAAAATTTTATTTGAAAAAGAGAAAATTGTTATTTTCGAAAATAGAGAAATTTTTCTGTGTAAAAAGAAAAGTGTTTTTTCTCAGTGTGCTTTCATTTATGACAAATTTAAAAAAAAATTACCAAAAAATTTCACAGAAAAATTTTAAAGAAAACTACTCTCTCAACATGTTGTTCAAAAATGGTAACGCGAGTTACTAACATACATTATTATTTCACTGGGTTAATATTATGTCATTTCCATAAAACTTTGTGAATGTTACGCTTATAACGCTTTTTTTCTTGTGCTCTGTGCGATTAATTTTATTAACAAAATACCATTTGCACTCAGAAAAAAGTTTCTCGAAATATGATAAAAAAGGCATTATATTTAGAAAAAAATGGTATAGACTTTGCTTCAGAGAATGCTTTTTTCTAAATGTGATCCTTAGAATTCCCTAAAAATGATAAAAAGCTTCTATAAAACAGAGAAATACATAAAAATTTATTGTTTTTAGAGAAAAATACTTTTTATTTTTGGGAAAACATTTATTTTTATTGAAGAAAATACTTCTCATAATGAATTTTTTAATCAAAATATAGGAAATTTTTTTTTCATTTTCAATAAATTTTTCTCTATAAATGAAATTTTTGTGCGAGAAAAATACTTATCATTATTAGATATATTGAAATATTTCCATTTCCTACAAGTGAAGAAATATTTCTTCGAAAATGTGAAAATTGAGTCTATTTGAAGAACATTTTATTTGAAAAAGAAAAAATTGCTGTTATTGAGAAATTTTTTATCGAAGAAATATATGTGTTTTATTCTGAGTGTAAACTTGATTTTTGTATTATTTTAAACTAACAATAAAAATCCATAAAAACGAATACTTTACAAAACTTCAAGGTCTGAAGAGTCCTCAAGCGAACACGCAATTCTAGTTTTAATAAAATTAGGCAAACTTTGATACCTCTTGCAATAGTGTAGGTTAAACATTTTTTGTTCATGTACATGAATTTGACACTCTATTGTACTTATTCTTTAAAAAACTACGATTTGTTTTATAAAATTAAAAATTTTATTGCATTCGAATTTTAAATTTTTTCTCGATATTTTTGAAATAAAAAGATCTAACAAAAACTATAATTATTGAAAAACTGTTATTGAGAAATTTTTTATCGAAGAAATATATGTGTTTTATTCTGAGTGTAAACTTGATTTTTGTATTATTTTAAACTAACAATAAAAATCCATAAAAACGAATACTTTACAAAACTTCAAGGTCTGAAGAGTCCTCAAGCGAACACGCAATTCTAGTTTTAATAAAATTAGGCAAACTTTGATACCTCTTGCAATAGTGTAGGTTAAACATTTTTTGTTCATGTACATGAATTTGACACTCTATTGTACTTATTCTTTAAAAAACTACGATTTGTTTTATAAAATTAAAAATTTTATTGCATTCGAATTTTAAATTTTTTCTCGATATTTTTGAAATAAAAAGATCTAACAAAAACTATAATTATTGAAAAACTGTTATTGAGAAATTTTTTATCGAAGAAATATATGTGTTTTATTCTGAGTGTAAACTTGATTTTTGTATTATTTTAAACTAACAATAAAAATCCATAAAAACGAATACTTTACAAAACTTCAAGGTCTGAAGAGTCCTCAAGCGAACACGCAATTCTAGTTTTAATAAAATTAGGCAAACTTTGATACCTCTTGCAATAGTGTAGGTTAAACATTTTTTGTTCATGTACATGAATTTGACACTCTATTGTACTTATTCTTTAAAAAACTACGATTTGTTTTATAAAATTAAAAATTTTATTGCATTCGAATTTTAAATTTTTTCTCGATATTTTTGAAATAAAAAGATCTAACAAAAACTATAATTATTGAAAAAATTTGCATTGATTAAAAAACGTAATTTTCCAGAATATGTTTATCAAAATATTATATAAACATTAATAAAATAACATAATAAAACAAAAATTATTGGAATCCTAGCAAACAAGTACTAAAAGTAAAAAAAAAATTTAAAAAAAAAGTAAAAAAAACACACAACTTCTGACAAGAGATTTTTAGGGAATTGATCCATATTTCTTCTGAAAACTTTTATCATGGTTGTGATATTTTTTATGAGTTTTTTTTTTCAAATATCTTTTCAATTTATTCATTTGTTCCATAAAATTTTCCAAAAACCCGGTTTTTTCATACAAGTTCTGCATTTTGTCCCGTATCTCTAGAAACACTAGTGTTGTATGTTTCTTTTGGGCAGTATTTTACTAGAAAAAAATTCTCCTTGACTTATTTTTCTTTGCTATCCTAAATATAAAGGGTGCCTTTTTACTTTACTCCGGATTTGAAAAGCAATGTTGAATATCCATTTTGAATAGCCATCATATTTTATTATCCTGAATGTGAAGTATCTTCTGAAATCGTTTTTAAATTTGAAGATAAAAATGGTTTCAAACTTACATGTTTTAATTTTATCTCTGTCATTTCTCAGTTAAATCCTAGTTATTGCATTATGCAAATTAATCGCTCGTTTTCTATCTTGTTAAACCATCGTTGGATATCACTAGTTTTTTTTCTTACTCCACCGAACAAAAATCAATTTTTCCCTTCACTAATTCACAACTCTTCCCTTTTATATATTTGCAGAAATATTCGAAAATATCTACAAATATTTCACATCACAAATTATCAATCCTCCCACAGAGATGATCGCATTACAGTCAATTATAAAACTATGCACACTTAATTTTTCAACTAGATCTGTGTGAATTGCTGCTGACATAATATACCAGTCACGAGAGTTGAGAGTTAGCAAAAGAACACATGACCAAAGAATGCACAACTGATTGCTATGAATAATTTTAAGAATTAATTACAACCTTGGTAACATGTCGGCAACTCAAACCTACGTTTGCGTCAAATGCACGCTGTGTGCTAAATGTGTGTGTTGCTATATTGCAAAATATTACAACACCAATAACAACAAAGCGAACAAGTACACACTCTTAAATACCTGAGCTGAAAATCACGACAACAATGATTTCTCTAATGAATAATTGAAAACAATGATTTTCAACTCGAACTCACTCGAGTGAACCCCAACCCGCAATATCAAGCCCAATTTTTACTTACGACACAAATGCGGCGAACGCCATCTGATGGAAATGCCCTTCTGTGCACATGAGTGTGCATAGGCAGCTATGGCAGTGCAGAGGCACTCGCAGTCGCCACCCTGATCACAGGCACAGCTATCGAATATGCAACGTTTTAAGTACTTCTCAACGGGCACTTCAGCATGGCATTCCTGTGTGTTGACAACATAGTGGGGAAGAGAGAAATTAATTTAGTTAGTACTAATGTTGTTGTTGTTGTGCTTGTTGTATATGAAGTGTGCATTACCTGAAACAGCGCTGACTTCAAAACGCCGCACTTCAATTGCGCCCAAGTTTCGCGCTCCGGATGCTCTTTGCATGCATCGATAGGTAGTGTTGGTGCCGAACAGAATTGCTGCACCTTCCAGGCATGTCCGAACACCAGCGGACTGGATTCGAGACCTTGTGAAGGCGTCTGCATGTCATCCATAGCGTTGTCATTGTAATTGCCGCAGAGACCGCTCACCTTTTGTTTCCATTCGTTGCCAAGTTTGACGTAGACACGTGTGCCTTCATCCCACTTAATTTGCAGCTTGAGTGGAATCACCTCGATGACTATGAAAACGCCAGCTTTGTAGATATGAAAAGCGCCATGCGCCTTAGCATTGACAGCATCGCGTAGTCCTGGTAGAAATTATAAAGAATTTAGGCAAAAGCTTAAGCATTATTTTGGCATACTTACTATTTATGGCCGATTTGCTAGGATCTTGCAGATAGGATTGATCAGCTGTTAATGTTATGGTATCCTCAACGCTGCCAGTTATGGCAATTTCCACCGACTTCGAGCATGTAACGCCCAAAGTGCCACAGAGCACATTTTGTATGGTAATGGCAAAGCCATCGCCATTATCTGCCACGCCCTTAGAGAGCACATAGTCACAAGCACCTTGGAAATCGAAATCATTATTATCGTAGGTGGTGAAATGCGAATCGCCCCAAACGCTGCAAGTGGATTCACAGCTATTCGACGAACACTTCCAGCTGCCCGATTGACAAACGCTGCAAGACAAATTTTAAAAGTATGTATCAATTTTGTATTAAACAAAGTAAAAGTGTGTGTTGACTTACCACTCATTGCATTCCTCCTTCATTTTTTCACCATCACTGTAGCTCTTGCCACCATGATGACAAGAACATTTCTCTGGCAGTACACATGACTTGCGTGAGGTATCGTAGACATAGCCACTCATGCAGCTGCAACCAGGTGCACACTCCTCAAGGTCTTCCGCGTAATCGTGCATGTTTTTGCAAGTCTTCGGTTCTTTAGGCACACATTTGGAGAATTCGGCAAAGGGTTTGTTGGCGCATTCCGCGCGCAATTCCGAAGAGGGTGGATATTTTTCCTTATCACCAGGCTCGGCATCTTCACACTCCCACAGACCATCCGTGCAGGTGCTGTTGATGGGAAAGAATATGTTAGAATTTGTTAAGCTGAATTTGATAATTTGAATAGAATTTGTTAAAATTTAAAGACACAATCAAATAAATCAACCTAAAATTTTTAATTTCTTGATCGGTTTCGGTGTCCGTACCATTAGGTATATAAAATTGGTTTTTCTTTGAGCATTAAGCAACTCTTTTAAAGTAACTCTTTTAAAGTCATATAAAGTGTTCACAAAAAGGTCAAGTTGAAGTTGACTACAAGAGAGCTCTTGCAAAGAGAAGTTAGAAAAATACCATCTGGAAAGTACTTCAAAGCTAGACTTGGACTAACAGATAGATAAGGGAAAGCAGGATAACACCCTCCAAACTTGTAAAATGGGATGTTTTTCATTTTATTATTTTTTTTTTTCATAAATAATTGTGACGAAGAATAACAAGAACGTTGTCTTATCAGCATTCCACAAAAATTATTTAAATGCGTTGTTGAAGGACTACCGAGAAATAAAAGTTCTGTAAAGCGTCGATGATATGCCTGCCAGAACTAAAACTGAGCCAAAAAGTTTTGATGATGAATCACAGAGTAGTTTAATAGTGCTTAACAAAAGTGATGACGGAGGACAATTACAGACAAATGAATAAATGACAAGAAATGCTGGAAAGAAAAAGCCAAATTTGCAGGAACTGGTGGAGAACGCTAAATGCATATTACGTCCCAGACCACTTTTAAGTGGAATGTTTTAAAAGTGGTCTGGGACGTAATATGAAGTACTAGGGGCTGGAGTATTCACTCCAGTACTTTTTTATTAAAAAAAGAACACTACATGGATGCCATCTTCTAAGGAGTCACTAGAAAACCTTGTTGACACACACTTCCTTAGCTCTAAAATTAGCTGTGATTACTCTTAATGAAGTGAGGCCATGGTATATGTTCCTACTAGGAATCATGTTGACTCCAGGCCATTTTTTATAAAAAATGAGAATGCTACGTGGACTTCATCTTCTAAGAAGTCGCTGAAACACCTTATTAACGCACACTTTTCTAATTCTAAAGATAACTCAGATGAAGGCCTCACATGAAGGGAGACGTTAGAAAGTGTTCCTACTAGGCTCATTGTACCAGTTATTTTTTTACAAAAAAGAGGGATGAAATGTGGACGAAATCTTCTAAGGAGTCGCTGGAACACCTTCTTGACACACTTTTTCCTGGCTCTAAAATTGCTATGATCACTTTAAACGAAGGGAAGCGTTGATAAGTGTTCCTATTAAGCTCATCGCGTCAACTCCATACCATATTCTATAAAAAGGGAAGATGGTACACACACTCTTCTGGCTCTAAAGATAGCTGTGCGGAATCCACGCTAAGAGGGATGTTCATAAGATTTCTAACTGGGCTCATCGTTTCGACTCCAGCCCATCCTCCAGAAGATAGTACGTGAACGGCATTTTTTAAGGAGTCGTTGGAACACTTTCTTGATACACACTTTCCTGGCTCTTAAAATAGCGTTGATAACTCCTAACGAAGAGAGGTGTTGGTAAGTGGTTCTACTAGGCTTCTTATAAAGAGTTGCTGGAACACTTTTTTGCACACACTTTCGCTCTAAAGATAGATTCACACTTAGGGAGACGTTGATTACTGCTCCTGCTAGGCTCATCGTAACGACTCCAGCACTTCTTTTATAAAATGTAGGATGCTTAGTTAAAAGGGATATTTTAAGGAGTCACTGGAAAATCTTTTCGAAAGACACTTTTCTCTCTTCTAAATATCTCTATAGATAGCTGTGATGACTTCACATGAACGGAAACGTTGGTAAGTATTCCTACGAGGCTCAAAGGCCACATTATCAAAGTAAAAGATCTTATCTTATGGACCATAAATACCTTCTCACCTCAAAAATTGCGAGCCTCAGATGGAAAAATATCAGCATTTCTTTAAAAATTTAAAGGATTCGTGCTCTGGACAACATTCACAAACTATAAACACTTTAACTATACTCCTGAATTTAGTAACCTTTTCCGAAATAAAAGAGACCGGGTTACGACTCCTCATTAGTCAATCAGCATTCGTGCCAAAAAAAACACTGAGGATGATTTAAGAAATTCATTTTAAAAATATCCTCAAAAGAGCATCAGTATCCAAAGATCAATATGTCTACCTTAAAGAGAGATCAACGGAGACAGCTCTTCATGAGGTTAATATTACTATTGAGACATCCTTGCATTTCAAACAACGCACTCTTGATGCCTTTTTTGGCACAAAAAAACCATCAGCCAAACCAAAGATAGGCTTGATAAATGCTATGAGGAATCTGCACCATTGATTGAAATTATTCACAAGTGGTTTACTGAAGTCTGATGCGGTCGTACAAGCACACGTGACACCGGGACGTTCTGGATGACCAAATGAGATCAACACACCATAAATGGTCTCTAAAGTTTACGATATTGAGTTGACTGATCGCAGAGTTAAAGTGCGCGAGATTCTTGTGGCAGTAGGCTTCTCAGACGAACGAGTGTGAAACATTTTGCGAAATTATTTGGATATGAAAAAATTATCCGCAGGATGGGTGCCGCGTTTGCTCTTGATCAACCATAAACGCAATTGTGTGACTGATTTAAGGCCATGTTTGGCAATATTGAACAAAGATAAGAAGGATTTTTTCATCTATTAGTAACCATTGACGAAACATAGATCCATCACTACACACCAGAGACAAAGTACTTTGGTCCAGGAACAGTGAATCTCACCGACCAAACGTGCTCCGAAGAAGGTGAAGACGGTGCTATTGGCCGGAAAGGTTATGGCCACAGTATTTTGGGATAAACGTGGTATAATCTACATCGATTACCTTCCACGAAAAAGAAAGGTTTCATCGATACTTGGTAAGAGAAACGTGCCCAATTGATGTTTCAAACTTGAAGCAATGAATCGACGGAAAGAGATTTTCCGCAAGAGAATAGCTAATCACCGACACAGAGGCCTATTTTAAGAACCTCGGAAGGCCTTCCATATAAGTGTATATTTCGGATGGAATCAAAAAGTTAAAGGAACGTTTGACGAAGTGTATTGAGCTAAAAGGAAACTTTATTGAGAAATAATACGTATTTTGCCGTATAAATTATTCCTTGTTTCATTTTTCACGGAATTAGAAAACGGCCCTTTAGCCAACTTACTAAATTCGCAAATAGAGAAACACCTTAGTAAGGGGTTTTGTGAATCTGCTCAACAATAGTGGTATCTAGGCAGTGGCCATATGCAGAAGATGTCGTCATTGAAGTATCAAGACTATTTCCCTCTATACTTCGCGAAAATATGGCGACAGCTTTGGATTAACTCAGCCTGGACTGCCGGGTGCGGCTTCGGAGTGAATCTTAGGAAAACGGAATTGGTATTGTTCACCACAAACATCAAAGTAAAACACTACAGTCTACCGCGTTTAAGCAATAAAACATTTTCCTTATCCAGATATTTCCCAAATAACTGGGAGTCAAACTATTCAGTATGAAACATTCAAGTACTTCATATTGATCTTCATATTAAACTAACCGCATCAAACAGTGTGATCAGACTAAAGGAGTCTGGCAACTGGAGGGGAAAATGGTCACAAAAAAAGTCCTAAATTTACTGCCACCTAAACGTAATCGAAAGTTCCTAATCCCGGTCTTGCAAGAGCATTCACCAGGCGGTTCCAAGCCAGAGCGGAATGGCACAATGATGGTGTCTTCGATATGATCTTCTATACTTATGGGTCTTATATAGAATGCTGATTCGAAGGCGGAATATACTTGGAGAAAGTGGCTCTTGTCAACTCATTTCGCCTACCAGGCTCAGCTAACGTTTTTCAAGCAGAACTTTTACCAATTGGATTGAGGAATAGCTTGTCGGACTATTAGTCAAGCCGACACAAACAAGCTTACGTTAGCGATACTGTCCAATAGACAAGCCGCCATCACAGCCTTAGCTGCAGTAAAATCTAACTCAGAGTTGATAAAGCAATATAAAGAGGTAAAGCAATAAACAACAGAGTGGTTTTAAGGCTTCAAAATGGCAACTTTGACATCAAGGACAAAGTGCGCCCTGGTTAGGAGAACAATTTTGAAGACGAAGAATAAGAGTATCCAATACTCTTCTCATTGAAGACTCGTGTTAAACGCAATGTGAGCTCGCAAAAGCACTAGATGTGACACAAGCAACCATTTCCAGGCGTTCGAAAGCATTAGGGTTCATCAAGAAGGTAGAAAATTGGGTTTCACAAGAACTGAAGCCAAGTTATGTTAAAAAGCTATTTTGCTTGCCTGAAATGCACCTTGAACGCTATAAAAAAAATCGTTTTTGCATTGAACTATTACTGGCGATGAAAAATGGATACATTATGATAATCCGAAGCGCAAGAAATCATATGTGAAGCCCGGCTAACAAGCAACAGTAATTTCAAAGCTGAAAATACAAGACTTTTGGTATGGCTCAGTATTTGGTGAGATTAGGAGGGACCAACGCAGTATTAGTTGCTAAAATCAGGTCAAAACATTACGGAGGAGCTTTAGCAACAAGAGTTAATTCCTTTGAAGAGAGCATTGCCAGAAAAACGGCCGGAATATTCGACCAGATCCAAATACAGGTCGGGTTTTACTCAAAAAGATACAAAATTATAAAAAGGAGATTCAGCAGTCGTCTGGGACGCAAGATTCCAAATTACAACTTCAAGATTCATCGGTAGTCTATGACGAAAAGGAGTCTCATTAGTGGTCTGGAACGTAAGATCCGACACTTAAGTAGAAGAAGTATTAATGAGTCGGGTTTGTAAGACACTTAATTATAAGCCAGAGATTAATATGTGATCTGAGATATAAGATTCAACACTTTGGGCAGATTTATTATCAGTAGTCTGGAACAGAAGATCCTACATTATAAGCAAAACATTGATAAGCCCACCGATAGGCTGTGACATAAGATCAAACACTATATATAGAAGTTATATTAATGGTCTAGGACGTAACATTTAACAGAATATCAGAAATTAGAAACAGGACAGATGTCCGTGCACTGGGACGTAAGATCCAACACCATAAACAAGATATTTATCAGTGGTCTGGGACATAAGATCCGAAATTGTAAACAAGAGATTTATCAGTAGTCTACGACACACTATGGGCAGGAGTTTTCTTGTGGTTGAGGACGTATGGTTTGAAAATATTAAAAGGAGATTTATAAATAGTCTGTGACGTAAGATATTACAAAGGGTAGAAGTTCTTTCAGTGGTCTAGAACGTGTCATCTTAAACAATAAACAGGATAGTTATCAGATGGTCTGGGTATCAGATGGTCATGAATTCTGACTTAAGGTGCCAGAGCTTTATTGTGGTCTAGGACAAAAGTTGTAAAATTATAATTTGAAGATTAGAAGTGGTTTGTGATGTAAGTTCTATGAGTGGGAAGGAGTATAAGTAGAGAAGCAGTATAAGTAAGTCTGGATTATAAGATGCGAAACTATAAAAAGGAGGTTTATAAGTGCCATGTAACATAAAATCCGAAGCACTCAACTAAAGCCTTATGAGTGGTCTGGGGCATAAGATCCAAAACTACTAGAAAGAGATTTATAAGTAGTCTGAGACGTTAAATACGACACTATGACTAGGAAGTTTAACAGTGGTCTGGAACGCAAGATCCAACATTATAGGTAGACGAGTTTTCAGTGTTATGTAACGTAAGATCGAACACTATTTATATATGTGACTTGGGACATGAAATTTACTTACCACAAATCCAGGAACTTCTCGCCTGGACGCACTTCCTTGTAGCCTGGTTTAAAAGCCACCCCATCAAAGGTACAGTGGCATTTCTTCTGCGGCACACACTCATTTTTGTCATTCAAATACTCGCCATGTGGACAGCGACAGCCCTCGACACATTCCTTTTTACAGGTCTTTTGAGTAACCAAATCATCGCAAGAACGTTGACAACTGTCACCGCATTCATCAAAGACCTGACCATTAGGGCATTTGACAGCTGTAAAAACAGAAAGCATTAATTAAGACATTAAAACTTAAAAAAACCCTCTTACCGCATTCCTTGACTGACATACGCCAGCCCGTTTTGATGCCCTGTCGCGTGCATTCTGTGCCATAAGCAGATAAAATGGGACAGAAACATTTGGATGGTTCTTCTTTGCAAGCGCACACATCATACAGACAATCTTCATAAAACTGTTCAGGCTCTACGGTCCAATGACAATCCTGGAAAATATCCTCCATAATCCAGGCGCAATGTTTTTCGGCCACCTCACGCATGCCCGGATTAGCGGTACATGGATGAGGACCTTCATTACTTTGGGCCATAAAGTCACAAGTATCTTTTGTGCGCCATTTATCGGCAAAAGGCTCAACTGCACTCTCAACATCACCCTCGGGTGTTAGAAAATCATCTTGAGTGTTCGAATTAAAGGTGCCACAAAGACCGGCAGTCTTGCCGCGATACGCAGGTGGTGCATCAATGTATACGCGAGAAACGCCATCCCACCAGATACGTATGCCATCGGGAAATTCAACAGTCATAAACGTGGAACTGGCATGACGTATGAGTACCTCACCTTGACCCAGTATTTTAGGGAATGTCATGATTTCCTTGCCGTTAATATGTGTTGTAAGACCCTGTCCAAGTTGTATGATGGTGGACACACCATTGCGCTGCACAAAACGCACAGTTACGGACTTGGTGCACGAAGGATTATCCGAGCTGACAGCAAAATTCATGTTCTCTGAAATGGTGCCGGAACAGGCGACATTTTCTGCCTCTACCGAAATCTTGTCTGTTTTTAAGAGATGATACGAACACTTGCCCATAAAGTCGAAACGCTTGCCATCAAAGGTCTGATAATGAGGATCGCCAATAGCGCCACAACGGGCGCCGCACTGCTCATCGGTACACTTCCACTGGCCATTTTTGCAAGTGCTGGGGAAAGAAATATATGGATTAGATAAATTGGGACTTCGAATGCTTAAGTTGAGCAGACTTGAAAGAGATATAGAACAGAAATGAGAACCTACCAAGTGTTACATTGCTTTTTGATGGTGGCATCCGGCTTAAACTCTTTTTCACGCATGGTGCAGGGACAAAGTTCCGGCGTTATGCAGGCCTCCTTATACTGCACGGTGCCTTCAGGACAAAAGCAGCCCTCATTACATTTGCCTTTGGTGGGAAGAAGAGCCGAATCGCAAGTGGGTTCCACATCCGGACCACAGGGCAGATAAACGCGGCCATAAGTGCAGCTAATTGCTGTGGAGAAACAATAACAGTTGTCTTACAAACAAAAATCTCAACCTAACAAAGCAACAACTTACGACAAATCTCTAAATTGCGCCAACCATGTTCCAACTTGAGACCCTTGAAAGAGCACTCCTTAGCCAGCATTGCCAGAGCATCGCAGTTACATGTTTCGGGCTGTGCGCGATTCGGACAGTTGCAGTAGTCATCGACACAGGTGCGTAGTAAAGCCTCGAAATTGAACGGTTGAATGCAGTCGGACAGTTTTTCGTTGGTCAACAGACGTTCACAGATATCCATAGCCTTTTTTCGCATGGCCGGTTCACAATTTTCCGAACCAAACTCTAGCTCTGCGCTATTCTCCATAATACATTGGTCAGATTTATCATCGACACGCCAAGCATCGGCAAAGGCCTTGATAGTTTCCAACACTGCACCACTTTTGGAAGTTAAATCATTGTGATAGTCACCATCCAGAGAGCCACAAAGACCACCTACTTTAGACCAAAGACTGGGTGCAGCATACACGGCTATATATTGATGTTTATCCCAATCGAGTTGAAGTCCAACCGACTCCAAATGTATCTGCAGATGTTGAGCTACGGGTAGAATCTTCATGCCCGTAACTTGTACAGGAATGGGTAGATTCTTAGAGGGCGTTGAAAGGCGTATTGTGCCATCTAGAGGGAAGTAGACAAAAATGTTAATACACGCTGTTATCAACAAAGCTCCAAATAGAACCACAATAACTTACTCAAACTTTCCAAATTATAGAGAATGGATTGCCAGTAGATTTGCAAGGCATGTGCACAACCATAGCCAGAACCATATGGGCAGGCCTTCAAGGTAATGTCAAAAGTTGCATCCATTTTATCATTGATGAGTGTGTGAGAGCAGGACAAAGGAGCTCTGAAATTTGAGAGTAGTAGGCATAATTTAATAAATATTTTTCAAAACCATAAAAGAATTATAACATACTTGAACACCAGTCCATCGAAGGTCTTGACATTAATGCCACCCCATGTGGTGCAAACGGATGGTTTTGGTGTTTTATCCATGACAACATTCATATCACCTGTGTCGTAGAGCGAATAACTGTTGGGTGAAACCAAAGACTCTTCCGAAGAAAACCATTCCTATGAAAAATTTAACCCATATTATTATTTCTAGTGCTTACTTGAGCTCATGACAAACTTACGCTCTTGCGATTATAATCCTTATATTTTATTATGATATTCATAATCTTCTCTTGTTCGGTCAGCTCTTCACGACCATAGCCTTTGTTGCCAATTTCCAAAACACGGCCATCGTGCTGTGTTAAGTGAGAGGTCTTGGCACCAGGATTAAGCGTATAGCCAGGAGCTGAGTTAAAAAATGAATTTGGCTTTCACTTTCAATGAAGTTTTTTGTGAACTTCCACTACTTACGATATTTGCACTGTGGCAATGGCAATGGAGAGAATTCGCCCGTTTCATATTGACATTTATATTCTGTATCTAACGAGCCCTCGACTAAAAGTCCTGGCACAGTGGGGCAAGAAAATACGCACTTTGCCTCATCGTTGTTGTAGGAGCATTTGAAGTTGCCATTGAAGTTAGTCTTGGTAACATTACAAGCATTAACATCTGTAAAAATGTTCATTATAAAAGGTTTATGGCACACCTTGACGTCTCTTCAAACTTACTATTTTGACAATGATCACCCCGATACATTCTCGAACACTGGCAAACATTGAAGGAGATACACTGACCGCCATTTTCGCAAGCTGGCTGACATATTGCTATGGAGAATTGTTTGGAGGTTTTTTATAAAACACATTTAAATACAATTTTATATTTTAACTTACGTCCACAGTCTGGTGGTTTTGTCATGCCGGATTTGGTATGGATCCATTGACCGTCTTGACATTCGAAATTTGTTATGGTACTGCCGTCTGGGAATTGAAAACCACGCATGCACTCCGCATTACAGAAGCTAAAATGCAGAAAAAAGAAAATATATGTGAAAATTTGGTATGAATATGCAAATTTAGTCAGAAATCGGGTCCACCGCTCAAGCACGCCCTTAGAATGCTTAGTTCTGCACACAAGATCTCATTTATTTAATCTTGGAACAATATTTCTCAAATAATGAGATCTTTTGCAACAACCAGGTGGACTGACACGCTTAAAAGCTTACCTAACTGTATACTTTTTAACCCATTAAGGTCCTTGAAAAAACCACTCAGAATTATACTCTCGCAATTGTAGGGAATTAGGTTGAAACCTCATAATTAGTTCAAATTAGTGTCAAAAATTAACAAATCTTGTTTATTTTTATTTTGGCAATGCAAAATGGTGAACGAATTTTTTCCACACCGTGAAAATATAAATTAAAAAAAATTATAAATTCTGTAACATAATATATCGATGTCTTAAGACTAACAACACGTACGTAAATTATAAAATAAAAAAAAAATATAAATTCTGTAACGTAATATATTACGTTACCTATAACCACAATCCTATAACCTCAAGGATCTACCCAATAACACTAAGCAGACGTTTGATGCCTACATCTTAAGATTCTTATGTTTATCAAAATGGGTCTTGGTCCAAAATGGGACGCTAGGTAAGTAAATCGATTAAGTCGTTAGTATTTATGATTTTTTTTTTTTTTTTACATCAATCGAATAGAAATAAAGAAAAATAAAACCGCACACTCAAAGAAAAAATTTTGACAAAAGCTTTTGTTGACTCTTTAATGACAAAAAATGTATCCACTCTGTCTAGGAAATCGTCCAAATGTACAAAATTGCTCATATTAGATCAATTCCGTGGTTTATAGCTTTTGCCAGATCCTTCTTTATGCTCTCATATAGAAAAATATTTAAATATGTAAGAATAATGATAATCAAATCGATGAATTCATTTTAAACCTGCTCAACCTTCCTTCCAAAAACTATTTAGCATTCATTGATGGTAACATGGAAACAATATGACAGGTATAGCGTTCCGACACGATAATCTATAGTGACAGTTTCCATACATTTGTCATCATTTTATGAAAATATCTGGGCATACTATGGTATATACCCTATACCTATTAGGTACCCTTAGAATAAACTCCTAGGAAATAAACTTCGATAAGATTATTTTATTTTAATATTTGACGCTGAAGCTTGGATTTAAGTTCTGTAAAACTTGCGGCTGGAAGTTAACACTATCACGAAGTCATGGTTGATTAAAAAGGCTGTTTGAAATGTTTCAGAAGTTAACTATAAAGTTTCGTAGAATCTAACCTCAAAGCTTCTAATAAGCTTAGAAAAAAATAGCTTTTAAAATTTGTGGGAAGCTGAAACTGCATAAAAGCTTTGTACATATAACAAAAGAAACTCCTGCCTCTTAACCTGCAAAAGATTTAATTTTAAGATGTTTGAGAAGCCTTAACGAAGTTATTCTGAATTTGTTTTGAGTAGCACTTTAAAGCCGTCATACTTTTTTAATCGACGGTTTATTAAGGAGACAAAGTCAAAGCTGTCATAATACAGTAAAATTTTTCGAAGCTGTTTATTTAAAGTACGTCATATAATATGTTTGACAGTTAATAAAAAATTGCAAACTAAATATTTTTCTTTAAAAAAAAAATTATTGAACTCTACTTAGTGAGTGTTTAATATTTGGTGGAATTTTTCTATTTAAACAAAAAATTCCAATTCAATTCAAAAATTCCAAGTTAAATTAAAAAATTTATTTTTTGAAAATTTGACACTTGTTTACTGAAGCTACAACTTCCAATAAGTTTTGATAAGGTAATGTGACTCAAAGGATTGACCACGTGTTTGATTACTCTGTATTCAAATGACTAAAACAACAAAACTACTAATTCAATTTGGCTCGCCAATAACCTGTTTTTCTTGTTGTTGTATTTTCTTTAAAATGAGTGTGTTGGAAGAGCAAACTAAGAAACCGTTATCTTTTTATTTTCAAATAAACGCAAAAAGTGCATGTGGTCAATTTTTTGTGTTCATTGTTCTTCATCATTTAATGCAGTTGGAAGCAAATCAACAAAGAATACTAAAAAATATTTTCGTTTTGTGGATATATTGGAATTGGCAAGTACATTTTTAACATGTTTTAATAATTTTTAATAATTTTTTTTTAATTTAAAAAGACAACAAAATAGTTCGACCTTTGCCGAAGAATATTGTGGAGCGAATTCACCAGCTTTAAATGGAAGGTACAAGCTGTCGTGCACTAGCAGCAATACTCGACGTCAGCAAAAGCGTCGTTATAAAATTGCGCAAAAATATGGCCACTCTGCCTCCAGTTTGCGCAAGTGGACGAAGAAAAATCTTGAGCGCAGAACAAGTGCGTAGGATTATTCGAGATTTACGCCAGCAGAAAGTGGAGATAGCAGTGCAAATCCACAAAAATTTAGTTAAATTTGACAACGTACACCTTTCTGTTGAGACAAATGTGAACACATGGCGTTCGGCTGGCTTGCGAGCCCGAGCAAAGATCAAGAAACATTTGCTCACAAGACGTCATCATAATTGCGTTTAAATTTTGCACGCACTCACTCAAATTGGACGGTAGAAGACTGTAAGAAGGTCATATTTTCAGATGAGACGAAATTAACCGGATGGAATCAGATGGAAGGAAGTGGACTTGGCGAAAACCAGGAAGCGCTTTAGAGAAACGGCACGTTAAGCCCACTTTGAAGTTTCGAGGCGGTAGTGTTATGGCTTGGAGATGTGTGATGGGGGGGTTGGAACTGTACAACGAATTGTTGGCAAGATGACAGCCAATTATTCCATCGACATTTCGTCAACGAACCTCCCTGCTACTTGTCAAAAACTAAACATACAGACATAAACAATGATCCCAAGTACACCACCAAAATAACTCAATATTGGCTTAATGATAGTGGGTATAAAGCGCTGTCCTGGCCACCTCAGTCACCTGATCTTAATCCAATCGAACATCTATGCGGTGAGCTGAAAAGGAGTGTCGTAGGAGTTCCAAGCTCTTGGATGAATTGTGGAGCCAAGTCATGGACGCTTGGGGAGTGCTGCCACCCAATGTGTGTCATAACCTGGTCGAAAGTATGCCACGAAGAATTGAGGCTGTTTTAGCTGCGAACGATGGATACATAAAGTATTAATTTTTGTTATTTAAGAAATTTGTAGTGTTTTAAATAAACACAAAAAATTGACTTTTTGCACTTATTTGAGAATAAAAAGATAATGGTTTCTTAGGTTTCTCTCCCAATACACTCATTTTAAAGAAAATACAACAACAACAAAAACCACTTCTAGATGATTAAGATCGGTTTAGTAGTTTTGTTGTTGTAAGCATTTGAATACAGATTGTTTCAACACGTGGTCAATTGTTTGAGTATTGAAACAAAAACCGCTCGTAAAGAAGCTCTTATTTTAATAAAATCAAATAATTTATTAATAAGAACACTTGCCATTTCGAAGCTACTATTTCCAATAAGTTTGGATAAGGTTTGTTGTGGAAACTGTAGCCTTTCGTTTGTACAGAAAAAAAATCTGGGTTGCCATAAGCATGAAGTCATTCAGGAAGTAGTTTTCGGATATAAAATAGAAATACATAGTTCAATTGATTACCCTCCGACCTAGCTTGCGGTAGGTTATGGCTTCGAATTCCATCAATGCATTAGTGCAATTTTGTGAAACTTTTAATTAATAAAAAAATAATAGAATTTAAACATTTTTCTATAAAACTTAGATCAAAGAATGTTTAAATTTATAAAAAACTTTCAATATCATACAAAAATCAGAAAAAGTAGGTACTTAGATAGGTAGGATATAGATAGGTAGGTAGGTAGGTAGATAATATTTCTTGCAAATTTTTGTTAATGTTTAAATCATTCAATTGAGAACAGTTTCATGCAGGTTATTTTTGAAGCTAATTAGAAACATATTTAAGCTGTATAATGCTTGTATAAGCAAGCACGCACTTATCTAATGGAAGTTATTTCCGAAGTTTAATAAAAGTTCAAGAACCAACCGCAAAAAAAAAAGTTCGCCTTTTTCCGTTATAAAAGACAATAAGCGTGCTTTCAGCAACAACGTAGTTTTCATAATGAGTTACTGTAAAGCTTGCTGCAATCTTTATAGAAGTTTGTGTGCTAGTTGGGTAGGTAGTAGGGGCGGCCACCTAGTAATAAATAAACTAACTCACTTAGACCAGTTTGAGCCATTCTGGTACCGCAGAGCGCTTGGCCTTCAATCCCTATGGAACCATATTGTAATTTTAACGAAGCTTGCTAGGCGCCGGAAGACATAAAGACATTAATGAATGAAGCTGATATGTCGCAAAATTTTCATTTCGATAAAATTGAGCTCAAGGTTTTACAGTTATACATTAACCTATATTAAATCGTAATTTGTCAAGTATTTCATTTCTACAATAGCTACAAACAGGGTTGCTTAAAGGTTTAAAATTGTTTGTATACACAAAGAGCTCCATTCATAGAATACCGAAAATCCGAAAATGAGACATATAGCCTTCATTCATTCATGTCTTCAATTAAACATTACCCCATTTTCCCAATAAATCATGGCATTCTTTGCCCAATTTTAAGTAAACGGTCATTTGTTCCAATGATTTTATCGAATCCTGTCGAAAATAAAAAAATGTCTTACTTTCAGCCATCATTTCAGCTTGTAAAATACTATAGTGGAAAACGTTATAATGCTATAGTGCTATATAACGCTATAGATATCCCTAGCTCCTTCGTGTAGACTTGTCATTTAGTTTTGACCCGTCGGTGTAGAATTAAAGACACCCTCGCATCCGCGTTTGGAGCAACGCCTTTCCAGTATGATCTGGTAGAAATAAGCGTACTATAGCTCCCGACTAACGATAGAGAGAGCTTACAGTATTCAGTCCTCATTGGATTAAAGTTATACTTCAGCAGTATGAATGCCTGACCAGTTTCTTGGCATTTCCATACCCCGACTTCGCTAAGTCTAATTGCTGAACAAGCTATCGTTTGATTAGCTGGGGAAAAAATATATCAATAGAATAACACAGTGCACAGTATTAGAACATACCATAGCGCATTACTAAAATGCTACACCAATCCCAGGCGGCGCCAAGTCTCATCAGCTTATAATAGTTTATAATAATTTGTTATAGAAATTAACTATTATTTTCTGTTCAGAGTAAATCGAGCCAAGACAAACAGGTTCCAGCTGCAGCTGTAAACATTTTTGTATCACTTCATCATGTGACCTTCGAATTCTCATAATTTTTGTCAAGCAAAAAAAATCACACAATCGTCATTGCAATGCATGAAGTTCCAACAACAACAGTACTATCATCGCCACCTAATTTTTGCTACCTAATCAGTTACTCAACAACGACGATAGCAACAACAACAAATATATTTGAGCGCTAAGCCAAGAAAGTGCATGCCAAGGGTGTTGCGAAGGGGGACAGAGAAGGAGTAGCTACCCTCTCTAAAGAATCAAAACAACTATCAAATTAGACAAATGCAACGCAACGAAGTGCTAAATGAAGATAAGAAAATTTTTTGTTGAGCCACTGAGTTTAAAATGTCTTTTTTTCTGTAAAATAATGTAATTTAAGTACCTATCACGCAGTGACAATGATGGTACATTTTGTGGGTCGCACAATGTAGCTTCGAGAAGTCTGAGAATTATCGACAGTTTATACAAACTACGAATTGATGTGGGAGACTTGGTTTTGAAAAAAATTAATTGAACATGAAAAAAATTATGGAAACTGTCTTGATATCTAATTGATATTCAAAATAGAGTTCTCAACATAAGTGAAATGTTTTCAAACCTCAGTATGCTTTAGAAACGAAAACAAAATTCCCATAAGAAGTGCATTTAGTTTTTTGACAGCGAACAGGAAGCGGAATTTTTTTCGGTAGTACGCTGTTGAAGAGAAAAATATCTTCAGTGCTACCAAGTTTACAACCATGTGAGGAGAGTTATAGTGTTAAAATTGCGCTGGCAATTATATGCCCGGACATTTAATTGTCACGGAAAATTGACATTCATCAACAAAAAATAAGCAGTAAGTGTTAAAATAAAATTATAAGTTTATTATTGTTATCAAAACATTGATTTTAGTTATTTTCCACTTTAATATTGCAGCAATGAATATAAAGGGTGGTTTAATTTTCAGGGCAAATGTTGAATGTGAACCACACCTAAACGTCAAGTTTTTTCTACATTTTATTTGACATTTCTCAATTTCAGACAAATTCAACATGGAAACCATGGAAAGATGCACAATAGAGCAACGCGTTGCAGTTATTCAGGCTAATTATGAAAATGAATGATCAATTTTCGAAGAAAATCGTCTTCAGTGATGAGGCTCATTTTCACCTCAGTGGATTCGTCAATAAGCAGAATTGCCGCATTTGAGCGAATGATTGTCGAAAAACCAATGCATCTACAAAGAGTGATTGTTTGGTGCAGTTTATGGGCTGGTGGCATCATCGGGCCGTATTTTTTCCAAAATGAAGCCGGTCAGGCAGTTACTGTGAATGGTGTTCGTTATCGTGAGATGATAACGAACTTTTTATGGCCCGAATTGGGAGATATGGATGTGGATAATATGTGGTTTCAACCACACAGCTAACGAAACAATGGCTCTTTTGCGCGAAAAATTCAATGGCCGTGTTATCTCATGTGGTGGCGACGTCAATTGGCCGCCAAGATCATGTCATTTGACAGCGTTGGACTTATTTCTTTGGGGTTATTTGAAATAAAAAGTGTACGTCGATAAGCCAGCAACAATTCAAGAGCTAAAGAATAAGATAATTCGGCACATTAACGGCATAGAACCTCAATTATGCCTCAATTTGGAGCATCAGATGGAGGTGTGCCGTCGAGGTCGCGGCGGCCATTTGGCTGATATTTTATTCCATACATAATTAAACCATACCAATATTATCATAATAAAAAGAAATGACAGTAATTTTCGAAATAACTTGTGTTTTATTCAAAATCAACATCGGCATTTAAAATTCAACCACTCTTTATGTATCTGTCAACCAGAAAATCTGCTGCTTTTTCTCCACACAAAAATTTTGCGTGTAGAATTATGTGCCTAAAAATGTTCGTTCCTACAGCATACTTATCTTTAGGCTGGCGAAAAAAGAAAAAAAAAAAAGCAGACAAAAGATGTAACATTTCTATTGTTCATTGATCAACAATATTTTGATGATTAAACCAAGGAAGTCTATGAAATATTTGTAAGATTTGTTGAGCTGAAAGTTCAGGAGGTGAAATCTGTTACACATAATATCGATAAGTTTTTGACAAAAGAAGAACTTAATACAGATATATGAGGTGGTTTTGGATTTGATGGTTATTCAATGATGTCCCGAAAATACGTTGCGGCACACGCAATCCTATGCAAGATATAAGCTAAAGCTTTATAATTTCAATGATCGTTCAACAAACCGAATTTAGTTATCAATAATTTCAAACCATTTCCTGAAATTCGAAACAACATGAGAGCCAGTAAAGATATTACAATTTTTCGGGAATCAGATTTGAGCAGCAAGTTGATAACTTATATTTGCAGACTATGCATAACAAAGCAAAGTGAGAACACCAATTGATCAGAGATTTTAAGAAGAGTTTTTCTGTTAGATTGGAAGCCTTACACTGTTAAAAATCTTGGACTAAATTTTAAACTTTTTTGGATTACATATAGGACATGACCAAAAAAAGATTATTTTTTAATCCAATGAAAAGTTTTAAATTTTTCAATCCAAAAAGGATTAATTTTTAATCCACAAAAAGTTTAAAATTTCTTAATCCAAAAAGGAATAACTGTTAATCCACAGAAAGTTAAAAATATTATAATCCAAAAAGAATTAAATTTTAGTCCAAAAAAGTTTAAAATATTGTAATCCAAAAAGGATTACTATTTAATCCACAAAGGTTTAAACACTGTTTACTGTAATAATGTAGATAATAATATTTTGGTTTTGATTTTAATAAACAATTTGTTTCATTTAATTAAAAATAAATTTCGGATGCTTTAACAACATTTAGAATTATATTTAGCTAAAATTTCGTAGAAGTTTTCAATCTTATACCTGAATTACAATGCGACAGTGGCAGAGTCAGTGGCAGTGGCATTGATCAGCTGTTATTTTAGGAATACTGTTGTTCAATGGTGAAACTTACATAACAGCAGTGGCAGTAGGCAGTTCTGCCGAGGTTAGCCCTATTTCTAAATTCACTGCCAACATGCAAATAATTAAACTACTAAGAAAATTTCCACATTCACTGCTTTTGATGCTGACGCTGCCACTGCTAGATTATAATTTGCAGGCAGTAAAATACGAAACAGCTGATCACTGCCGCTGCCACTGCCACAGCTGCTGCCACTGCCACTGCTGCATTGTAATTCAGCTATTAAATAACATAAATACTTTTTCCTGAAAATACTATCTTAATGCAAATTTTTAGTCCAAAAATAGTTTTAAGCTTGCATTTTTTCGGATTAAAAAAAATTAAACTAAAATATGAATTAAAAAATAGTACTTTTAGGATTAAAAATTCCTTTAAACCAAAGTTTGGATTAAAACCTAGTGCAAAATTTTTAACCGTGTAGTAAACTTATCACATGAAGAAAATAATGCAACTCGAAAAGTGCGTTTCAACTCAAGCGACAGCTTCCACGTATTTCTTTGTTCTTGGTATTATTTTGATAGCTAAATAAGCAGCTATCTGTAACCTGTTGTGATCGCGCTTTAATCGAAAGCTTTAGACGTGGTAAAATAAAGTGATCGAGAAGTGTGCAAAAAACCCCTGAACCCAATTATGTTTCAATGAACTTAATAAATTTCAAAAAATTTACTGTGCCCTCAAACTCTTTTCATGCGTTTATTCTTATAAATATTATTAAAAACTGTGCTTAAAAGTTGTATTTATTGTGCAGTCAAGACCTCGTGGTGCTTTACACATTGAACTTTATATCGATCTTATTACAATTACCATAGGTAGAAGTAGTCTTGACTGTACCTACAAAATGTACTCTTACCATGCTCCATGCATCAACTTGTATTGCCCACCCTTCCCCTTCCCCTTGTCCAGCCCATAAATACGACAGTTTAACCCAGTGACTCATCAAAATATATTCTTATGTCTATTTAGCACTTCGTTTGCTTTGCCGAATTTGTTTAATTTGATAATTTGTTTGGACCCCCCTGCATCATAGTCTAGCGACGCCTTTAGCTGCATGCATAAAAAACCTGCAATGTTGAGAGGTAAACTTTCTAGCGTCTCTCTGATTAACTGAGTTCACAAGCAAAACAACTTTTATAATTAACCTCAGTATCACTTCGACATCGGTGCGTCCAAAACATTATTTTCACTATCTTATAATAAACACGATGTCTCTTGGACATCATTGTGCTGAACACGATATTTTTAATGTCTCATATTGATTAATCACTTGAATTAAATCGAAAATTTTATTAAATATTTATTTAAAAGTATTCTATAAATATATTTTTGGATTTATACTAAAAATAAAATACATATTTTTTGCAAGCTTCTGTAAGTCATGCATAATTTTTTGCTATAATTTTGATAATTTTCTAATAATTTGATATCGTTTTCTTTAAAGATAAAAAATTAAAGAACGTTTTGGGAATAAATAAACTAGGTAAGCCTGCTAACGCTTCTGACCTTAACGCAGTTGAAAACGTTTGGTTTATAGAGGAGAAGTTCAAGAGAAGGGGCCAAAAACCATTAGAGATCTTAAAAAATCGTCGAGGAAGTCTGGTTTAATGATATTGAAGAAAATTACCTACAGACGCTTTACAATTCCTTGTCAGCTTCACGAACTAGATAACGAGTCAACCAGGCTGGCATATCCTATAAGAGATTTTAACTAGATATCACTTTATACCAATGAAAGTGAATCATATTTAACCTCAAATTAAATTTTTACATAGTGTTATTATGGATTTTGATTGATTGATATGTACTTGGAATGGTTTATCCAAGGTAAGGTATTAATTAAAAAAATCTGTAACTTACAGAAAACAGGGCACTGGTGATGTCTCATAACGAACATAATTAATTTGATAAAGCAATAAATGCAATTGAATTCAGGTTGGGACTATTGAAAGAAAAGGCCTTCAGGCAGAGAATGGGTGGTGAATGTAGTGAAAAAGGTACGTAAAATTCGTTATATTTCTAATTGATGTATTCATGAAAGTAACTTCTAATAGATAAAATGATTCAATTGGAATTAATAATGTTGATTGTTTGAAGAACATCCATAAAGAAATAAGCATGAACTGATAACACATCTATTAAGAGTTTATTTCATGAAATCCTGAAATACTCGCCATGGTTCAAATAGAATTGAGCCTTCACGGTGGGTGTCTACTATGAATACTAAAGAATTTCAGTAGCATCTCCTTTACATTTACCAAAGTTATAAGAGAATCTCTAAAAGCCAGAATTTTAAGTGAAGGTCGGAGTTAAATATTACTAGAAACTTTTGCCGAAAATATAATAATCTAGATATTTTCACGAATTTGTTCTACTTACTTGTTTGAACAGGTGATCTTAGAGTTCTTTGGCACCGGTGACTTTGAGGCGCATATAGATTTCTTGTACTGACACAAAGGACCGGAATAGTTTTCGGGGCATTTACAAAGGCCAGCATCGATACAAATGCCATTATTTTGACAAGGCGGCAAGCAGCTAGCTGTTAGTAGAAGAAACAAAACCATATAAATATAAGGTATCATAAAATCGTATAAAAGACCTCTCAGTAGACATACCCTGACAAGGTGGCACCGAAACATATTCCGAATCACGTATAATCCACTGATCACCTATGCAGACCATGCGTAATGAAGGCTTGCCATCGGGAAAGGTGTATTTGTTGGGACAGCTGATTTCACACTGACCACCGCGGCAACTGTGTTGCATATTCGCGGGCAGCTGATAGGCGCTACATCTACCAAAACTGGGCAGCATTGGACGTGGATTTGAAAATAAGTTCACGTCTATTATTTTGGGCTTGCTGTAAGAAAAATAAGCAGATATTTTAAAAATATTATATACTCTAAAGTGTGTGGCAAATTTACTCTATGTACTTATTGTACTTAATAAAAATATGTGTTAAAAAAATAATACGCACCCTAAGCCATAGTTGTCACGACCATAGCCACTGAAATGTTTAAAGAAATTTTTAATTTTATGCATATCTTGAAGGAAATATATATTTCAACATACCCTCGGTTGCCATAATGCGGGCCATGCTGATGGTCTTGACGACCATAGCCACTCGTCTTAATGCCTACATTAACATTACCGCCAAATCCTCCAAGTCCGCCACCAAGTCCGACTCCAAGCCCACCTCGAGGTCCACCTCCAAGTCCTCCACCACCATAAACGCTAGTTTTGAAAATATAAAATATTATCAAATATTTTCGCCGCTACCTCAGCATTGTTTTTATATTCCAACTCTACCTTGGATAAGCATTGGCTGACTGATAAGCTGGTTGTGCGGCTACTTTGTTTTTTGTACCGAAGCCAAATTGAAATACAGAACGTTCATCACGTTCCTTATCGTCAACTTCCTCTGCAGCATTGCTTAGCGGACTTGAAATTGTGACATAACAGAAATTGAGATAAAAATTCTCAAGCAGAAAGGTTTAAGAAAATAATGTACTATATTAATTTTAAGATTTAATATTTAAGATTTAATATTTAATATTTAAGATTTAAGATTTAAGATTTAAGATTTAAGATTTAAGATTTAAGATTTAAGATTTAAGATTTAAGATTTAAGATTTAAGATTTAAGATTTAAGATTTAAGATTTAAGATTTAAGATTTAAGATTTAAGATTTAAGATTTAAGATTTAAGATTTAAGATTTAAGATTTAAGATTTAAGATTTAAGATTTAAGATTTAAGATTTAAGATTTAAGATTTAAGATTTAAGATTTAAGATTTAAGATTTAAGATTTAAGATTTAAGATTTAAGATTTAAGATTTAAGATTTAAGATTTAAGATTTAAGATTTAAGATTTAAGATTTAAGATTTAAGATTTAAGATTTAAGATTTAAGATTTAAGATTTAAGATTTAAGATTTAAGATTTAAGATTTAAGATTTAAGATTTAAGATTTAAGATTTAAGATTTAAGATTTAAGATTTAAGATTTAAGATTTAAGATTTAAGATTTAAGATTTAAGATTTAAGATTTAAGATTTAAGATTTAAGATTTAAGATTTAAGATTTAAGATTTAAGATTTAAGATTTAAGATTTAAGATTTAAGATTTAAGATTTAAGATTTAAGATTTAAGATTTAAGATTTAAGATTTAAGATTTAAGATTTAAGATTTAAGATTTAAGATTTAAGATTTAAGATTTAAGATTTAAGATTTAAGATTTAAGATTTAAGATTTAAGATTTAAGATTTAAGATTTAAGATTTAAGATTTAAGATTTAAGATTTAAGATTTAAGATTTAAGATTTAAGATTTAAGATTTAAGATTTAAGATTTAAAAATTGAAAATTAAGATTTAAGATATAAGATTTAAATTTTAAAAATTATATTTAAAACACATTTTAAAAAATATTAAAAATTTTAACATATAATATATAAGACTTACTTCATTTCAACATTCTCAATATCAGCTTCTACAACACTTTTACACACTAACAGTAAAAAAGCTGCCACTATAACGAACACTAAATTTTTGGCCATTTCGACCAAATATCCTGTGAAAAATTCACACTAACTCTGACACTGTAAATAATTGCTTAACAGGAGAAACAGTGGGACATTCCTTTTTATAATCCTTATCGAATAATGGCTAAGTCCTTTATTGCCCTGAGTCTTGTGCAAAATTCAAGTATCCTTTTGTTGTTTTCTTAGAATACTTCTTAGTATCCTTCAAATATCCTTCAAGAATACTCTATTTTTTGTACTCAACACTATTTATTCACTTGTATTTTTCACTTTTCACTATTTAATCCATAACAAGTTGAAGAGTAACACGCGCACCGAATCGAAAACGAAAACTAGTGAGTTATTTTATTGAAGGAACCCTTTTATAGCCCGCAAAACGCTTTTTTTGTTATAAAAGTATGACCTCGTTCTTGTTGCGGTTTTATCGCAAAATTTTTTATCGTGGGCATTTTTTTTTTTGCTACGAAAGCCACCGTTGTTCAAGATGCTATATTTCTATGTATAGAATTTTTATTTTTTTTCATTCAAATTTATTATGAGCTGAATGTCGAATTCTTATCAACATCCCTGAGTTTGCAAATGTCGGTAGCTTGGCATGCTCAGGAGCAGACTTGACCGTAACGGTTAATCTCTATGGTATTGTTCTTCGCTTTTTTTGCAGTATTTCTGATAAATTTATTTGGGGCTTCATATCAAGTTTTATATTTTTTTTAAGCTATTAAAATTATAGAGCTTTTCGCTATTTTCGGGTCTTGCGGTGATTGTGCAGAGTTCTGCATCCGCGTTTCTGCAGATAATTTAATTTTTTTAATGTGTTAAAGTAAAATATTTGCTATTTTTAACCTTTTTTGTGATAGATTAGTTTTTGTGAACCGTTTTTCAAAACTATTCTGCATTTTTTATACACGAGTAAGTCATATTGAAGTTAATTTATACAGATTTAATGGTTCAAAGATTGTTTTTATCGACCAATACTTTATTTTGTATGTTCAAAATACACAATAAATAAAAATTGATCAGAAAAAGTGTTCGTTTTTGATATTTCACTCAAGCAAATCACACAACGTAATGTCAAAAGCTTCGCTTCAAAAAAAAAATGCATGTATGTGGTATTCATATTTTGTTTTTTACAAAATTTCAAAGAGTATTAGAAGCATTAAATTTCCAAATCAAGGGAGTCATTACCATATGGAGTTATTTTTCGATGGCAAACGTTCGTCTTCTTGTAAATTTTTCTTTTCACTCATTCACTCACAAACAAAAAACGAACGAGAAGAATTTATTTCAAACGATTGAGAACAATTTTCCACACCCTGGTATTGACCACCAAACTGTATTGTCTCTATGACCTTGACTAACATATTCGTTGCCCACCATTGGCACCAAGTGCTTGTACTGCTTCATCCACCAGATCACCAAGTACATTCACACAGAAGTCAGACTCTAATTTATTCCTTATATCAAGACCAGCCATGTCTAATAGAGGTGGGTCTTTCCCATTCGGACGCTCATGATCAGACTTATCACCTGCTCAATCATGATTATTAACATAGTTGGTCCACTACGCATCATTATTAGTTGTCAACAATGTCGTTAATATCGTTAACTGTGTCGTCAATGTCGACAATAATGTTAATTGCGTCGTCAATTTCGAAAATTGTGTGGTCAATATCGTTATTTGTGTAGTTAATGTCGTTAATTGTGTGCTCAATATCGTTTATTGTGTAATCAATGTGGTTTATTGTATCCTCAATATGGTACCCTAAACCTGAAAGGTCAGGGTATATTAACTTTGTGCAAACGTTTGTAACAACCAGAATTAAGCGAGTCCGGTAAAGCAAAGTATATATATTCTTGATCAGCGTTACTTCATGAGTTAATGAAGTCCTGTCCGTCCGACCTTTCGTCTGTGTGTTGTCCGTTAACTCAGAATAGAAAGAAGGACTTGAGATAATTGCATTAAACTTGATACACATCTTTACATGAATCCAAGGACCTGTACTATTGAATATTTTTGGAATCCGTCGACGGACACGCCTACTTCCCACACAACCAAAAAATTCAAATCACGACAAGTGGTAAAGAACAAGTGGTAAGGTCCTTTGGAACAATCGCACGTCAATATATTTTATTTTAAAGAAACAGAGGAAATCATTTTAAAAGAAGACGATGATTTGAGACAGCAAATAAAATTGTAAATGATCGTTTCGTTGTAAGACTTAACGAAAGACATAGTTTTGAAATTATATTCCAAATGTTCGTAACTGTAGAAACATGAAAAAGTGTCAAACACTCTAACAAACACCAAATCAACTCAATCGTGTTCTATATGGGCATCTCCCAAAAAAGGTCCAGCAAAAGTTAAGAAAAACATTAAAATAAAGCACTCTAACAGCTTTTAACTTTTTTTTATTTTTTTTTTGATTAGTATTACTGCTATGTAACTTAAATTCAACTTGTTATGATGTATTTTTATTAAAATTTATAATGAACATCTTTACTGTATTTTACTTCTGTGGAAAAATTTGTCGCGTCCATGATGTCGCGTCCGTATTCGTGCTATATCTATTTAAAAAAAAGATAAGACATAATTCTTATATTTCATAAGTCTACGAAGAATAGTTATATATATATATATAAAAAAAGTTCTCAAAATTAGCTAAATTTTGCATATTTCTATACGAGCTTAAAAAAACTTATATTTTTTGTCTCGTCCGTTCCATTGAATGATAGGTTATTACTTTGTACTAATTTGTACTAAATCTGGCCAATATTTTTATAAAATGTAGCACTCTTTCGTCGCGTCAAAACACTTAAATACATATCGGCTCATTTTGTTTCTTTCTTGTTTTTCGAATAATTAAAACCGTGTGAATGTCGCGTCCGTGCCACTGGGAGATGCCCATATGTGGATGTACAGATTTCATGAGTGTTAAAGACTTTACGTCGATTCGATTTCAGCTTAATACTGAAACACGAAATGAAATTTTCAAGTCTGATGGACTTCATCATTCTCCAAGAAACAGTTGAATCCGTTATTATAAATTTTTAAATTTGAGCTCCAGATTCTTGATTGATGACCCCAAAAATGTATAAGTATCAAAATTCATGTAGATATGAAGTAGTCTTCTAATTTCGACCACTTTTCCTTCCATTTCCACCAAATGTGAAATGGTTTGTCTTCGAGTTACAGCTACAGCAAATTTAAAAAAAGTAGTTTTGGGAAGAACTACGATTTTATACAAGGTGGGGCAAAAGTAATTATCCAATGTTATTTTCCTGTAATTTTTTTTTTAATGAAAAACTTTGGTTCTGCTTGTAGAATTTGTTTATTTAATCCATTGAAATTTATTCCATCAAGTTGAAACAACGATATCTAACAAGTGGCCGCCGTCAGAATTGATGACCATTGGAGCTCGTTTAAAAACATTTTCCATCACTCTTGCCAGAACTTGCTATTTCAAAAAACCCCATAAAAAGAAGTCTGAAGCGGTTAAATCGTGCGGTTGTGCCTCGAGCAGTGTGCGCCGTTGCACCGTCCGTTGGAACCACATGTCCGCCAGTCCTTATTCGGCCAATTGAGGAAGAAATTTGGTAATCATGGAATTTGGTCATTGGTAATCATGGCTCTGAAGGGCGAGCCGTCCACAGTCGTCGTTTGGCCATTCTCCAAAAAAAAAAAATGGCCCGATGACTCCTCCAGCATAAACAGCACACCACGCAGTAACTTTCAGTGGGTGTAATAGTTCTTCGTGGGTGATACATGGATTTTCGGAGATCAGAAATGATTTTTTTTTTGTTAATTCACGTAACCGCCAAAATAGAAATGAGCCTCATCGCTCATGACAATTTTTTATGTAAAATCAAAACTTGCGCACAAATTGTTGCACTTTTTACCGCCCTCCAAGCTAAGAATATTGTTGTTGGACAATTTATGAAATAATGGCGTTTAATTTGTCTATGATTTCAATATTCAATTCTATTCCCACAGATTGTTCTGCTCCACACACTGTGAAGTGGTACCCGTTAATGACATCATCGACTTTAATAAAAGTTTTTGTGTATCTTTCGTAGGTTCCAGGGCTTAAAAAAACATTTGATAGCGGTAGACAATGCTGCGATCGGGTTCCAGGAAAGCTATTTATATTTTTAATGTTTTTCGCATATCAGAATAGCTGATGTCCAACTCTCTGGTACTTTGTAGGTCCGCCAGTATAAAGTAAAACTTGAAAAATCTATTACAACTGCTACACTTACATAAATGTTGTACCACGTGTAAACGGCAAAGATGCAAAGGTGCAAAATTTGAAAAAAAAAACTTTTTACCTCACAATTTTGGATTTTTTTAATAATAAGAACATACTTTAATGACTGCGGTTGTATATTTTGAATATCATAAGAATGCAAAAGTGACTGAAAATATTTTGTAACATTACCACAAAATTGATTTTATTAAAACAAACTTTAACTTTATATTAAATTTTTGCACCATAAACTTTCTTACTAAGATCAAAGTCAATTCGGTATTTAATTTTTCATTGGTTAGGGTTGCAATTGCCAAACAAAATAAATTAAAATTTTCGTGACTGTTAGAAAGAGTACAATTGGAAAAATGTAACAAAAAAACTTTTTTATATTCCATAACGTTTTATAAAAAAGAACGTTTTAAGTTCTCATATTCAGGTTAAGAAGTGTTCAAACTTGCTAATATAGAATGCAGACATTTCTATAACCATTAGTATGATGTATGGATCGTCAGCTTTTTTGTAAGAAATACATTTTTTTTAAATACTTTTGAGAAAAACGTGTTGTTGTCATTCTTGTTAAGAATAAAAATATACTTTATTATTTTGTGATTAATTAGTTCTAGGACTATACATTATGAAACAAACCGTATTTTTATTTATTTATTTATTTATTTGTTTGTGAATACAATTGTGCATTGAGACTACAGGTCTTTTTTAGTACCTACATCAATTTTGCAATTATATATAAATGAAAAATTTATTATGCATAAAATACAAGTAAATTAAATTATTTAGTATTTTTAGATTAAAAATTCAAAATAAATTAAAAATTAAGTTGCTATGGTAAAATTAAATGATATATAAAGCTAAACATTTTAAATATAAACTAACCATGAAACATTTTGAGATATAAACTAACAATGAAAAAACTTACAAAAAAGAAAAATAAATAAAGTTATTGAAGTAAATTGCATACTGCCCTTTTGAAGTACACCTTATTGGTTTCGGCTGTAATATGCATTGTTCGCATATTTCACAACGTTAACAAAAAACATTCTGGAAGTCATAAGAGATTTAAATTTAGGTACTATAAGATTGAGTGTTCGACTAGACAGAGCAAAACGAAAATTTCTTAACAGATAATCGGGACAACGCGTGTAAATAAGTTTGTGGAAGAAGAGGAGATTGCGAATATTAAAATAGTTTTTGAGATCACAACCTAGAATTCTCCCAGCAAACTCGGATATTCGATCAAATGTTTTCCTATTAAAAACGTATCTTGTACAGTTGTTTATTGCTAATTGCAGCTTTCTCTGCGAAACAGTATCTAGCTTCCCGTACACAAGTTCGCCATACGTGATATAGGGAGTTATTAGAGCGCAAATGAGCTTTAATTTCGTTTCCTGTGGTATAAAGAGGCAATTGTTTATTTTATATCCAAGACTTTTAACACATTCGACAAACGAGACATCTACACCTGACATAACTATGGGTGGAAGGCTATTAATACTGTAACGCTGGCGGGATATTACGTGGGCCTGAGTCTTGGATGCGTTCAGGTTTAATAAATTCGCGACTGACCATTCTTCTATTGATTTCAGATCTTCGTTTATTCTATAGATCAAGTCTTCCGATAACCCTATAGGTCTGGAAAGATATATTTGCTCATCATCGGCGTACAGGTGAATCGAACTGTTCTGACAACAGCCGGCTATGTCATTGACAAAAAATACTAAAAAGAATTAGCCCCAAAATTGATCCCTGAGGTACACCTGAGAATGTTCTTTTTAGTTTTGAAGAATTATTTTTATTTTTAACATTCTGAAATCGGTCGTACAGATACGATTTCATTAATTGTACAGCATTTTTACTTAACCCGAAATAATGGGTATGTTCGAGGCACTCAATAAATGCGGCAATACTGCGGCCTTTCTACACGCCTGCAACACTGTTGCAGATGCTCAGCTGATACTTTGCTGATATTCTGCACGTATTTTGCACAATTTCCATAAATTAAAGCAAGAATAGATTTTTGTGCAAGTTTAATTTTGTATAGCATAGAAAATGATAAAAGTTTGTTATTGAAATTAGACGAAACAAGAATTAAGAGACTTAAGAAGAGAAGAAGAATTTTTTTTAAAACCATTCAATTATATCCTGGTGATATAATTTTCACGCATTTCCGATTGAATTATTAGTAAATTTATATACGTGGCCAATAATAATAATAAAAAATAAAATAAATAAACATTTGTCTTACTTTTCTTCATGCAGTATTATTCTGCAGACAAAAATTTTGTGTTGCCGCTGTTTCGCATTTCCTGCGCATCAAATGTAAAATTTTTGTTCGCTAGAACGTTTTGCTTTGGCCAATGTTGCCAGAAATTTGCATAGAACGTGATGCTTTGACAAATCATGCAACACAGCCGCAGTGTTTGCAGCTCGAACATACCCAATATTCTAGTTTTTGAAGAAGAATGTCGTGGTTGACTGTATCAAAAGCCTTAGGAAAACCAATGAGTGCTAGGATTGGTCATTGATCATCGTTATCCTATTTATTTATTTATTTATTTTATTTATTTATTCACATTACACATTATGCACGTAAGAACTAACTTTTTAAGTGTGCACAAGCTTTACTTAACAATTTTATAATTTATGAAATTGAATGGATATTATAAAATTAACCTAATTCTAATAGAGAATATAAATAGTGAAGAAGTTTTAATAGACAGAAAAAGACGCAAAATAAAGAGAGGACAAGAGTATTCCATTAGACGTTTTCGACAAAATACTGAAAGATTTTTTGCTTGAAAGTGATCGTGCTGCTCGAGCGCTTTATGTGAGTGGGTAGAAGATTCCAAATATAAACCGAATGAACAAAGAACTGACGGGCGGTGATCAGGTACTTATGTCTAGGAACTATTAACTGTGATGTTCTTTGGGTTCTCGCAAAATTGATTTTATTAAAGAGATATTCTGGTTCCATAGTATTTATAATTTTATGTAGAAATAAGATGGTTCGATACTTCAGTAAGCCTTCCAAAGAACATCCTGTGATTTGTTTGGCGTAGTCTGAGATGTGTTCGTATCTTTTAAGGCCGAAAATGTATCTTGCGCAGCTATTGTATGCCACGTTCAAAGTTATTTTGGATTCATGACTCATATTTGCAAAAATCTCGCATCCGTAAAGTATGATAGGCAAGATGAAAGACTTTATTAGTTGAAGCTTAACATGAATCGGTAGGTATTTTGTGGTAGGACTAAGGCCTCGCAAGGCGCCATATATTTTTGAAACAATTTTATTTATGTGTAAGTCCCAGCTGAGACCTTGACTAAAATAAATTCCGAGATTTTTTATACTCTCCACATATTCCACTGGAGATTGGTTTAGGTATATTAGTGGTAAATCCTCTATCTGCTTACCTCGTTTTATAATCAAAGCTTTTGTTTTATTAGGATTTAGATTAAGCTTATTTTGCACAGACCATAAGTAGACACGATTAATTTCACAATTCATATTTGACGTGGCGAAATTCTTGTTCCATTTAGGAAACAAGGAATAAATTTGCACGTCATCAGCATATATATGATGTTCACAGGACGCGAAGCATGCTGATATATCGTTTATGAATGAACTGAATAAAATTGGGCCTAATACTGAACCCTGAGGGACCCCGGAAGAAACTGATATACAAGATGAACATACGTTGTTGTAATTTACGTATTGGGTTCGGTCAGTGAGATAAGAAGACACAAGTTTACACAAAGTGCTGTCAAATGAAAATTTATGTTGAAGTTTCCCAATTAAAATACTATGATCGACACAGTCAAATGCTTTCGAAAAGTCCAAAAAAACAATTATAGCCATCATATCATTGTCTAAACCTTCTCGTATATCATCGGTGACTTTAAGAAGGGCCGTTGTACAATTATGCTTAGCGCGGAAACCTGATTGATGTTTAGACAATAGTTTCTTTTTATCATAATAACTTTTGACTTGCCTACTTATGAGTGTTTCGAAGACTTTGCTTAGAAATGGTAGAATTGAAATGGGACGAAACTCAGCGTTTTTTGACGTTGAGGATTTTAGCAGTGGTAAAATTTTAGCTATGAAGGTCGAAAATCTTCCATTATTTTTAGAACAGCGGTAGTGCAGCTATGTCTCTTTTTATAGCCAGACTGGTTTTCGGACAACATATTATAGGTGTTTAGGTGGTCAACAATTTGTATTGAAAGAATTTTCTCAAACGATTTTGATATAAAAACTTTTTAACAAAAACAAAAAACCTACTTCAAAATCACTACAAAGTAAAAAATAATTTTAAATTACTTTTATTATTTATTTCTTGGTCAAACTTGATAATTTATTTATATTCATTATTATATTGGAAATCTTATGATATCAATTATTCTGAATTTTTTTTATTTATATCATAAATATATTAATTTTTTATGATAATAAAAGCTTCTAGTCAGCGCTAACCATTGACATAAAATCATGATATTTTTGCCATCCCTACTCTATTTAAGACTTTTTTATTTGTGAATATCCTGCTTAGGTGACGCTGTATTAATTTGTTATCTTAAATTTTCTTAAATCTTAATTAAAATGCTATATGTGTGTTACAGCTGCACAAAAAATATGATTATATTAGCGCCGACTTCGAAGCTTTTATTATCATAAAAAATTAATATATTTATGATATAAATACAAAAAATTCAGAATAATTGATATCATAAGATTACCAATATAATAATGCATATAAATAAATTATCAAGTTTGACCAAGAAATAAATAATAAAAGTAATTTAAAATTATTTTTTACTTTTTATATTATTTTTTTTTAATTATTTTAAACCTATTTTGAAGTAGGTTTTTTTTTTTGTTAAAAAGTTTTTATTTCTTTCTTTTTAGAGAAAATTATATATATTAAAAAAGTGTTTAAATTAATTAAGCACCAATTATTTATGCTCATAATATGGAAAATGCTTTTCTGTCGTTTCATATTCTGTTCTTTGTCAGTATCTTTATCAGTACCTACTCTTGTATTTTTATCAGTACCCAAATGTCAATATTGACTGAAATATAGTGTGTTTGTATTAGTGACACGCTCTTTGTCAAGAATATCACACTCTTTGTCATAGTGTTTTCAATAGTTCTACCCATTCTAACAATGAATTTTATCACCCTTAAGTCAATTTTATACAGTTTTTTACACACTGCCACACCCCTTAGTCGAATAACGCCCAATTCTTCGGTATTATTTTGTAATAATTGTGCCTACGTCTGTACTTTTTCAATTAGTAGCGTCAGTATTCGATTTAGTGTTTTCTAATATTGCTACACCTCTTTGTTGAATGACGCCCACTTTATTGACAATTACTTGTTGTAAGTGAGCCTACCTCTGTACTAAATATCAGTTCTCTAGTGTCAATATTATTCGAGATACAATGTTTTTTATGTATTGCCACACCCCTTTATCAAACAACGCCCACTTTATTGAAATACATTTTTATAATTGTGCCTACCTCTGTAGTCAACATTAGTACTCCAGTGTCAATATTATTCGAGATACAGTGTGTTTCATATATTGCCACACCCCTTTATCAAACAACGCCCACTTTATTGAAATTAATTGTTTTATAACTGGCCTACCCCTGTAGTTAACTTTAGTACTCTAGTGCCAATATTATTCGAGATACAGAGTTTTTCTAATATTGCCACACCTCTATGACGGCTAACGCCCACTTAACTGACCGTTATTTTTTATAATTGTACCGACCCTTGCATTTTTGCTGTGAATTTTATTAACTCTAGTACTCTAGTGTCAATATTTACAGAGATAGTGTTTTTCTTATAGTGACACGCCCCTTTACCGAATACCGCCCACATTACTGGCAGTTATTTGTTATATTTGTAACTACCTTTGTACTTAATTTTAGTATCGTAGTGTCAATAGTAATTGAGATACAGTGTCTTTTTTAATATTGCCACTCCCCTTCTCGAATAACGCCCATTTTTTTTTACAAAAATTTGTAGTAATTTTTCCTACCATTGTTATAAATTTCTGTACCCTAGTGTCAATATTATTCGAGAAACAGTAATTCTCTTATATTGCCACACCCCTTTGTCGAATTACGCCCACTTTTTTTATAGTAATTTTCAATAATTGTGCCTACCTTTGTACTTAATTTCAGTACTCTAGTGTCAATTTTCTTTGAGATACAGAGTTTTTACAATATTGCCACACCCTTTTTTAGAATTACGCCCACTTAAGTGATCGTTATTTTTAATACTTGTGCTTGCCCTTGTAATTTTACTGTGAATTTTATTACCGTAGTGTCAATATTTACTGAGATACAGTGTTTTTCTTATAAAGACACGCCCCTTTTCCGAATACCGCCCCCTTTCATAAACGGGCACCTCCGCGTTGATAATCTCTATATGTTGACAAAAAATTACGGCAATCGGGCAAGTACTTTAGGAGTAATCGATGTACATACATTCACAAAAAAAAAAAAAAAAAAAAAAAAAAAACAGAGAAACCAACCAACTTGAGAACCTCCTCCTTTTTGAAGTCGGTTAAAAACAGGGAGAATACTTATCGGCCGGAAATCTTCAGGGAATTTTTTATTGGACTTTTTACCGATAGGGATTACATTTGCTATCTTCCATTCTGCCGGAGAAGATGATGAGGTAAAAGCATGGTTTAAGGTACTATTACAGTGTGAAGCTATTAAAAACAACACCTTTTTTAACCGACTTCAAAAAGGAGGAGGTTCTCAAGTTGGTTGGTTTCTCTGTTTTTTTTTTTTTTTTTTTTTTTTTTTTTTTTTTTGTGAATGTATGTACATCGATTACTCCTAAAGTACTTGCCCGATTGCCGTAATTTTTTGTCAACATATAGAGATTATCAACGCGGAGGTGCCCGTTTATGAAAGGGGGCGGTATTTGGAAAAGGGGCGTGTCTCTATAAGAAAAACACTGTATCTCAGTAAATATTGACACTACGGTAATATAATTCACAGTAAAATTACAAGGGCAAGCACAAGTATTAAAAATGACGATCACTTAAGTGGGCGTAATTCTAAAAAAGGGTGTGGCAATATTGTACAAACTCTGTATCTCGAAGAAAATTGACACTAGAGTACTGAAATTAAGTACAGAGGTAGGTACAATTATTGGAAATTACTATAACAAAAGTGGGCGTAATTCGACAAAGGGGTGTGGCAATATAAGAGAATTACTGTGTCTCGAATAATATTGATACTAGGGTACAGAAATTTATTACAAAGGTAGGAAAAATTACTACAAATTTTTGTAAAAAAAAAATGGGCGTTAATCGAGAAGGGGAGTGGCAATATTAAAAAAACACTGTATCTCGATTACTATTGACACTACGATATTAAAATTTAGTACAAAGGTAGGTACAAATATAACAAATTACTGTCAGTAATGTGGGCGGTATTCGATAAAGGGGCGTGTCACTGTAAGAAAAACACTGTATTTCAGTAAATATTGACACTAGAGTACTAGAGTTAATAAAATTCACAGAAAAAATGCAAGGGTAGGTAAAAAATAGCAGTCAATTAAGTGGGCGTTAGTCGACAAAGAGGTGTGGCAATATTAGAAAAACTCTGTATCTCGAATAATATTGACACTAGAGTACTAAAGTTAACTACAGGGGTAGGCACAGTAATAAAACAATTAATTTCAATACAGTGGACCTTGTTTGATAAAGGGGTGTGGCAATATATAAAATACACTGTATCGCGAATAATATTGACACTAGAGTACTGATATTTAGTATAGAGGTAGGCACACTTATAACAAGTTATTGTGAATAAAGTGGGCATCATTCGACAAAGGGGTGTGGCAGTGTGTAAAAAACTGTATCATATTGACTTAAGGGTGGTAAAATTCATTGTTAGAATGGGTAGAACTATTGAAAACACTATAACAAAGAGTGTGATATTCTCAACAAAGAGGCGTGTCAATATTATAAACACACTATATTTCAGTCAATATTGACATTGGGGTAATGATAAAAATACAAGAGTAGGTACTGATAAACATACTGACAAAGACCAGAATAAGAAACGACAGAAAAGCATTTTCCATATTATGAGCATAAATAATTGGTGTTTAATTAATTTATACACTTTTTTAATATACATCATTTCCTCTAAAAAGAAAGAAATAAAAACTTTTTAACAAAAAAAAAAACCTACTTCAAAATCACTAGAAAGTAAAAAATAATTTTAAATTACTTTTACTATTTATTTCTTGGTCAAATTTGTATTTTTATAATAAATATATTTATTTTTTTATGATAATAAGAGCTTCGAAGTCGGCGCTAATATAATCAGATTTTTTGTGCAGCTGCAACACACATAAGGCATTTTAAGTAAGATTTAAGAAAAATTAAGATTACAAATTAATACAGCGTCACCCAAGCAGGATATTTACAAATAAAAAAGTCTTAAATAGAGTAGTGATGGCGAAAAAATCATGATTTTACGTCAATGATTAGCGCTGACTAGAAGCTTTTATTATCATAAAAAAATAAATATATTTATTATAAAAATACAAATTTGACCAAGAAATAAATAGTAAAAGTAATTCAAAATTATTTTTTACTTTCTAGTGATTTTGAAGTAGGTTTTTTTTTTTGTTAAAAAGTTTTTTATTAATTTTTTTTACGTAGTATTATAAAATTATTCAATTCAAATTTATTTACATTATGGACAGTTAAAGTTGAAGATATAAAAAAAATGTTTTTTTTTTGTTTTTGTATTTGTTGTTTATTTTCTAGAGGTCGTTGAAGTTGGCGTGTTTAAAAAAAGGTTGTAAGTTGGTTTCTCGCCTCCAGCATTTCCAAGGCGTCGGAAAGTAAAAAATCAAAGTGCATTCTTCAGTAAAGGGTTGTAGTTGAGCACTCTACCTACGCAAATAAAAAAATAAGGCAAACAAAAAAAATGGCATGCGTTGAAAAACAAATTTACAAAAAACCCCTTTTTTTGGCAGATATTCTTAGCCGTAAAAAACAAAATATAAAAGTTTCTCTGCTTTTTATAGGTAGAGTGCTTAACAGAGTCTATGAAGATCACAATAAATCAAGTTTCATCGAAATCGATCAAGCAGAACTCGAGATATCTTAGAAACCAATTCGAAAAAACTTGTTTCGAGAAAAACGCGATTAGATTTTCTTCTATGAACGATAATATATGAATAATACGCGACATACGAATATAATATATGTTATATCTTTTTTTTCATTTGATATTTTTTTCTAAAATTTTGTACACGCATTCTTAAGACCTTAAGGAACCAGATTCTAGAAAAAAACAAAAACAAATTTTTCATTTTTTACACACTGTAATAGTACCTTAATATGTGTGTCACTATCGGAACTATGAAATGAAGTATAAGTTTAATAAATTTTATATTAACTTCATCGTTTCCAACCGCATTTGACTTAATTGACAAGAGGCATCTCACAGCATCTTCATCGGTAATAGTTTGAAAGTTGAATTGTTCATTATGTTGATACAAAAGTCGGTGATAAATTTCGAAGGAAGAGCTGTCAACAAGTTTATTTGACTTCAGAAAGAAGTCATTTTAAATGGCGAGGTCTATATTGCAATCTGGACTTTCTTTTTTTATACCAATTGAGTTTAAATTTTTTGTAAACTTTAAATTGCAGATTAACGTTAAGTTTGTCTTGGTAGTACAATTTCTTTGATTGGCGCAAAATTCGAGTGACATAATTCCTAGATGCTCATAAAATGTTCCAGTTGGATTCTATCGGATTGCGTTTCCATTTGCTGTAATTTTTATTTCTAGCTTTAATTGCTTCCTCAACCTCGCGTGAGAACCATGGCTGCTTTGAATTTTTATCACGATTTTCTTCGTGGGATCATATTGGTTATATAAGTTATTAATAAGCATTGAAAAGTACTCGATTTTTTCTCTTATATCAGGGAAAAACCAACAGCCTCTCCACTCTAAAATGTTAGCTTCACTGAATAAGGCGTCAGTATCAATAGATTTAAAATCCCGATAGAACAGAGTTGAGTCAGAAGATGTTTTTGTGGGATTAATGATATAAGCAGCAAACAGCAAATCAGGATCTGAAACACCGGCTAGAGAAAGTTGCTCAAAATGTGAAAGTGATGATTTATCAGACACACAAAACAAATCGATTTACAGCTCTTCACCAACTAGAACATAACTTTAAATGTAAATATTTTGTGGGTATACTTTTACATACTTACTTGCCTTACATTCATTAAATATTATGTTTAAATTAAGGAAACTTAAGCGCGTTCTGACATTTTATTTTTTTTAAATTTATTTTGAAGATTTCTTTTCTCTTAGATGGTTTTCTGACTCCTGTATTTTACTGAAATAATTATACTGTAAAAAATACAGTTTCTGAGAAAAGATACATATTATTATACCCTAAACCTGAAAGGTCAGGGTATATTAACTTTGTACAAACGTTTGTAACGCATAGAACGAAGCGAGTCCGGTATAGAAAAGTATATATATTCTTGATCAGCGTCACCACGTGAGTCGAGCTATCTATGTCCGTCCGTCCGTCCGTCCGTCCGTCCGTCCGTCCGTTCGTCCGTCCGTCTGTGTGTTGTCCGTATACACAGGATAAGAAGAAGGAGTTGAGATAATTGGATGAAACTTGGTACACATGGTCACATGTACCCAAGGATCTGCACTATTGAATATTTTTGGAATCCGCCGACGGACACGCCTACCTCCCATACAACGCAAAAATTTAAAACTGCATAACTCAGCTCATAATAAGTCTACAACAATAAAATTTGGTATGTGTGTGTTTTATATCAACACAAAGATGTCTCTGAAAAATGGACGTCATCCGCTCACGGACACGCCCACCTCCCATACAACCCAAAAATTGAAAACGCAATAAATAAGCCTCTGTTTAACGTACAGAGCTAAAATTTGGCACGTATGTTTTTTATGATAAGACAAAGATGGTTTGGAAAAATGGACTTCATCCGCCCACGGACACGCCCATTTACAAAAATTTTTTTTTTTTTTAAAAGTGGGTTTAGGGTTTTTCATAGTCGGCCTAGACCGACTTTAGACTTTCTGTACTTGTTTTAAAACTAATCTTATTATTAAAATTAAATTTTTTCCTCAATCATCGAATGTGAAGAATCAACATATTTCTTGAAATCACCGGCAAAATTTTTTATAAATTTTTCACAATTTTCTATATAAAACTAACTTAAGTTTTTATGGTTTCTATAAATGGATAAATGGTTCTCGTAAAGATTCTCGTAAAGACAGACATAGAAGCCCAGTAGACAAGAAAATAATGTTTTTTTCTGCATACATTTCTGCATACATTTTTTTTAATTTTTTTTAAATCTCTTCTAAAATATGGCATTCTTGTTGAGGTTGATTCAAAAATATGAAGTAGGATTCATCAACAATTATTACAGAATTCAAAAACGGAAAAAGTGAAAAATTCTATTAAAAGTAGATTTTGGGGACTTACTCATTTTTGTTGTCAAAATTTTATTTGCTTAAACAAAAACTTTTTGAAGAATTTCTTGGTTGTGGAAAGTCTTGCCTTCAAAAATTTTAAGCTATACTTCAAATTTTTAGTTTAACAATAGTTACCAAATTATTTCTCAAATATTACCTTATATATTAATATCGATGAGCTTATATATCTTTTTTGCAGAAAAAACTTTTTGTCAGAAGATATTTCTTATGAAAAGTCCTGTGGTCACCTCTGTCTGTTATTACAAATGAGCATTTCGAATTCAATTCGGATAAGGCTACTTTATTCTTTATTGATTCTTTCCAAAAATGTATTCTGATTATATGACAGGTCCTACGCATAATTGTCCGATCAAATCCAACTTGTCTGCAATTTGATATTCTTTCAAAATCAAATATTTCTTGAAATTTTTATATAACAGCTTTTATTGTAACTGGAAAAAGAGCAGCTTTCCTTTGCTTTTTAATACTAAAACTTAGAAAATGCTATACAATTCCGTTATTCTGATAGACACTTTATGAAAAAAATTTTAAAAAACCCAAAACAAAAATATTGATTATTACAATAAAAAACCACATAAGTTACATTTAAATGTAAATTTACTTAAAACTGGAAAATAATAATTTGCATGTAATAAAATTTCCGTTTTCAAAATTTTCTAAGAAAACTTTATGACGTATCTTGTTATTATTTCAAATGCATATGTAAAATAAAATATTGTGATAACAAACAGCGACAAACAATGTTGTAAATGTAAACAAATATTTTATGAATGAGAACAAGTGCAGTCGTACGCCATGTAATCGGATGTCAAGTTATCGCTTACATGTGTTTCATTTACAAGCATACATAGCAAAACATAGAGATGGAAATAAAGCGAAACTAGTAAGCAATAGAACTAGAATTGCTACAATGAAAATGTAAACAAAACCGACCGTGAACTTGAGAAATTGAGTGTGAACAAATTGTAAATAGCAAATGTAAGCGACGATAAGATAACGAAAATGAGAACAACAAACAAGAAAAATAATAAGTGCTTTAAAAATTGTTAAATGAATCAACTAGAAATTTGCAACAATAAGCATAAAAAACGATTTTTTTTAAAAATTGAAATTAATACTTAGAATAAGTAAGATCAATTAGCTTAATAAGAAAAATTAGCTCAATAAGTAAAATTATTAACGCTTTGCACTTGAGCTTTAATTGATAAATGACTGCATACTTTGTGGTTAACATTTGCCAGCAACAATACACGCAAGCCTGAAGTAAACGTTAATGATTAATTTTGTCATGTTTGTAAACCAAAATTTGCGCTTCTTTATCTTGTTCTTTCTCCACAATTGCCGCTACCTCTGCCTTTATTTCTATTGCTTTTTCAGAGTCACTTACTACAACTCCTGCAGACTAAATTCTTTTTGTTTTGTTTTGTCAAGGACAAAGGACTTTATTTATGAATTTCATAAATAACAACAAGAATTACTACAACAAAAACTGCCAAAATGTCTGCTCTGCGTATTTTGACTTTTGTTCAAGTTGACATTGACTTGAGTTACTTTTCATTTCAATAACGAAATTCAGTTGAATTCAACACAAACACACCCACCCATACACACAGACCCTCACCCACTCCTACTCTAAGCAGACAACAGCATAAAATAAGTATGAAATAAATAGTTTTGTGTGAAGTATAAAAACTACACAAGCGGAAGAATAAATCCGAGTTACTGCCATAAAACAGCAAAAGAAGCAGCAACAGAAGTGCGAGCATAAAACGAAGTAATGTCAGAAGAGAAGTACCAACAAAGCTGGCAGTGTCAAAGGACAAAAAAAAACTGTAGAGTTAAAAGAAGATGCAGCAAAATGTGAAAATGAGTCAAAAGAAAGACACGTGGTAGCTATGCACAAAGAAAGCCAAAAAGTTTTCATTTGTGTTTTCTAATTTTTTTTTTATTTTTTATTTATTTTTTTTTTTGTGTTCAATATTCAGCCACTCTTCATTTCCATGTCGGCAAACAATGAACGCTGCACAGCTGAGTGACAGACAATGGCTTGCAATGTCAGCACATGCAGACAGCCCGAGTTGGCCTGATATGAACGTTGTTGACTGGGTGCAACAGTTCATTAATAGCTTCAGATTTAAGCTATATAGTTAGAAAGTTGTTAGATAGTTTACTTAGGTAATAAGCAAGGATTTGAGACTGAAGAAATTTTTAGGCTAAATTAGGATTTTGAAAAAGTGATATTTCAAAATAAATGGGCTATTTTCGAAAACTACTAATAAAGTCATAGAAAAAGATATTTAAAACGCATGCATAATGTGCATTGCATATGCAGTGTAATACGCAGAGACACAAATCAAGAAGGTTTAAAGAAACTAAATCTGCCAAGCAACGGCTTAAAACAAACAAGAAAGACAAAAAAAAAACAAGTAAAGAAAGTCTAAAGTCGGTCTAGGCCGACTATGAAATACCCTAAACCCACTTTTCAAAAACAAAAAAATTTTTATTGTAAATGGGCGTGTCCGTGGGCGTATGAAGCCTAGTTTTTATATGCATTTAAATGTTGATGAAAAATTTACACCTACCAACTTTTATTCTTGTAACTCACAGTTTATGCCTTTATTGTGCTTTCGCTATGGGAGGTGGGCGAGTTCATGGACAGATTACTCCCAATTTTTGAACACACCTTAGTTTTGGTATAAAATACATACATACCAAATTTACTTTCTCTATGACAAACAAAACCTTATTTATTGAGTTTTAAACTTTTTGGGTTGTATGGGAGGTAGGCGTGTCCGTAGGCGGATGACGTCCGTTTTTCAAAACCATCATTGTCTTGTTTTGTATGCCCATACAACCCAATTTTTGGGTTGTATGGGCGGTGGGCGTGTCCGTGAGCAGATGACGCCCGTAGGCGTGTCCGTAGGCGGATGATGTCCATTTTTCAAAAACATCTTTGTCTTGTCATAAAAAACATATGTGCCAAATTTTAGCTCTTTAGGTTAAACACAAGCTTATTTATTGCGTTTTCAATTTTTGGATTGTATGGGAGGTGGGCGAGTCCGTGAGCAAACGACACCCATTTTTCGATGACATCTTTGTGTTGATACAAAACACATATATACTAAATTTTATTGTTATAGGTTAATTATGAGCTGAGTTATGCAGTTTTCAATTTTTGCGTTGTATGGGAGGTAAGCGTGTCCGTGGGCGGATTCCAAAAATATTCAATAGTGCAGATCCTTGGGTGCATGTGACCATGTGTACCAAGTTTCATCCAATTATCTCGACTCCTTCTTCTTATCCTGTGTATACGGACAACACACAGACGGACAGACGGACGGACGGACGGACGGACGGACGGACATGGATAGCTCGACTCACGTGGTGACGCTGATCAAGAATATATATACTTTTCTATACCGGACTCGATTCGTTCTATGCGTTACAAACGTTTGCACAAAGTTAATATACCCTGACCTTTCAGGTTTAGGGTATACAAAGGACACAACAAATAAAAGGTTGTATTTGTTGCCCAAGATGTATAGAATGATATCCAAAATCTCTTCCCACGTTGATCTGGGAGATTTTTATACCCCCACGCGTACTACGTAAGGGGTATATTAACTTTGTCACGACGTGTGTAACGCCCATAAAGAGGCGTGGTAGGTATAGAAAAGTATATATATTCTTGATCAGCATCACCACCTGAGTTGATTTAGCCATGTCCGTCTGTTTGTCCGTCTGTCTGTCCGTCTGTCTGTCCGTCTGTCTGTCCGTCTGTCTGTCCGTCTGCCCGTCTGTCTGTCCGTCTGTCTGTCCGTCTGTCTGTCCGTCTATTTGTCCGTCTGTCTGTCCGTCTGTCTGTCTGTGGACACGATTACAGTCGTAATTTTAAAGCTATTGTGCTGAAACTCGATATTTAAGCTTTTTTCTAAAAAACTAAGATCAAGTTCGAGAATGGGCTAAATCGGCTGAAAACCACGCCTACCTCCCATACAACCCAAATAATGAAAACTCTTTAAAGAGACTAATATTAAAGTAACAAAACTGAAACTCAATATTTGTGTGTTTTATGTCAAAACTGAGATGTGTTATAAAAACGGGCGTCATCCATTTACAAACACGCCCACCTCCCATAGAACCCCAAAATTGAAAACTCTATAAAGAGACTAATATTAAAGTTTCAAAACTGAAAGTCGGTATTTGTATATTCTATGTCAAAACTAAGGTGTGTTAGAGAAATGGGCGTCATGCACCCACTAACACGCCCACCTCCCATATAACCCCAAAATTGAAAATTTTATAAAAAGGCTTATATTTAAGCTTTAGGACAACAATTGATATGTTTGTATTTTAGACACATCAAAATAACAAAACCTTCAAAAATCTCAAACGAAAAGCTCTCCAATTTAAGATTCTTTAACCCTTAAGAATCGCTCGTGGGGGTATTTTAACTTCGGCCAAGTCGAAGATATACATTATTTAATTAAGCCAAAAAACAAAATACTTAATTTCGATTTAAACTTCTGGCCCGGAAAACATTAACACTACTGAGCAGAACGTTTTACAAAACTTAGCTTGGGATAATTACCTACGTTAAGAGGGGACATGACATTGGCCTAGTTTGAAATCGACTTTTTTATAATTTTGTATTTTAGTTTATAATTTTATATCATGGAAAAATTCTTACGGGTTGAAAAGTTACAGCCGGATTAGTGAGAGCGCATTTGTTCTTTGTTCACAAACTTTGAACGCGTTTATCTCGAAACCATGTTTTTCGTACTGATTGCGGCACTAGCGGGTTCATTTTTTTAAAAGAAATTTTTTTTTTTATTTTTTTTTAACTTCATTCGCTATCGTTCGACACGAGCTTTTTTTTACATTTTTTTTTTCGATTTTTTATGAATTTTTAAAGTCAATATTTAAAAAAAAAAAAAACACACTTTCAAATTTGGAATACACCAAAAATTTAAAAAAAGCTCCTATCATACGACAACCAATTTTGTTGAGATTTAAAAAAGTCATTTTTTTACAGATCGGACAATTTTTGCGACTCCCAGCGCTGCAACCACGAGGCCCTGTTTTTTTCTTCACCGCCAGTTTGGAGCTCTTTAAAACCATGTTGGAGTGAAATATATATATTTTTTTTAATTCTTTTTCTTGTAATTTGTTCAATTCTCTAGAATAATAAAAACAAATTTTGAAAAAATGTTTGTTTTTGACTGACAAGGAAAGGTTCCAAGGTGACAGTCTCCGATTTGAATGATTTTCGGATATGTGATAGAAGACAAAAATCTAAGGTCGACGTATTTTTTTATACGTGCTCAATCGATGGTTTAGGGTTCAAACTCGCGTTCAAAAATCCGCGAAAATTTTGTTCTTCTGCTATAATTTCGCTATTTTCCATGGAAACATTTACAAATTTGGTACCAAACGAAAGCTCTTACAAAACCACAAACGATGGCATCAATTTTACAACAAAAAATTTTGTTGTAATTTTGTTGTTCTAATTTTTAGTAATGTTTAGTCGATATCAAAGAAGTATGTTGACTCAATTATTTCATATTAATTTATGTTGGATTTCAGGCAATTTGTAAACTTACCTTTTTTGACGTAGAATTACGTCTTACAGCGCGGTTTGTATGGGGTCGTTTTAACAGATTTTTTCAAGGTCATTAGGCAACGTTTTTGGCGAATACTTTAGAGTATACCTACAGCTTTTAATACTCTACGTTCAAAGATAATATATATACTAAAATATCAGATATATCCTGCTCTGAATGAATATCTTACTTTGGATTTTGTCACTATTATATTAAAGTCACAAAATAGTAAAATATAAGAAGAAAAATGCATGTTTTTATATAAGAAAATCAATCATCAGCTGCTTATGTGCCTGCTGCTTTCTTGTTTTTCTTTCGTTGTTTATGCTTGTATGCTTTGGTTTTGCACGAACTAATTGGTTCGCTTTGGCAGCATTGTAAGCATTAGTTCGCATTGGGTTTATGTATGCACTACTGTTCTAGTATACTAAGTGCTCTATTTTGAAACCAGAGGTCAAGAACCTCTTTTCAACTCAGTCAATGAACTCAATCTGTCAAATTTAACGAAATGGTTCTGTGATCCGGTTAGATTTAACTCTTATGAAAAAAACGAGTTGGATCATATTTCTTTTTATGCTTTTACCCAATAGATGGCGTAAAATTTTAATTTTTGCTTATAATGCAAATTAATTTGGATTCCACATCCCACTAGCACTAGCTAGTGTAGTTTGCAAACTATGCATCGAACAGAAAGTGTAGCTAGCAAACTAAATATCAGACAGAGACGAGAGGAAAGGACATGTACTCAGCGAGAAATATAGTAACCATGCGATTTTTTAAAAATCGGGGTCTTAATTTTAATTTGAAATAAGTAGTTAAACTGACTGTAGCTCGCAAACTATATATCTGGCAGAGACGAAAGTGGCACCAATGGAAAGTGCATTTGCTTCGCCTTCTTTTCAACTAAGTCAATGAACTCAACCTTTCAAACTTAAAATGATCGAACAAATTTGAAATTTTGCTTCTTTCTTTTTGCTTGCTCATTTAATCATACTTACTTTTAACTTTTTCTTTGTTTGGCCTCGATAAGTAGTCCATAATTGAGTGTTATTCATTAGTTTTTAATTTTTGGAAGATCAATAAAAATACGTGCAAAATGAACAAAACTATCGGACCAAAGAGATAAAGTACAAGCGGTTACAACTTAAACGGAATTCTACGTCTACACTTACGATACTATCGAAACTGTTTCTTTTTTTTGTTATTTAAATGTTTGTACTGTTTATAATAAAATTTTTGGTTTATTGAAATGCATTTATTTACTTTAGAGAAAAAAATTTATTACATTAAAAGTACCCAACATGGGTATCAAAAGTTTTATTTTTTTATGGTCTATTCTCATAATAAAATATTTTAGCGAAAAAGCTTAAATTTCATATGGCTTCCATACAAAATGTGTGCTTTTTCTTGTATGTCTCATCGCACCAGTAAACAAAATCATCCAAAGTACTAAATATGGACATTTTTACGATAGTCAAAAGAAATGGAATGGAATGGATTTCTCATATTTGTTAAAAAAAAATTTTTGATTTTTAACAGGAAAAATCAAAAAAAAAACAACTTCTAATTTCAAAACATCAACTTTGTGAATGAATAACTCATCAGATATGAAAATAATTTTTATATTTAAATTTTATAATAAAAAGTAAAGGCTCAAACAAGTTATGCGTAAGCATACAAAAGTTTCAGAGAGAAGTCAACGAAAAGTATACAAAAGTTCAAAAACACACTTTTCCAAAATTAATTAAAAACGAAGTAAGCATGAAAAAAAAATTCAATATAAATCGATTCGAATGAAATGACAAATAAAAAATAATTTGTTTTTGTCGAAAAAGATTGCCAACTAAAATCATAAAAAAATATTTTTTTTTAAGTTGGTAAATTTATCCATGCTTTATGATTGAATATAGCGGTCAATTTCAATACAAACCTCGCTTAATAAATAAATCCTGTCTAAAGCATGCATTTTTTACTGATTTTCAATAAAATTTCGATACATAAATGCTTAAAATCAAAATTTATTAAACAGGTTGCAACCCTTTTCTGCTTAGCAATATACGGTGTCGAGCGCTCACACTCAAGTTTTGAAAAGTAAACGAAAATTGAGAAACTGAACGAAAAATTGCTTACGCACAACTTGGGCGACGCAATATATTGCTGAGCAAGTACGTTCTTTTGCTCTCTAGCTTTTGTATGCTTACGCATAACTTGGTAGGGCCTTAAGTGTTGACGTAGAATTCCGTTTAAAGGCTGAACCAAGCTATGCGTAAGCATACAGAAGCTAGAGAGCAAAAGAACGTACTTGCTCAGTAATATATTGCGTCGCCCAAGTTGTGCGTAAGCAATTTTTCGTTCAGTTTCTCAATTTTCGTTTACTTTTCAAATTTTGAGTGTGAGCGCTCGACACCGTATATTGCTCAGCAGAAAAGGGTTGCAACCTGTTTAATAAATAATTTAAATTTTGATTTTAAACACTTATGTACCGAAATTTTATTAAAAATCAGTAAAAAATATATGTTTTAGACAGGATTAATTTATTAAGCGATGTTTGTATAAAAATTGACCGCTATTTTCAATCATAAAGCATGAATGAATTTAAAAACTTAAGGAAAATATTTTTTGTAATTTGAGTTGGCAATCTTTCTCGACAAAAACAAATTATTTTTAAATTGTCATTTCATTTTAATTCGAACCTATAAATGTGCCAATAACCCACCTGTGACTTCAGATAATCCCTTTGTGTCTCCTTATTATCGGTTCATAGTTCGAAACACGTGTTTGAGCTGAAGCTCTAATACGAACCAATCAGTTCGTATAAAATTAAAACAATACAAGCATAAACAACGAAACAAAAACAAAGAAAGCAACAGGCACAGTAGGTACATTAGAAGCAGCTGATGATCGACTTTCTTATAAAAAAACATGCATTTTTCTTCTTATATTTTACTGTTTTGTGACTTTCACATAATAGTGACAAAATCCCAAATTAGATATTCATTCAGCGCAGGATATATCTGATATTTTAGTATATAAATTATCTTTAAACGATAAGTATTAAAGGCTGTAGGTATACCCCAAAGTATTAGCCAAAAACGTTGCATGACCTTCAAAAAATCTGTTAAAAACGACCCCATACAAACCGCGCTGTAAGATGTAATTCTACGTCAAAAACATTAATTTTAAAATAAGTTCACGTCATTCAAAATGCATTAAATTCGTTTTGATATGGTTTTTTTAAAAAAACATTATATTTTTTTGATAGATATTTTTTTTTAAAAAGTACCACTTCTCCAAGTACACGCCTCATTTCGTCATAGGGAAATAAGGCACATCTTCGAAGCGATTGTCAATTTTGATCATCACGTTTAAATTCAACTAAACTCAAAAGTTAGACTTCAAGTACAACGCATCGAGCAAAAAATTCAAAATCTTGAATACCGATGTCCAAAGCTAAAGACAATCTGTTCCTTATGTGAAAATAAGAGATATCCTGAACGCGTTTGTTTATCTGGATCATCATCATAATCTATGTATTAAACATCCTCATTATCATCGTGGATGGCTGCTGCTCCAATGATTTGGGTTATAACTGGTTTGGTTCAGTTGAAATCGAATTCCAAGACGTCAACAATATAAACAAACAATCAACTATCTAGAGTGTTTTTCTCAAGTTTACTGGGAATGCCCAATGGATCAATCAATTCAAATTCCACCTCGAAGAATTCTGTTCACAACCTGAAGAATCGTCGAAGCAGAACTGTTCACTTAAGGAATCCTTAGCTTATCGAATACTCTGACTGGACAACAGCCATAGATCCCGTTCTTATGAGTTATAGCTCAGTCTTAATCTGTGGCAATTATAAATCAACACTCAGCAAAATTTTTAAGCCCCATTGTTTTCAAATACCAGCAATAAGATACTTACCTTGCTTTCTTCCATTGAAGTAGGAAATAGTATTTCAAAGCTTGGTCTTGCACAGACTTATCAGCAATTATCTGTGGATGAACCTGCTTTGCTATTCCAGATTGTTGTTACTCACAAATGTGCTTTCAGGGTAAAAAGATTCAGAATTTCATCCAGTCTAGGTTTATTCTGAAACTTTATTTAGACACTTCTTTAAAATACTCCCAGGTGTCCGTATTTTGATAACATCGTCATTTGCAAGGATAAGTGTAAGTCTAGTTCCCCAATAATCAATTTAAATGTAATACACTGTGCACCAGCTCCTTCAAAAAATAAATTATTACAAGCTTTCCAGGGCTTACTAAATTGGTAAAAGCAATGTTTACTGAGCAGTTGTATCGTCTCTATGATTAAAACTGAAAGTGGATTTGGACAATAAAGCACCACAAATCGTCTGATGGTCTAAAAGTAATGTTCTTTCTCATCGTGTTCTCATGCATTATGATATGAAGTTGTCACTTTTGTATTAGTGCAACCTGCACTCGTGCATTATGAGAAGAAGGTATCGCTTTATGGCAGCGATATTGTTCTTAGCCACCGTTTGTCTGCTGGTACCGAAAAAGCGATAGCTTTTTGTTCAAGGATGTTGTCAATGGCTGAGAAGAACTTTGCATGGATTAACAGCGAAGCCGTAGAACTAGTGTCAGGGGGAAAACATTTCATGATTATTGGTATGGCCAAAAGTTTATGCTCGTTACACATCATCGCCCAGCCTTAGGTATACTTAGTACACCGAAGCCAGTACCTGCTGTTATATCTAACCAAATGATTCGCAATCGCATCTTTCTCTTGCTTATGTTTTCAACCTCATAAACCATTCTGATCATAAAATAGGTAGTGCAGATTATTTAAATTGCTTTCCAGATGATTCGAAAAGTTTATCAGAATTCGACCATGAAGATGTTTTAATGATTGAGATGATCGACAAGCAAGTGTTTGATGCTAAGCAAATCGCTTTGCAAACTGCTAAAAATCCTGACCTTCCTGGAGGCTTCTAGCTATGGCGTTCAGAGAGTGGCCAGATAAGATATTGTGAAACAACAATTAATATCCTTTTTTAAAAGGTTGTCTTTTATAGGACAACCGAACCATCATTCCTCCAAATCGTCGGCACACAATTCTCAAGGCTTTCCAGATATAAGATATTACTGTGTTAGCTCGCAGTAATATCTTGTGGCTGTAAACCTATTAAGTTATTTAACTAGTAGTCAAACAATTAGACCATTGCCAGGAGACACGTTATGAAAATACACATGCACCCGTAAATTTCGGGAATCCATATAGTCGTCTTCGTCCCAACTTCACATCGATTTTGCTGGGCCTTTTCGAGGCATGTTATTTTTCATTGTTGTGGCCGTCGAGTCCGTGTGTGCTAAGTGTGTGTAATACAAGTCAACGAATCTTGGCAGACCTGAATTTGCATCACCATCTGACACAGTATATTTTTGTCAAGAGAAATTAATTTTTCTTATTGGCCTTTATCGCTCTGCAGACAGTGGGAAACTCTTTTTTATCAGAGAGTAAACAATGCCATGTAAAGCTTCTTGAGAACATGAACTTTAAACGTTTGAAGTCGGCACAAAGCATGTAGTTGCAGTTCTAGGTCAGCTGTGTACAAACTTTTCTAGCACCTTTTTTACTTTTACCTACTTTACTTTACCGTTCTCTTTACATTATTCCTTTTGGTTTTTGTCTTTTGCTTGTAGGTATCTGTAGTTATATTTTGAACATTTTTTAAAGTTTCAAAACATAAATATAATAATTGCAGCAATCACTGCTAAATTGCTGCTAGATAACAAAAACAAATTCTCCCACGCACACACAACGAACACTCAGTCACACTGGCAACCTCTGTTCTGTTTCAGTGTCATGCACTCCCCGCTATCATGTTCATTTTGCAAGGCGTAAAGTTTGCATCATTTCCCTTTTACAAAAAAAAAAAAAACAAAAATTCTGACAGTCTTCACGCTAATAAATCCTTTTTATGCTGCTGCAGCTTATGCAGCGTCAAACTTAAAGCAACTTAAGTGCTGAGCGGAAGTGCAAGTTAGTGAGCAAGTGGCAACCGCAACAAAACTAACATTTACAACAACAATAACACTGACATTAACAACACTAGCAACTCATAGAAACTAGCTACAAACAACAGCAAAAAGCAACAACACTACGCAAGAGAAGACGCATAAATTTCACGCGTTTTCGCCGTTGCCACCCGCAAGGACGCTGCAAATGCAAGGATGCATGCAGTATGAGCAAATTAGTATTCATGCCTGAAGTGTCGTTTCTCTCGCAAACTTTTCGAGATTGATATGAATCCTTTCTATCAACTCTGCTCAACCAGCGGAACTCCTGCTCTTCGACTAAGCAGCGGCTCTCCCTCTTTCTTGGCGACTCAATGAACTTTTTCAAGCAAGTCGCTGCATTGCAAATGAAGCGTACACGCGACATGTACGCTGCATATACAACAAGCTGGCGTTGCTGTTTGAGCAACAACAACTTTTTAGCATTGCCACTGTAAATCCTTAATTATGTCACTATTTTCCATATTAGAGTTTTTTTTGGTTTTTTTTTTTTTGGCAATTTTTTTCTCAAAAAATTAGCAGCAAAACAACCAAAACGTGCGCGTGCCAGAAGTTTTTCAAAACTTTATCATTTCATTTGAAAACTTTTACAAATTTTCGAGTAGTTGGCAGCGGTAAAGGGTAAGTGGGGTATGAAATTGCCACAGAGTCTGACAAAATTATGAGCTGGTAGTGAAATTGCGTGCGTGTTAGTGTTAGTAAAAAAATTATTAAGTTGCTGGAGCTTAGTTTAAAAACTTCATATATGGCATATTTATTATGTGCCACTCATACGTCATGAGTTGCTTAAATTTATGTCCTTTAAGCTGAAAGCAATGAAACTTTATCAAGATTTAAATATATAGTACTTAAGAGGCTCGTTGATGCTGAAATGGTTATTTTTTAAAAAATTATGACTTGTATTTTCAAATTTAATTATGCTAAAATGAATGCATGTCAAAATAGAACAAGAAATGTTTTTAATGCTCTATGGTTCATTAAGAGTTTATTGAACCACAAACGGAACAAACCCCATCCCCCCTAGCATAATTTCAAGGTTAAAGTAAAATTATGATAAAGTCGTGAAATAAAACTCGCCTTTAGACTGAAGTACCTTGTTCTGGAACTTTCATGGAGGATATGAAGTTTGCCCATTGAGATTTTTGGGTCCCTGATTCCGAATCCAAGGTCAATTTTCTGTTTTAAAGAAATTTCAAGGTCATTCCCGAGACAAATTGAAAAAAAAAACAGAAATACGATGTTCAACAACCTGAAAATGAAGTTAATTCAGTCGCTAAATCCAAATCCGAGTTTAACTTGTCTTTATAAAAGCAATTTCAAGGTCATTTCAAAATCATACCAAGGTCAAAAGGGAAAAAATACATAGATACTATGTTGAACTTCCTTCGTTTTAAGGTCGCTGATTTCGAATCCGAGGTCAGTTTGTCTATATAAAAGTCATTTTAAGGTCAAAAGGAAAAAAACGAGATTCATTATCTTGATATATAAGTTACTTGAGTCACTGATTCCAAATCTGAGATAAATTTGTCTGTACTGAGGTAATTTCAAGGTCATTCCTAGGCTTAAAAGATAAAAACAAAGATACGCTGTCCAACATCCTGATATTTAAATTAACTGAATCACTGATTCCGAATCTGAGATCCATTTGTCTGTGTATGCGTCATTTCAAGGTCATTCCAAGGTAAAAATAAAAAAATAAAAAAAACGATGGCCCACATTTTGATATTTCAGTTAATTGTGTCTCTGATTCTGAATCCGAAGTCAATATAGCCGTGGAATGACCTTTGAATGACATTTGAATTACCTTGAAATAACCTCAATATGGAAAAATTGACCTCCGATTCCGAATCAACGACTCAAAAAACTTATTTATCATGATATTGGACATCGTATCTCTGTTTTTTTTACTTTAACCTTGGAATGACCTTGCAATTACCTTTATACGGACATACTAAGCACAAATTCAGAATAAGCGACCCGCAAACCTATTTATCATGATGTTAGACATCATATCTCTGTTATTGTTTTAACCTTTGACTTTTGAATGACCTTGAAATGACCTTAATACATACAAATTGAGCTAAGATTTGGAATTAGCGACCCAAATAACCTAAATATGAGGAAATTGGCATCATATCCCTGTTTTTTCTCCATTTTGACCTTGGCTTGACCTTGGAATGAACCTTTAAATGAACTTAATGTAAACAAATTGACCTCGGATTCAGAATAAGTTACTCAAAAACTTATGTATCAGGATATTGAACATCGTATTTCTGTTTATTTTTTCATTTTAATCTTAGAATGGCCTTAGAATACCCTTTATACAAACCAACTGACCTTGGATTCGAAATCAGCGACGCAAAAAATTTATATATCAGCATGTTGCACATCGCATCTTATCTTTTTTTAATTTTGACCTTGAAGTGACCTTAAAATAACCTTAATATAGATGAACTAATCAAACAAACTAGCTATAACTAACAAACTACTAACCTATTGAATTTATGACGGCGGTTTTTCACGGATTTTCATTATTTGACCTTGAAATAACCCTAAGTGGGAATGAGGTTGGTTTCGTTTGTGCTCAAATCGGCTCTAAATTGACCCTAGACTGTCAAAAAACATTTTCCTTTCTTTGCCAAACATGAGCGAGGCCAGAAACCGGCCTTATTGAACCCCATCCTATGTTAATTATTCACCTTAAATGGGCTCACATCATTATATTGAAAAAAAAAAAATTTTAAAAAAAATTTGTTAAAATTGATAACCTTCAAACACTACTGCAGAAGCAAAGCATAAAGCCGCCTTCAAGCACACTTGAAAACCAATTGAATGTTACTCATACGCCCTGTTGCATCAAGTGAATTCATATTGAATTTGCATATAAATCATGTTGCGCCTACGCCCCGCTGAACTTTAATTTAAACACTTTATTTTTAATTTTGTTGCCGCAGCGTGCCTAACATGGCAAGCCACCACCCCGCTTCTACCTTTTACCCTGATCCTTTTTTATATATTTATGTACATGTTGAACATTCCTTTCAGTTTTTGAATTTTAATTAACAGTTCAATTCGATATCCTTTTAATCCTGCGGCAGGCAGCACATAGCCAGCCGATAGCCATAAACGTCTGGCAATTGAAATTATTAATTTTTATTATATGCTTTCAATGATGGCGCCACTTGTTAATAAATTAAAAATTGTTAACAGGTGCTGCTGTAGCTGCTGCTGCTAGCAGGATAACGTTAAGAGCAGGATATTGCAAAATAACGAACTTATCGCATCGAATCACACAATGAATGTAAATTGCTCAATGATGGTGTTCATCACAGAGTGTTGTTTTTTAATTAAAAATGAGTTAAGCTGAGAGCAGTACGAGTGATTGAAGTGCTAGCAATTTTATCGATACTTTTGTTGTATGCTATAATTAAGGCGGCATATTAATGCTATGCTTAAAATAATGCTCAAACGTCTTGGCTTAGTCGCATAAGTGTGCGCTAATGCCCAAGTTAGACAGTTGCGTTGCTTGGCGTTTTAGCCAAATGCCATAAGCAGCCCATAAGCAAGTCTATCTTTGCTACACCAACAGCAGCGTCACGGAGCAAGACATACACCCACACATGTTGGTGGCGTTGGTGCTGGCAACATACAATAAATTCGCATTCGAGTCATTTCGATAAATTTTGTCAAGCATGCAACCTGCGCTGCTCTGCTCTGCGAGTAGGCTTCACGGTTGGCAGCTGCCTGCCTGGCTGGTTGCCTACCCAGCTATAACCGCTCTTAGCTAGTTTAGTAGTATTGCTAAAGCCTAAAACCCTGGCTTGCACACGAAATCACTCAGTCAGTCAGCCATGCAGTCAGTCATACAATGCCACCCAACAGCCAACACGACAGACATTTGCAAAAACACGTCCGTCCAAGCAACGGGCTGACTTCCGCTACTGGCTGTTGCCAGTCAGGCAGCGCAAAACTTGGCACTTGGCCAGCGCAAAATTTTCGGGCATAGAATGCAAACACATACCTAAACAGGCAGCGAACGCTCACACACAAATGTGCTCGTTTGTACATATTCAGTTTGAAGCCAGTTGAGGCAAGTTTTGTTAAGTGTTCCTCTAAAATGCATTTCAATGTGATGTGATGTGGGATCAAATATTTTCATTTTCCGTTTTTTTTTTCTTTTGCATTTATTTTTTACTATTTTTTCACTATTTGTATTTGCTATTTGTATTTGCATTGTTTTGATTTTTTTATTTTTTTTTATCGTCCTAAGTTTCTTGTTTTCGTTACTATTTTCTTTGCAAGTTTCATGTCGAGCCTATTTCTATGCTATGGAATATTTTGCAGTTGCACTCAAGCGTAAAGGATAAACAAGGGATTTAGTAGGGCTTAAGGAGGGCGTTGTTATTAAGTAGTTTGGGTAAATATGTATGTACGTGTGTTTTTGTTGCTTTGAAATGTGGCAAGCATTTGAGCAAAACTTCCAAAAGATTTAGGCAAGTGCATAGCAGGAATATGATGCCGATACATGAACCTTTTTTTCATACTATTTTTACTCTAACACAAAATAAAAACAGCAAACATTTTACATGCTGCCAAAACTCACATTTTCTCATGAGAGAAGTCAAAATCAAAATCAAAATCAAAATCAAAATCAAAATCAAAATCAAAATCAAAATCAAAATCAAAATCAAAATCAAAATCAAAATCAAAATCAAAATCAAAATCAAAATCAAAATCAAAATCAAAATCAAAATCAAAATCAAAATCAAAATCAAAATCAAAATCAAAATCAAAATCAAAATCAAAATCAAAATCAAAATCAAAATCAAAATCAAAATCAAAATCAAAATCAAAATCAAAATCAAAATCAAAATCAAAATCAAAATCAAAATCAAAATCAAAATCAAAATCAAAATCAAAATCAAAATCAAAATCAAAATCAAAATCAAAATCAAAATCAAAATCAAAATCAAAATCAAAATCAAAATCAAAATCAAAATCAAAATCAAAATCAAAATCAAAATCAAAATCAAAATCAAAATCAAAATCAAAATCAAAATCAAAATCAAAATCAAAATCAAAATCAAAATCAAAATCAAAATCAAAATCAAAATCAAAATCAAAATCAAAATCAAAATCAAAATCAAAATCAAAATCAAAATCAAAATCAAAATCAAAATCAAAATCAAAATCAAAATCAAAATCAAAATCAAAATCAAAATCAAAATCAAAATCAAAATCAAAATCAAAATCAAAATCAAAATCAAAATCAAAATCAAAATCAAAATCAAAATCAAAATCAAAATCAAAATCAAAATCAAAATCAAAATCAAAATCAAAATCAAAATCAAAATCAAAATCAAAATCAAAATCAAAATCAAAATCAAAATCAAAATCAAAATCAAAATCAAAATCAAAATCAAAATCAAAATCAAAATCAAAATCAAAATCAAAATCAAAATCAAAATCAAAATCAAAATCAAAATCAAAATCAAAATCAAAATCAAAATCAAAATCAAAATCAAAATCAAAATCAAAATCAAAATCAAAATCAAAATCAAAATCAAAATCAAAATCAAAATCAAAATCAAAATCAAAATCAAAATCAAAATCAAAATCAAAATCAAAATCAAAATCAAAATCAAAATCAAAATCAAAATCAAAATCAAAATCAAAATCAAAATCAAAATCAAAATCAAAATCAAAATCAAAATCAAAATCAAAATCAAAATCAAAATCAAAATCAAAATCAAAATCAAAATCAAAATCAAAATCAAAATCAAAATCAAAATCAAAATCAAAATCAAAATCAAAATCAAAATCAAAATCAAATTCAAATTCGAATTCAAACCCAAATCCAAATCCAAATCCAAATTGAAATCCAAATCACAACCCAAATCCAAGTCCAAGTTCAAGTTCAAGTTCAAGTTCAAGTTCAAGTTCAAGTTCAAGTTCAAGTTCAAGTTCAAGTTGAGGTTCAAGTTCAAGTTCAAGTTCAAGTTCAAGTTCAAGTTCAAGTTCAAGTTCAAGTTCAAGTTCAAGTTCAAGTTCAAGTTCAAGTTCAAGTTCAAGTTCAAGTTCAAGTTCAAGTTCAAGTTCAAGTTCAAGTTCAAGTTCAAGTTCAAGTTCAAGTTCAAGTTCAAGTTCAAGTTCAAGTTCAAGTTCAAGTTCAAGTTCAAGTTCAAGTTCAAGTTCAAGTTCAAGTTCAAGTTCAAGTTCAAGTTCAAGTTCAAGTTCAAGTTCAAGTTCAAGTTCAAGTTCAAGTTCAAGTTCAAGTTCAAGTTCAAGTTCAAGTTCAAGTTCAAGTTCAAGTTCAAGTTCAAGTTCAAGTTCAAGTTCAAGTTCAAGTTCAAGTTCAAGTTCAAGTTCAAGTTCAAGTTCAAGTTCAAGTTCAAGTTCAAGTTCAAGTTCAAGTTCAAGTTCAAGTTCAAGTTCAAGTTCAAGTTCAAGTTCAAGTTCAAGTTCAAGTTCAAGTTCAAGTTCAAGTTCAAGTTCAATTTCAAGTTCAAGTTCAAGTTCAATTTCAAGTTCAAGTTCAAGTTCAAGTTCAAGTTCAAGTTCAAGTTCAAGTTCAAGTTCAAGTTCAAGTTCAAGTTCAAGTTCAAGTTCAAGTTCAAGTTCAAGTTCAAGTTCAAGTTCAAGTTCAAGTTCAAGTTCAAGTTCAAGTTCAAGTTCAAGTTCAAGTTCAAGTTCAAGTTCAAGTTCAAGTTCAAGTTCAAGTTCAAGTTCAAGTTCAAGTTCAAGTTCAAGTTCAAGTTCAAGTTCAAGTTCAAGTTCAAGTTCAAGTTCAAGTTCAAGTTCAAGTTCAAGTTCAAGTTCAAGTTCAAGTTCAAGTTCAAGTTCAAGTTCAAGTTCAAGTTCAAGTTCAAGTTCAAGTTCAAGTTCAAGTTCAAGTTCAAGTTCAAGTTCAAGTTCAAGTTCAAGTTCAAGTTCAAGTTCAAGTTCAAGTTCAAGTTCAAGTTCAAGTTCAAGTTCAAGTTCAAGTTCAAGTTCAAGTTCAAGTTCAAGTTCAAGTTCAAGTTCAAGTTCAAGTTCAAGTTCAAGTTCAAGTTCAAGTTCAAGTTCAAGTTCAAGTTCAAGTTCAAGTTCAAGTTCAAGTTCAAGTTCAAGTTCAAGTTCAAGTTCAAGTTCAAGTTCAAGTTCAAGTTCAAGTTCAAGTTCAAGTTCAAGTTCAAGTTCAAGTTCAAGTTCAAGTTCAAGTTCAAGTTCAAGTTCAAGTTCAAGTTCAAGTTCAAGTTCAAGTTCAAGTTCAAGTTCAAGTTCAAGTTCAAGTTCAAGTTCAAGTTCAAGTTCAAGTTCAAGTTCAAGTTCAAGTTCAAGTTCAAGTTCAAGTTCAAGTTCAAGTTCAAGTTCAAGTTCAAGTTCAAGTTCAAGTTCAAGTTCAAGTTCAAGTTCAAGTTCAAGTTCAAGTTCAAGTTCAAGTTCAAGTTCAAGTTCAAGTTCAAGTTCAAGTTCAAGTTCAAGTTCAAGTTCAAGTTCAAGTTCAAGTTCAAGTTCAAGTTCAAGTTCAAGTTCAAGTTCAAGTTCAAGTTCAAGTTCAAGTTCAAGTTCAAGTTCAAGTTCAAGTTCAAGTTCAAGTTCAAGTTCAAGTTCAAGTTCAAGTTCAAGTTCAAGTTCAAGTTCAAGTTCAAGTTCAAGTTCAAGTTCAAGTTCAAGTTCAAGTTCAAGTTCAAGTTCAAGTTCAAGTTCAAGTTCAAGTTCAAGTTCAAGTTCAAGTTCAAGTTCAAGTTCAAGTTCAAGTTCAAGTTCAAGTTCAAGTTCAAGTTCAAGTTCAAGTTCAAGTTCAAGTTCAAGTTCAAGTTCAAGTTCAAGTTCAAGTTCAAGTTCAAGTTCAAGTTCAAGTTCAAGTTCAAGTTCAAGTTCAAGTTCAAGTTCAAGTTCAAGTTCAAGTTCAAGTTCAAGTTCAAGTTCAAGTTCAAGTTCAAGTTCAAGTTCAAGTTCAAGTTCAAGTTCAAGTTCAAGTTCAAGTTCAAGTTCAAGTTCAAGTTCAAGTTCAAGTTCAAGTTCAAGTTCAAGTTCAAGTTCAAGTTCAAGTTCAAGTTCAAGCTCAAGTTCAAGTTCAAGTTCAAGTTCAAGTTCAAGTTCAAGTTCAAGTTCAAGTTCAAGTTCAAGTTCAAGTTCAAGTTCAAGTTCAAGTTCAAGTTCAAGTTCAAGTTCAAGTTCAAGTTCAAGTTCAAGTTCAAGTTCAAGTTCAAGTTCAAGTTCAAGTTCAAGTTCAAGTTCAAGTTCAAGTTCAAGTTCAAGTGCAAGTTCAAGTTCAAGTTCAAGTTCAAGTTCAAGTTCAAGTTCAAGTTCAAGTTCAAGTTCAAGTTCAAGTTCAAGTTCAAGTTCAAGTTCAAGTTCAAGTTCAAGTTCAAGTTCAAGTTCAAGTTCAAGTTCAAGTTTAAGTTTAAGTTCAAGTGCAAGTTCCAGTTCAAGTTCAAGTTCAAGTTCAAGTTCAAGTTCAATTTCAAGTTCAAGTTTAAGTTTAAGTTCAAGTTCAAGTTCAAGTTCAAGTTCAAGTTCAAGTTCAAGTTCAAGTTCAAGTTCAAGTTCAAGTTTAAGTTTAAGTTCAAGTGCAATTTCAAGTTCAAGTTCAAGTTCAAGTTCAAGTTCAAGTTCAAGTTCAAGTTCAAGTTCAAGTTCAAGTTTAAGTTTAAGTTCAAGTTCAAGTTCAAGTTCAAAGGCAAGTTCAAGTTCAAGTTCAAGTTCAAGTTCAATTTCAAGTTCAAGTTTAAGTTTAAGTTCAAGTTCAAGTTCAAGTTCAAGTTCAAGTTCAAGTTCAAGTTCAAGTTTAAGTTCAAGTGCAAGTTCAAGTTCAAGTTCAAGTTCAAGTTCAAGTTCAAGTTCAAGTTTAAGTTTAAGTTCAAGTGCAAGTTCAAGTTCAAGTTCAAGTTCAAGTTCAAGTTTAAGTTTAAGTTCAAGTTCAAGTTCAAGTTCAAGTTCAAGTTCAAGTTCAAGTTCAAGTTCAAGTTCAAGTTCAAGTTCAAGTTCAAGTTCAAGTTCAAGTTCAAGTTTAAGTTTAAGTTCAAGTGCAAGTTCAAGTTCAAGTTCAAGTTCAAGTTCAAGTTCAAGTTCAAGTTCAAGTTCAAGTTCAAGTTCAAGTTCAAGTTCAAGTTCAAGTTCAAGTTCAAGTTCAAGTTCAAGTTCAAGTTCAAGTTCAAGTTCAAGTTCAAGTTCAAGTTCAATTTCAAGTTCAAGTTCAAGTTCAAGTTCAAGTTCAAGTTCAAGTTCAAGTTCAAGTTCAAGTTCAAGTTCAAGTTCAAGTTCAAGTTCAAGTTCAAGTTCAAGTTCAAGTTCAAGTTCAAGTTCAAGTTCAAGTTCAAGTTCAAGTTCAAGTTCAAGTTCAAGTTCAAGTTCAAGTTCAAGTTCAAGTTCAAGTTCAAGTTCAAGTTGAGGTTCAAGTTCAAGTTCAAGTTCAAGTTCAAGTTCAAGTTCAAGTTCAAGTTCAAGTTCAAGTTCAAGTTCAAGTTCAAGTTCAAGTTCAAGTTCAAGTTCAAGTTCAAGTTCAAGTTCAAGTTCAAGTTCAAGTTCAAGTTCAAGTTCAAGTTCAAGTTCAAGTTCAAGTTCAAGTTCAAGTTCAAGTTCAAGTTCAAGTTCAAGTTCAAGTTCAAGTTCAAGTTCAAGTTCAAGTTCAAGTTCAAGTTCAAGTTCAAGTTCAAGTTCAAGTTCAAGTTCAAGTTCAAGTTCAAGTTCAAGTTCAAGTTCAAGTTCAAGTTCAAGTTCAAGTTCAAGTTCAAGTTCAAGTTCAAGTTCAAGTTCAAGTTCAAGTTCAAGTTCAAGTTCAAGTTCAAGTTCAAGTTCAAGTTCAAGTTCAAGTTCAAGTTCAAGTTCAAGTTCAAGTTCAAGTTCAAGTTCAAGTTCAAGTTCAAGTTCAAGTTCAAGTTCAAGTTCAAGTTCAAGTTCAAGTGCAAGTGCAAGTGCAAGTTAAAGTTCAAGTTCAAGTTCAAGTTCAAGTTCAAGTTCAAGTTCAAGTTCAAGTTCAAGTTCAAGTTCAAGTTCAAGTTCAAGTTCAAGTTCAAGTTCAAGTTCAAGTTCAAGTTCAAGTTCAAGTTCAAGTTCAAGTTCAAGTTCAAGTTCAAGTTCAAGTTCAAGTTCAAGTTCAAGTTCAAGTTCAAGTTCAAGTTCAAGTTCAAGTTCAAGTTCAAGTTCAAGTTCAGGTTCAAGTTCAAGTTCAAGTTCAAGTTCAAGTTCAAGATCAAGTTCAAGTTCAAGTTCAAGTTCAAGTCGAAGTCCAAATCTAAGCCCAAGTTTAAGTCCCTTAAAAATGAAAATTGCTTAGAACTGCTCCATATTAATTTACAGAAGCTTTTCCGAAGCTTCAAAGTTTATCATAAAAATATGACACACATTAAATAAATTTTTGCATTTGTGTCAATTTTTGCATTTGTGTCCTCAACCGATCGTACACTTGTATAGAATGCTCTCCGCTCTCTGCTTATTATTTATATTTCATCGTGTTTCATAGATAGTGGAACGACGTTCATCAGTGGACTTGAGTCTTAAAAAAACTTTGCTTTGTATAACATATACCAAATAATACGCAAATGAGGCTACAGTTTCTATTATGAACATGATTAGAAGTTACATAAGTAAGACATTAACTTCCGAAAGCATGACAACAGCATTTATTAGGCACAAATTAGAGACTTAAGCCTTCACTTTAGTTGCAGCTTAAATGGAAATCTTTCTATAGCTTCTGTAAAGCCCATAGTGCGAGGCTACAGCTTCTATGTGGTACATACGAGTGTCTTCAACATTAGCTGAAGTGAAAGTGGAAGGTTACTGCTTTCATTATGTTTATAGTGTTTAGCTGCAGCTTCTTTTTAGTACATGCGCAAGATTTTTACTTCACTTGGCGCTTGTATGGAAAGGAACAGCTTCTATAAAGTGCATACTTTTTCAATGAAATATTAATTTGGTGCTTCAACTTTAGCTGGAGCTTAAATGAAAAGTTACAGCTACTGTTACACACATAGTATTAAGCTACAGCTTCTATTCAGAGCTCAAATGAAAAGCTACAACTGCTCTTGCGTATATAGAGCGAAGCTACAGCTTCTATTTGGTACATATGAAATTCTTTGACTTTAGCTGGAGTTTAAATTAAATGTTGAGTTAAGCGAGCAGAGTGTTGAGCTATTCATAATATTTATTTGGTGGTCTTGAACTTCAGCTGAAGTTTGAATGGACAGTTACAGCTTCCATTACACTCATAGTGGTAAGCTACAACTGCTATTCAGTACATACGACACATGCTTCAACTAACGCTATAGCTTGAATGGCAGGTAAATTCTTCTCTTACATACATATTGCTAAGCTATAGTTTCTTTTCGGTACAGAAAAGAGGCTTTAGCTTCAACTAGAACTTAAACAAATGGCCACAATTTCAATAGCTTACTAACTGTGAAGCTAAAGCTTTTTTTTTACATTTGATAGGCTTTAGTTTTAAATTCAGCTGAAGTTTAAATGGATGCTTGTATATAGCTTTTAATAAATGCTTATTTTATTGCTTGTGGAAATATCTCAAATGTTTTATGACTGATTGAACTAAAGCTTCGGTAAGAAAAATTATGTAAGTTTTGGCTGTTTTTTTTTGAAGAAGCTGCGATTGAGAAAATTGCTTAGACTTTAAAGAGCTACATAGTAACAAAGTAACGAAACATTTTATTGAAATATTTTGATTGCAGCAACTTAATTGATTCTTTTCACCAAAGCGACTTCAAATTTAAAACTTCCCAAAACTTCTCTAAATAGTTTATGAAGTTTATAAGAAACTAAGTTCTTAAAAAATTTCTTAATTTTTGAGCTATATTTAAAATTTTCTATAATCTTGATTTAATTATGCTTCTATCTTCCTTATTTAACTTCGGTTAGAAAATTTGTATCAGTGTCCTTCGACTGTGAACTTTTTATAAAGCTTCGTTTAAGAAAATGTCACGGGTTTTAAGGACACGAACAAGAAAACAAGTAAAAATTGATTGAATTTCTTTGCTTGTATAAACTTTTTTACCGAAGCTTATTTAAATTTAAAACTTCTCGAAATTTCTCTCAAAATTTTTTGAAGCTTATAAACTTTTTATTAAACTTCTAAATTTTGCTGCTGAAATGCCTCAAAACAGCTATTATATCAACGTTAACACTTATCATTATGGGTAACCTTCTGTTTGGAAACTCTATAGAAGCTTTATAGAAGCATTATAGGAGCTTCATTTGTCTTATATAATAATTTACTAGCCTTATCGAAATTTATGTGTTGGATGACAAGAATATTTCGAAATACATTCAGTGAATAAAAGCACATGGTCTAACAAAAAATTTAAAAAAAAAATGCTTTTTTTAAAAATTTGTCGTTTTCATTTCCATATATTTGTTTCGTTAAAAGTTGTCATATAGTAATTTTTTCATAACTATTTAAACTATTTCAAATCAGTTTGTTTTGCACATTTTACAAAATTTCTCTGAATTTTTCCTTAATTTTGCATATTTAAATTAAGTGACAAGCAGAGTAAATTTTAAAAGCATATTAAAATCAAATCGATAGCTGATCGATAATAATTTTAAGCCAGCAACAATGAAAACTACATCTACTACAACTACCACTACTACTACTACTACTACTTATATTTATGGCATGCCTCTTATCCTACGCTACATAACAAAATTGCATATCAGCCGCTTTCACTTGTTGTGCTGCTTTATGCTGCTTCATGCTAAGCAGCTTAAAGGCTGCGCCAATTTTAATATCCTTTTAATGCCGTTTTCCTTCGCTAGCTATATAGAACAAATTATGTCGCTTTTCAAACTCAGCCAAGCAACGCTGCAACAACGACAAAGAGAACGACGACGATGACTATGATGAGGAAAATAACAATAACAACAATAACAACAACAACAACAACTACAGCAGGATAAAATAATTATTATTAATAATTCACATCCTAATTGCCAAGTTGAATGCAGGCAACTGCTCGCACACACACACACACACACACACATAAACTCTTAGCACACTCATAGACTTCATAGAGCGCACTGCGAAAAGGACACATGGTAATTGCAGGACAAGCTCATATACATATGTATATATACTTTAATCTATGTGGCTGTGTGTGTATGTGCACTGGCCATTTTCCCCTGTGTTTGTGTTGGTGTTTGCACTAAATATCTACGGCTAATCCTAGAGAACAACAGTGAAAAATAATTAAAGGATTTTCACTGTGTGCGCCTTTATAAAAAACCACAAAAATATGTTTTTAAATTTGTTTGCATTATGGTCAATTTCATATTAATGGAGACATAATGTAACAAAGGATGTCTCTGTACGACGATATTGTCAAACAAATTGAAATGGAATAATTGAATTTTTTAAAGCAAATATTTATATTGGTTTATTGATTTGATATTTATTTTAATAGATAAAAATTTGAATTTTTTTTTTGTAACACATGTGAGTTTGATTTGAAGATTAAAATTGCATTAACAAAAATAATAATAATAATATTTCAAACTTTTACCAGTAGGTGGTAGTCAACAACGAAGTTTCTTAAAGTTATGTACTTTTTTTGTTGTATTTAACATACATCCGCAAACTACACAAGGTCATTTGTTAATGGCGTTAGTTTCTCGTAATTTCGGTAGTCCCAAGACTAAATGCAGAACTACGGTGAAAGCAATTTTTAGAAGCATATTTTCTAAAAGAACTCAAGTAAAATACTCGTTTGCGCTTTAGGAATAACATTAAAGAAATATGTGTCTTTTGACGGGGGTTGGAGACAATATTTACTTAGTCGGCCTGCATGTGGAAGTGTTAGGGTGGACTTTATCCAAGTGGTTCACAGTTCTAAGACCCTACCCTAAGACCCTACAGTTCTAAGAACTATCATCGGAGTGCGCATCTCACGGATTGGAATAGCATGGTCACTGATGATGAAGGTGAGTTTCTTTTTGGCTATTTTCTTAGAAGTTATCTTTATGTATGCAGCATTGGGAATGAATTAAACAATGCTCGTAGCTCGCAAGAAGTTTAAGATGAAGCCCTTGCCCCAGAATTCCTTCTTAAATGGTTGACATGCTGAAAAGTGCTTGAGGAGAACTCTATCTCTGATTGCTGAAAATTATCTTAAATGATAAGTGCAAATTAAGGGAAGTCTTAAGAACACTATCCTCTCACTCAAACAAACCGTTTGTGGCTGAGGCAACTATTTAGGTTTCATGGTGGAAGAGCTTACATAAAGTTTAAATCAAGCCTTAGTTATTTCATATCCTTAAACAAGCTCAGAGGTTAATGGAAACTCTGGCCATTTTGGAAAATTTCAGTCGTATAGAAGAAAGATTTTAAACAAAACTAAGAAATTAGGCAATTCGTTGACTTAGTAAAGCTCAGCTTAATTCCTGTAGATTTTTCTGCGGTATTATAGAAGAATCTTCTGAAGCATCAAGATTTCGTAAGATTCTCTCTTCATACTCTAGCGCTTAACGAGCTTTTTAAAGAAATCGGATGGAACTTAGACATCCTCAGGCGGAGAAACTCTTGATCTTCTACGAGTACAAAGATCAAGCGGGGAAACCCTGGGTCGTTTTGTTAGCAGAGGCAATCCTCAGGGAATCCTTCACTATGGAATGTTAACTTTTTAAAATAGTTCAACCAAAAAAGTTTAAGTAAAAGAGTAGATTAAATCTGTATTAATATTTCAGAAAGTTTAAAAGTTTTCTACCATTAATTAAGAAGGAACATAACTTTCGCGGCAGAGAAAACAGAACTTTTTTAAAAATTCATAACTCGGTCAAAAACAAACATTTTGCCAAAAATTGTCCGATCTGGAAAAAAAATGTGTGACAGGAGCAAGGCATATTTATAAGGTAAGCTACGTATTTGACACTTCCCTTCAAATTGTATTTCTTGCATGCTTATTTGTGATGGGATGATATTTTCAGTATTGAAAAAGTTTTTAGTATTGAAAAAGGGATGCTATTTTTAGTAATAAAAAAGTAGTAGATATCAACAAAACTTATTCTTATAGTGAAACTTCTTTAGCCACGTATGCAACATACGGAGAAATAAACGCAGAGTCAAATTGATGCAACACTTTAATGAAACGTACCGAATTCATGTTATAAAATAGCTCACCAAAAACCATGGTAAAATGCTTTGAGTCCAAACTAACGAAACAGACCAAACGAAGAAAAATACCTAACGAACTAATCATCAAAGTTTGGGTCCGTATTTTTTTGAAGTCGAACTGTTTTAGCCGCGTATAGATCAATACGGCGAAATGAAATCAATTTTACATCGTGCCATAACAAGAAAGCTAAACTTGTCAAACACCTCTAAAACAGCAAGCTGCCATTTGTCTTTTCTTTACAAAAAAATTGGCAGTAGCAAAATATGTGTGTCTTTCACACCTTTCAAATTGATTTTTTTTTAATAAATAGAAAATAATAAGTTATTCACTTCAATTAACTTGAAGTTAGTCGAACGCGTTTCTTTACACATTTTTCCAGCACGAGAGAGAAGAAGAACAAGCAAAATGTCACTGTTTGCTACTCTCTATTACTCCAATTTTACTTGAAAAATTTCTCCGAGCACGAATCTTGAGCTGAGACAAACACCTGATTGTCAGAGTGATAAAATTAAATTGTTGTGTTGTATTGTGAAAAAAATTTACGCAATTATTTCGCAAATTAATAATATTAGGTAAAGTTACCAAAATTAACGGAAACGGAAGTGTTTTAAGTGAAGCACTTAAATTTTATTCTTTTCTAAAAATAACTGTTGTGCTGGAAACTCATTTAAACCCGTTTCTGTACTTTTTGACAAATTTGCTCATTTTTTCATAAAATCAAATTAATCTCTAATCCTCGATCTTTACTTGAAGCTAGTATGGAAACAGACCAAGTATAAATCGAAAATGTGCTCAATTCAGGTTTTGAAGTATTATTATTTTATCTCCTCTCTGAAATTTTAATACCGTCTTATGCGAAGTATGTAAACGTACGCAATCATCCGCATTTGTACCTTTTGTTTCAAAAACAAACTTTTTTAAAAAAAACAAAAAAAAGTACTAAACTTGCAACCAAAATTTTCTCGCATCAGCAATACTTGCAGGCTTATTTTGAGTTGTCATAATACGTAGCCTACCTTATAAATATACCTTGTGACAGGAGCTTTCTTTTTAAATTTTTTTTCAATGTTTGATGATGTTCCAAATTTGGAAGTGTGAAAAAGATATTGACTTTAAAAATTTATAAAGCTCGTGTCATACGATAGCGAATCAAGATTAAAAAAATACAAAAAAAAAAAAAAAAATCGTCAAAAAATGAACCCGCTAGTGCCACAACCAATACGAAATACATGGTTTCGAGATAAACGCGTTCAAAGTTTGTGAACAAAGAAAAAAAAAGGTGAAAATTAAAAATGCGCTGTCACTAATCCGGCTGTAACTTTTGAACCCGTAAGAATTTATCTTGTAATGAATTTTTTTTTTTAGAATCTTAAAAATATTTACTAAAATACAAAATTATAAAAAAATCGATTTAAAAAAACGACCAATGTCATGTTCCCCGTTAATCATACTATATCCATCAACCCAACCACTAGTTTTTATTTATTGTAAAAGCCTTTATCTAAAGAAAACGGCTATTGTTGGTGATAAAAGGGAAAAAACTTGAAGACACATTTATTTTGCTACCGACATTTTTATGTAAAGAAAAGACAAATGGAAATTTCCTGTTTAAGTGGTGTTTGCCAAGTTTAGCTTCCTTGTAATATTGATTTAATTTACAAATTCAACGTAATTAGCTGAACTGCAATGCAATCACCATTCTAAAGTGCTTGAACTTGGCAATAGAAGCAAAAACTCCGAAGTTTGAAACCTTTTAGTTCGGTCTTACTCCCCGTTTCAATTCGCGATATTACTCTGTAAGCTGCTAATGTAGTTTCACTTCAAAAAGTTACGGATTCAAACTTTGATGATTAGGTATTTTTTTTTTTCGTTAGATCTGTTTGGTTAGTTTCGTTAGTTTGAACTCAAACCATTTCACCATGGCTTATGGTGAGTTTTTAATTGCATGAATTCACTGCGTTTCATTAAAGTGTTTCTTCGTTTTTACTCCCCGTTTAGTTCGCGGCTAAGGAAGTTTCACTTCAAAAATCTCTGGGTAGTACTTGGGGTATGACTCCAGCAATTTCACGCTGGCTCTACGTGGCTGCAGTAAGGCCTATCTGACTGCATGGCATGTGTGTATGGTAGCCAGCACTAAAAACAAAGAACTGTTTCTGTTTGCATCAGTGGGCCACTTACGTCCTTCACTAAATACCCTTTGATATATTGACTAGTGTAAAAGCCCGTCCTACGACGGGAATGAACCATTTAGATTACAAAATGCGACAAAAAATTTATTGGATTTATATACAAAGGTTTTTGTTTGAAAACATGTTCATTAAATTATTTTGATAAAACTTTTTTATACACAACATTTCTAGTAAAAAAATTCTTAGAATTTTTAACCAATTAACCTTGTTCCTTGCCATCTATACTGCTTAGTTTTTCATCATAAGCCCGCTAAAGCTACCCATGACTAAATACCAGTTCTTTTAGAAAAACTCCTATTTTTTGCAATATTTACTACTTACGTACTTAGATGGCGCTTACAACCGTTGGTCGGTTTTGGCCTGGTCTAAGAATTTTCGCCAGCCTCTTTTGTCGTGCGCTTGCTGGCGCCAGTTGGAAACTCCAAGCGTTGTCAGGTTATCCAATGCCTGGTCTTTCCAACGGAGATGCGGTCTTCCTCGTCTGCGTTGGCCACCGCTGGGTACCGAATCCAATATTTTTTTCGCTGGAGCTTCGTCGTTCATTCTCTCGACATGACCTAGCCAGCGAAGCCGCTCAATTTTAATACGCTTGACTATATCGATGTCGGCATATAGCTCATACAGCTCATGGTTCCATCGTATTCGGTACTCGCCATTGACGCAGATTGGACCATAGATCTTGCGAAGGATTTTTCTCTCGAACGCTCCCAAAGTCCTTTCATCAGAGCTGCTCAACGTCCAGGTTTGTGATGCGTATAGTAGGACGGGCATGATTATTGACTTATAGAGCGTCAGTTTTGTTCGTCGAGAGAGAGCTCTGCTTCTCAATTGCCTACTGAGCCCAAAGTAACACCTGTTGGCAAGAGTTATCCTTCGTTTAATCTCAAAACTGATATCGTTGGAGGAGTTTATACTGGATCCCAGGTAAACAAAGTCCTTCACTACCTCAAAGGAGGTGATGCCAACAGTGACGCGGTTTCCAAGACGCTGGGACTGTTTGTTTGTTGACACAAGATACTTCGCTTTAACTGCGTTCACTGCAAGACCCATTCGACTCGACTCTTTTTCTAGCCTGGAGAATGCTGCACTGACTTCGCGCGTATTTTGACCAATGATGTCAATATCATCAGCATACGCCAGCAGCATAACACTCTTAAAGAAAATTGTGCCGCTGCGTCTCAGGTCAGCTGCTCGGATGATCTTCTCCATGACTATATTAAAAAAGTCGCACGATAAGGAATCACCTTGTCTGAAACCTCGCTTGGTATCGAAAGGAAGGGAGAGGTCCTTCCCGATTTTCACTGCACTGCTGGTGTTGTTCAGTGTCATCCTGCAAAGACGTATTAGCTTCGCAGGAATACCAAATTCAGACATGATGGCATATAGGTGACTCCTTATTGGACTGTCGAAGGCGGCTTTGAAATCGAAAAAAAGATGGTGTGTATCGATTTGTTTTTCCAGGGTCTTTTCCAAGATTTGTCGGAGCGTGAAGATCAGGTCGATGGTGGACTTTCCAGGTCTGAAGCCACACTGATAAGGTCCAATCAGTTGGTTAACGATGGGCTTCAGTCTTTCACACAATACGCTCGACAGGACCTTATATGCGATATTAAGAAGGCTAATCCCACGGTAGTTGGCGCAAATGGTGGGATCGCCTTTTTTATGGATTGGGCAGAGCACACTGAGGTTCCAATCATCTGGAATGCATTCTTCCGACCATATTCTGCATAGAAGTCTGTGAATGCATTTAAACAGAGCTTCGCCACCGGTCTTAAACAGCTCAGCCGGTAGGCCATCGGCTCCTGCGGCTTTGTTGTTTTTAAGCCGAGCTATAGCTGTTAAGACCTCATTATAGTCGGGCAGCGGAACTTCTACTCTGTCATCCATAATTGGGGTTTCCGGGATATCATCTCCACTGGCGGGATTGTTGACAGCGTCGCCATTTAAAAGTCTAGAGAAGTGCTCCCTCCATAACATCAGTGTACTCTGGATATCTGTCACTAGATTCCCATTTTCGTCCTTGCAGGAAGAGGCTCCGGTCTTAAAACCATCGGTTAGGCGTCTTATCTTTTCGAAAAAGTTTGGAGTCTCATTCGCCATGCATCTCAATTTTCTCGCACTCACGCATTTCCGCGTCTCGTTTTTTTCGCCTGAAAATGCGTCTCTCTTCCCTCCTCTTCTCTCGGTATCGCTCCTTAACAGCACGCGTCACAACCGACTGCAGGGTGGCTTTGTAGGCGGCGTCCTTCTCTGCAGTGGCGTCGCGACACTCCTGGTCGTGCCACCGGTTTCGGCGAGGGCGGTGGTAGCCTATCACCTAGCTTTCTTTGTGTAGGATTGCGAGCTGTCTTAGCTGCGCACAGACGTGTGCGGATCTTGGCTGCGACAAGATAATGATCCGAGTCTACACTTTTCATTGAAATATTTTTATTACATGGTGGGCTTCAAACCCAACGCACAACCTTTGCTTGATGACCAAAGGAAGCCCGCCGCTCAGATTCGCCGCCAAAGTATATCGGTATGATAGTTTTTTTGACGTTTCCAGGAGACACCACGCGGAGGTTTGAGTCGACTTGAGACGATTTCGACATGGATAATGCTGGCCTCGCCAAGTTGAGGCAGTCAGACACGTTGCCATGTGAAGATCGCCCCCTTATCTCCCCAATATTTAACCTTCCAATTTATTTATGGTCATTGAATAGGTCAGTTTAACTGGAAATTGTCGACTCCGGAGAGTGCAAGGCAAATCTGTGTTTGTCGGGCCCAAATCAATTGTAGGTATGAAAACTATTTCATGTTCGCCAGTGCGCCTGTTAATACCTGTGCGATGATTAATTAAGTTTTTAGGTTTTTCAAAACTAACCACCTTCCATTACAGATATCTCTTTTGGTATTGAAATTTCGAAGAAGTATTATAATACTTCCAATTTCGAGGTTTAACTTATGCAGTGGCATTCCTGAAGAATAAAATTCATTCAAAAACTCGGCAGGGTAATTTTGTTTATCGTTATCATCACTGTCTTCAATTTAATCCGTGCTCAGATCTCTCATTGTGTCAGCAACTAAAATATTTAGAACTTGCTCGTTGACTTCGTTCACATCGGAATTTTTTGGGCATAGGATAGCAATTTTGGAATAACGGTTGATGTTATTCGGACTCAAAGTATCGCCAAAAATCTATTTAACCCTTTCAATTGATTTGTCCATTATATTGGACACTTTTTTTATATTGGAAAATTTTTTTTTATTTTCCAACGTCTTTTCTAAAATCAAATAGGTTGGTACTATGAAATGAAGTTGTGCCAACATAACAAAAATAATTTTAGGGAGATATATAACGTTTAGCTTAGTTAGATTTTCGATTTTATGCCCAACAGAAGCCTTCAATTTTTTTATATCGCGTGTAAATAAATTTTGCAAAAAAGAAGTGATTATTGTGATTGGTGTGCAAAGTATAATTTTTTTTTTTATAATAATAATTGCATAAATAACGCATTTGCATTTGTCTCCGGTTGTTTTAGTTGAACTAAAATATTATAATACAACGTTATCATGGTTTTGTCCATTATATTAGACAGCCTGCCAAAAGCAAAGCAGCTCATGTAAAAATCAGGTGGATGTTTTTTAATCTTTTTATTTCTTAAATGATGTAAATATAAGCTCAAAAAAAATATCCACGATTATTCTAGGCAAGCCATTGAAAGGGTTAATAAGCAAACCTTTACAAACAAAATGATCATATGACATTTCTATGATATCTTCATCTCCATTTCCTAACTTTAGTAGCCAATCGTTAAAACTTGGATCAGACCGAACATTGTGACTTAATTCTAGCAATTCCATTTGACACCAACGTCACTGAAAGTAACAATTACTGTTCAGTGTTCAGTTTATGCAGACCGAATAGGTTCTGGTTCTGTTAATTAAGAAGCACTGTAATAGCAAGACATGATGTTTGATGTAAAGTAGTTGAGAAATATGACGATAGTCTTCGAGTACAAAGATTTCCAATACATAATTTAAGAACAGGTTCTGGTCCAGGCTGACCAGGTTTTAAAAAGTACAGTTCGTACAAAGACTTCAAATAAATAATTTTACAACAGGTTCTGGTCCAGGCTGAACAGGTTTTACGATATAGAGCAAAAGGTGTAGTAAGTACAAACAGTTCAAATGGATAATTTTAAAACAGGTTCTGGTCCAGGCTGAACAGGTTTTAAAAAGAATAGTACGTACAAACATTTCAAATGGATAATTTTACAACAGGTTCTGGTCCAGGCTACATATGTTTTACGATATAGAGCACGGAGCAGGCCGCTTGTCTTTTATATATTAAGATGGCGTTAAAAAGGCTTGCAGTTGATAGCACTCACACAGGTCTCTTTTCTATTCTCGGTCCTTAGGAATAAGTTTATTTTAAGGCCAAATACGTAACTACTGCCAAGCCTTCTTTTGAGCTAAGCTTTCATTCCATGATCCCAACTAAATAGAACCACTAAACCACGGTTGAAATTGAACCACTAAACAACAGTGGCACACATATTTTTACTGACGGATCAAAACTCGACAACAAGGTAGGGGGAGGCGCTTTTTTTAGACTGCCAGACTAGATACTGCCATGTTTTTTAACAATTCAAATTGACTAAGGCACAAGGAGGATATATAAATTTTTTTTAATGACAGCCAAGTTACTGTAAAAATTACTTGCAACATTGTTTCTAAATTCATCGGCAGAACTCAAATATCTCCCTTCTTAGCGAGGAATGATCTTGCCACATTAAAAGTTCAGAATGGGAGTTAATTTGAATGATGTGACTGACTTCTGTAGAAGCTGCATGGATTAGGTAGAAGAGGTGTCAGTATCGCATCTACTTTGCTCAAGCCTAGCTCTCTCCCGCAAAAGACAAAAGCATCTCGGCCTTTTTCAATTATCCTAAGAGATCTTGAAAAAGCAGACGTCAAGTGTGAAAAGAGAAGAAATATTCTTTTCTCACGGGTATATTATTCAATATAATTTTTGAGTAATGAAATTTTCTCTCAATTGAATTGAATTAATTTAACAAATGTTAGAAAATTGCATCCGGACGTATTAGTTTTTCTTATTCCTGCTGATGAATCAGCAATAACAGCCATACGACAATCTAACTTTCCTCTTGTTAATGCTGATTCAACTAGTGATGAATGGTCTGATTCTGAGGGCGATTCTTTGTCGTCGAATTTTAGTTAAAAATCCAATTCTTAATAATAAGGGTATTCACAAGGTCTCTTAATGTCATATGTCTTAAATTGTTAACATGAAAAAATATGATTGATGTGAACAACCCCTTTTTAAGTTCAGTGTGTTATTTCAACTCTCCATCAGCTGATGCAAAACAGGCAAAAATAAATTTTTGTCATGACAATACCAAAAGAGAGCGAAAAATATAAAATAATACCTGCTTTATTCGAAAAGCAAATATTGAACGTAATAATGTGTGGCTCAAGTAAATAAAAAATACGACACCACAATAAACATAGGTGTCAGTGTTGTAATATTTTAGCAAGTTTTTGTATGGAAGGAAACGTCAGCAATTTTAAACCATTGTAAAATCTTAGGACAATAAGACGACAATAAGATGTGATAGCACACCTTGTGAATACCCTAAATGATAAAATAAGCAAAAATAATTAATGTCTTAAATTTAGAAATTAGAAATTCAATTTTGCTATCTCAGCAATTCAATTTTCTGTACTTGTAAGTTTTCTCATATGTATGGCAGCTGCCACGCCCACTCGAGTTATCGCGCTGAAGTTTTTTGTAAATCACATACTAGACATCAATGCCTAATTTTGTTATCGTCCTTTTTCATATTTCTTAGATATAGCGCAAAATGTGTTTTAGTTGTATGGCAGCTGCCACGCCCACTTGTTCAAAATTTCTGAAACACTTTTTTGTATACTTTCCTAAATCTTTAACAGCAAAAACACCAAAAAAAATCCACAAAATACTTTTTCCGTCTAACTTGCACCAATCGCATCACTGTGCAGCGCGTGGAAAGTAATGCAACGCTTACAACAGCACAAGGACAGTACTAAGTATTGAAGTCGTTTTTAATATCCGGGGTCACATTCTTCATTAAAGAAAATCTTTCCATCTCATAGTAAGTATTGTGATATTTGGACCATACTTTCCACAAGCAAGAGCGTTATATTTCCACGTATACAATAAATAGTCAACACTTCTAGGTAAAAAACGAATCATACAAATTTAAAATTTAAGATATTTTTAAAAATCCATTACAATATCCACACTCAGAAAAAAGCGTCTCGGAATATGATAAAAAAGGCATCATATATAGAGAAAAATGGTATAGACTTTGCTCCAGAGAATGCTATTCTCTAATTGCGGTACTAAAATTCTCTAAAAATAATAAAAAGGTTTCATGAAATAGAAAAATATATCGTTTTTAGAGAAAAATGGCATCATATTTAGAGAAAAATGGTATAGGCCCCAGAGAATGCTATTCTCTAATTGCGATACTAAAAATTCTCTAAAAATAATAAAAAGGTTTCATGAAATAGAAAAATATATCGTTTTTAGACAAAAATACTTTTTTTTTTGTGAAAATATTTCTTTTTATTGAAGAAAATACTTCTCATAGTGAATTTTTTATCAAAATATAAGAAACATTTTTCATTTTCAATAAAATTTCTCTATAAATGAGAAATTTTGTGTGCGAGAAAAATACTTATCATTATTAGAGACATTGAAATATTTCCATTTCCTAGAAGTAAAGAAATATTTCTTCGAAAATGTGAAAATTTATTCTAATTGACGAAAATTTTATTTGAAAAAGAGAAAATTGCTATTATCAAAAATAGAGAAAGTTTTTACCGGAGCAAGGTATGTGTTTTTTTCTCAGTGCAATAATGTTTTTTTACCAACAGGCTCATTCAAGTACTATTGGTTTGAAACGTTAGTAAACACTTCTTTAAGGTGTAAAAATTTCTCCTCTTGATATTATGTTTCTTTGTATCCGAACATTTTCTTATGTAGATGCAAAAATATTATGTTTGGGTAACTGCATGAGCCAAACAATTTTAGCTTCTACCTGAACAATTCCTATTTTCGGTGCAAACATGTTATGTTTGGGTAACAGCTTAATGTGAACTATAATTATACACTCCCAAACATTATGTCTTTGTTCATTAAGAGAGAGAGAGAGAGAGATAAGTCTCTAATAATAGAAAGTGAGAGAGCAGGTATTTCTGCAGAGTTATAGGCGCTCTTTATGTATTCCAAATAAAAATGTGTTGCTAGCAGAATCTGTTTAAAAAGCGTTATAAATTTTTGCATGGAAGTGGAGAAAATGAGGGAGCGTTAGAAAATTTCCTTCGAAAGTATTTAATTTACATATGGCGGTAATTTTAATTAATTTTTTGAAAATTAATATAACTTTTTAAAACTTTGAGGACAGGTTGAGGCCAAATATTTTTGAAAATAAAATCAAAAGTTGGAACAACAATAATTGTAAAGAAATGGGGGCGCTGGGTAGATGTTGTGTTGGCCACTACACCAACTCATCAGCATGTAATTACTTTGTTCGAATAACTTTATAAACTACTTAAGTCTGCATTCTACTAAACCAAAGCAGAATTATAACTTCATTTCACTTAAAAAATTAGACATTTGTACATTGAATCATTTTAATACTTCATGGTTTGGATTCTTAGCAATTTGCTTTCTCACTAGCAGTAGCATAGCATGTGTCTTTCTCATTTTAACGCTCTTTGCTGCATCCAAAAATATATGTTCAAATGTGCTGATACTTGTTTAACTTGCCGCTAACCAGCAAATTTTAATTTTCGGAATCAAAACAATGCTATATAATTTAGGTGGCATCCCTTGAGCCTTGAAAAAAAACTTAAGCAGGTCTCAGTCTCAGTGGAAGCCTTTCAAAGGCTAACATGGCCAAGTAAGTTTTTTAAAAAAAATGTTTTTTTAGCAAATACTATATATATTTACATTACTTGTGTGTGTGAGTGTAGTTTTTCTTTACACTAGCCAAACACATTGCCTTAAAGAAATTTTGCCTCCTTTTAGTACGTACACTCATATATACTCAAAAAAAAACACTCTACTCATATCTTAACCTAAAGCACAATTTTCTTGTTAACTGTACATGCATCGAAGAAGGCTGGCCTTCATTTGCTTGCTTCAAAATAATCCCACACTTAAGCGAACTGTAAATATTTCATTAATTTCCGCTTATGACTGTAATCGCCCTCTTAAAACTATGTTGGCATCACTTTTGCCTTGCTTTGCACTTCTTTCAGCAACAATGCCGTCTTCTCGAAGCAATAAAATAAAATGAACGAAATATGCAAACATTGCAAAGTTTGGCCAAAAAGTGCGCAAATACAAGGCACAGCAGCAGCAGCAAAATCAGCCAAAGAAGCTGGACGACCCGTTCAAACTTGGCTATTTGCTTAGAATGCTCCGAAAAGAGGGTAACAAAGCAACAGCAGCAGCAGCCAAGCGGCACATAACCAAAAAGCAAAAAATAAACCTACAACAACGGTACAAGACCCAAAATGAATGCAACAAAAACCAAAAAAAAAAAAAAAGAAAAGGCGAATGTAAACATTTACAAATTCAAATTTTCGAGTATTGTTGGCACAGCAAAACTTTATTTAAAGTCTAAAACAATAATATTGGCCAAAAGCAGCAGCACGTTTTGTATTTCTCTCACTTCCTCTCTCTCTCTCTCTCTCATGCATATTGTTTTGTATGCTTTTTGCTGCTTGTTATGGCGAGTTTCAAGGTCAGTGTACTTGCAGTCTCATAAGCCTTTTGATGAACGAGCCAGTAATAGGGCGGACGGAAGCAGCAAAATAAAAGAGAAATGTTGTTGAGCACAAACACACACACACCTATATAGAAACACACTCAAATCTGTTAGTATTAGAATTCTACAGCCTGGCATAACTTGCAGCTTAAAACTTTAAGCGGAAGTGCAAATATGCGCACCGGAAGTAGTCGAGAAATACTTAAAGATGATGACTTGTGAGTGTGCAACTGAGCGGAAGGGACGACAAGAGCGAAAACTTGCTAACAACAAAGTGTTAAGGGTTGGTATTTGGTGCCACATGGTTTAAATTTTTCAAAACAAAATTGACTTATTTACTATCGTAACGTAAACTTGCAGTTTAAGCAGGCAGTGAATGCATTTAAGAAGTTAAGCAAAATTTAGCCAAAAATCAACGTGTTGTGGCGTGAAATATGTTAAAAACAGATTGAGTCAAGATTAGTAAAAAGAGCTGAATTAAGGATTTAAACGATTTAGGAAACTGAAAATTTTTATAGGAATGGCATAAAAGTGCGATCATTTTGAAAGACTAACAATGAAGATATTTATAATTACTTTCTAATAAATTCATTGAATAGATAATAAATTGCATCAAAATTTAGATCGTCCTTGGATATCACATATGTAAGTTAGAGGAAGTTTTAAACATTTATGATTAATTTTTTATGTGATTGGAGTGAAGTTACTGGAACAGTTAAGCTTTAGGAAATCATCCAAGAATTTCAAGGCTATTCTTTTGTTTGGAACCTTTTAGGTTTCAATTAAAGCAATAAACATAAATTTTTCTCCATTAAATATAAAAGCTTTTGATATTAAATTATATGGGTACAATAAGTCTTAGGCTAACTATTCATGTTGATGCAAAAAGTTTTATATATATTTACACATTTCGAAAAAACTATCTTTAAATGGTGTGTCACTCACGTTTTCGGACGATTTGATTTTTTCGAGTTCTTCTAACAAATTGCTTAAAATCTGCGAATTGTTTGAGTTAATATAAGGAATAAAGTAATTTTCCGTAAAGAAATTGAGTCGAAATTTTAACTGCAGGAAAAAATTTATTTTTTTCTATTAATTTTAAGATTTTTTTCATATACCGATTTTGTCACTCACGTTTCACGTTGGTGTCACTCACATTTCAAAACAATTTTAATTGTCTTTTTTTTTTTGCATCGTGGTTAATCTGGTGAACTTTATTAAGCATATTTTGTAAAAAAAAAATTTTTCTTAATATTAGGGAAATTTTAATACAAAAAAGAAAAAAAATTTGTATGGAAAGGATTATGTAAAGCATAATATAGTTTAACAAATAATTCAAAATATAAAAACAACACAAAAACTATTTCAGATATAAATCATTTTGACAAATTTTATTTCGGTCTTGCATCCGAATCTGTATGTAAACTCTGAACTGTACGAAACCCTAATTCGTTGATCCTTAGGCTCATTAAAAACCATAGACCGTGCCAAATTTGGCTATATTACTGACCTATTAGCAATTCCGTCGAGGCCAACGGCTTAAAAACATGTTTTTATTAGATCTTTTTAATCTTTGCTAAGTATCTTTTCTTATATGAATTCGGATATAACTATAATTTTTCTATATATTTTTTTCATACGCACTTTTACTGTCGGCTTTCACTTTTTTCTTGATGTTTTCATCATCTTTATTCATTTCTAAAACAAAAATAAAAAATAAAAAATTATATGTCACTCACGTTTCAGTTCTTCAAATGCTTTTTTAATGAAAAATAATTGTGTCTGCTTGATTTAAAAAAATACAAAATTCACTAATCTTATATAAAAAGTAAATCCAAGATATAAATTGTACCAGCCAATTATTTTCCAAGATAATCCAACTTATCAATAAAAATTGTCACTCACGTTTCACTCCAGAATCACTTTTTTAAATTATATTTTTCGATAGAAAATGATTTTTTTAAAAATTTTAATATTCACTTTTCAATAGAAAATATTTCAGATGTGAATATTATATAACTGTGCTTTGATATTCAAATCGCAAAATACCAAATTACAAAAAATAAAAACCTACAATTTTTTTAACTTTCTACATATAAAAAATACATTCAATAAAATCAGTTAAAATTTAAGAATACAATGTTTTTTTCAAAATTCTTTTACCATAGGAAAACACAAACAATATCCTTAACGTTGCATGTTTTTTTATTGAACTTAAAGCATTTTTGTTTTTTTAAGGTTTAGGTTAACTTTTTCTGGATTTGCCGATATCTGAATTTACTAAACAAATGTTGTTACAAATATTTAACAACACTTTTACATAACATAAACTCGAACTACACGTAAATGCTTGACACGAAATTAACGTATAGTTGCAAAATTATGCGTTCACGTGTACACGGATTCACATTTTATTGACTTTTACGTAGCTTAGCTAATAAACATCGATTTGAAGAGTCATTGAAATTATGTTTGAACTATCTTAATTCCTATATGATGAATAAATGATCTTTTTGATAATAGGTTCCACGAGTCCTATGGACTTCTTGCAGCGACATGGGCGGCCATGGCTGGCTATAGAGTCATTGGGACCTTTATAAATTCCATGAACCTGATTCTATCGGATGCAATCAATTGCCTTTAGAAGTTCTTCTGACGTAAATTGTAGCTTGTCGAAGCTAGTTCTAAGGTCAAAAGATCATTTATTCATCCTATATTAGTCAAAATAGTTCCAATGACCTTTCACATCTATGCTTAGATGCATTGTGATAGAAAGTCATGAAAAGGTATATCCGTGAATCCGTGCACATGTACTTTTGCAACTACACGTGTATTTCATGTTGAACATTCACGTGTAGTTCGAGCTCAATGTCAATGTCAATGTCAATGTCAATGTCAATGTCAATGTCAATGTCAAGAAATTTTCATGTCAACATCGATGTCAATGTCAATGTCAATGTCAATGTCAATGTCAATGTCAATGTCAATGTCAACGTCAATGTCAATGTCAATGTCAATGTCAATGTCAATGTCAATGTCAATGTCAATGTCAATGTCAATGTCAATGTCAATGTCAATGTCAATGTCAATGTCAATGTCAATGTCAATGTCAATGTCAATGTCAATGTCAATGTCAATGTCAATGTCAATGTCAATGTCAATGTCAATGTCAATGTCAATGTCAATGTCAATGTCAATGTCAATGTCAATGTCAATGTCAATGTCAATGTCAATGTCAATGTCAATGTCAATGTCAATGTCAATGTCAATGTCAATGTCAATGTCAATGTCAATGTCAATGTCAATGTCAATGTCAATGTCAATGTCAATGTCAATGTCAATGTCAATGTCAATGTCAATGTCAATGTCAATGTCAATGTCAATGTCAATGTCAATGTCAATGTCAATGTCAATGTCAATGTCAATGTCAATGTCAATGTCAAGAAATTTTCATGTCAACGTCAATGTCAATGTCAATGTCAATGTCAATGTCAATGTCAATGTCAATGTCAATGTCAATGTCAATGTCAATGTCAATGTCAAGAAATTTTCATGTCAATGTTAATGTCAATGTCAATGTCAATGTCAAAATATTCGATGTCGTTGTCGATTCGATGTCGTTGTTGATTCGATGTCGTTGTCGATTCGATGTCGTTGTTGATTCGATGTCGTTGTCGTTATCGATGTCGGTGTCGATTCGATGTCGTTGTCGTTATCGATGTCGGTGTCGATGTCGGTGTCGTTGTCGTTATCGATGTCGATTCGATGTCGTTGTCATTATCGATGTCGCTGTTGATGTTGATATTCTATCAGAAAAGCTAATAAGCACAATTCTGCAAAACAAATGGGGAATTATATGTGCCTTTCGCAACAACAATAAGCCTGAGCTTATCTGTTATTTTGACATAAGCCAAAGTATTTGAAATACTCAAATCTATGTTGATAGCCATCGAAGTTCATACAAAAGAATTCCTAGTCAAAGTTTTGGTCAGTATTATTAGTAGAAAATTTGCACAACTTGCACTGATTGCAATAAAAATCTGAATCCATTGCATTCAACTCACACTACGTTCTCTACTGTTCTCACTTTGCTAACTCATCGACACAAACAAAAAAAACTGTTTCACAAACACACTCCAACCCATGACACACACACACGCACACACCACTCACTTGTTTCTATTCAACGTTCTGCCATCAGCTTCAACTCGTTGTCGAGTCCAATTCATGGCATGCGCCGCAAAGTATGCAACCAACGTCAGCTAAATTCATTATGTACGCACGCATAAATACAAAAGCATTTGAAAAACAATTTTTCTTATTGTTTGTTATTGGTAGCAAAACCGGAAACGGAAACATAGCTGAAGTAGTGGTAGTGGTAGTAGTAGTAGAAAAAGTAGAAAAGCTCATGGCAAGCAAAAGTTTCTCTTGTGTTTTTTTAACTTTTTTTTTTGTGTTTCCATTCACATTCTTTAGCTGATTTGCATCTTCTTTCTTAAGCAAATTAATAGAAAACCAAAGTTATAGCAAAGTGCTATGCACTGACCAAATAGAAAAAAACAAACCCTATTCTTAAATCTAAAGGTAAGAGAAAAAGAGCATAGATTTAAAAATGGCGCTGCTCATACGCCACTCAAAAGCGCAAAGTCGAAGGCAGCAAGACTTGCCGTTATCATACCTACTTAGGAGGAAAAACAAAAAAAAAAAGCAAGAAATGGATGGAACTTTTAAAAGTTCCTTTGCTGAAAGTTTTATAGAATAACTGAAGGTGTTGCAGTGCAGGACAATGATAGCCAAGCTATGCATATCGACAGTAGGGGAGAAAAAGCATTAAAAAAGTTAGTTCTTTTATTTGCAAAGCAAAGTTTTAGTGAAGAGTGCAGCTTTAAGAAATCGCTGCTAAATTGCATGGATTTCTTTTATAAAATTAGTGTTAAAGAAGTTCATCAACTGAAGAAATTTTCATGGCATACTTTTAAGAACTTTAGGAACATTTTTGTAGCATAACTGAATTTTCTTAAATTCTCGATAGAGTAAAAAAAAGACTAAAAAAAAAATGCCGCTAGAGTGTTGAAATATTTTACAAAAGTATTTCTTATAAAATTTTGAAATTTTTCGCATTTCAAAAAGCTTAACTTTAAATTTAAAATTACGTGTTAAGCCACTTACATTATTTTTTTTGGTATTTTTAGTATAATTCTTTAAAATCGAATTTAAGCTCATAAATAACAACAAACTCTGCAAATTGAAATTGAAACTCTTCTAATATTTTGTGCCAACATAAAGATCAACAGTTTATAATCAGCCTGAATGTTCTTAGCATGCGACATACAACAACAACAGCAACAACAACAACAACAACGATAACAACAAAGCACACATTATCGACACGATTTACAACATGTACGACACACAAAAAAACACAAAACATAAGTAACCCAGCTAAAAAAAAAAATTAAATCATTCAAAACAACATTAAAAAGTGAGACAGTAGCCAAAAAAATAGACAAGCAAACAAACCAACAAACAAACAAACAAACAACTGTTGCCCGACACCGTGTTTTTGTATGCGTCGCACATTGTTTGCATGTTGGTCCTGCTTGCCAGATATTTATGTATGTTGATGTAGATGTTGTTGTTGTTGTTGTTGTAGTTGTTGTTGTAGTTGTTGTTGCTTATATTGCTGTGCCAAGTAACGTTTTTAAATTACAATTTAATATGTTGCGCGTACATGTGTGTAAAAAGCAATTTTTATGTTAGCCCCAGCCTAGATGCTGCAAGGATTTTCCATGATATCCTTACGTAAGTAAAGACTGAGAAAATTGAGAAAATTGTTGCTTAGTCATAGATTTGCAGGCTGTTCATTGAAGCCCTAAGTGCTGCTGCCAAGTTGCATGCAATGTTTTTATTGTATTATAGTAGCTGTTGTAGTTGTTGTTGTTCTTGCCTTATTTATTTTGGCAAGCCGCATATCATGCCTTGATAGCCGACAATTGCTTGCATGCTGCTTGAATGCCTGACTGCCTGTGGTTATTTATTTAATACATGTTACTGTTTTATGCTTTTTTGTTGCCGTTGTTGTTGTTGTTGTTCCTTTTTCTTATACTATCTTTCGCAAGCAGCTAGCTCTATGGACATGCTCTGAATTTTGGCAACAGTTGTTGCAACGCTTATTGCTAGTTTATTATTTGTAGCAACATAAGCCTGCTAATGAGATAGAATCGCGCTAATTGAATAGAATGGAACTGAGTACAACGGAACGTATGAGTGATTATTTTTTTAATGTGCGAAGTTGCTTGTAAGGAGTACAGTTGAAAGCTTCAAGTGTTAACGCTGAAGTCTTTGCCAACTTTTATTTGGTATAAAATAGAACTTGCTGTTAATGAAACAAGAAATGACTCAAGTTTAATTTAAGTTTAAACGACATAAAGAGCTAGAAAAAATTTGCACAATCAAGCCAATTTCGTGTTCAAATTAATGCATAATTTTAAAAACGATTTTTTTAAAAAATTTAAAAAAATCTTAACTGCAGCTAAAATTAAATGTATAATCTCTGATGGAATTTCTTTATGTGAATGGAGCGAAAAACAAATTGTTAAATAAAATCGACCTTCGTAACAATTGTTTGTATTTTTCGTATAAAGAAAAATGTATTTATTTTGAAGCAAAGAAAACAATTAGATTATTAAAAAAATTTATGTGATTAACACTATTTTTAATTTGTATGGAACGATAAACATATACTTAGATTGATACTGAACTAATTGTTAGTGTTCTTTTGTTCTTTGCTATAAAAAAAAACGCGTGTGTGTTTTATTTTTTTGCGTATGCCCTAAGAATAAATATGACATTATGGGTGTCAAAAACCCTCAACGATAACTTTATATCTTTCAATTTGATGTCTTTAAGTTCTGACTCTCCAAGTAATTTTGAGTTTGTTGCTATTAATGAATGTGATGTCTGGAAAGCAACGACATTAATTCTTCTAGCGAAAAAGACTTATAACTGCGATCCGTCTTATTATTGTCATCCTTGTCAGAAGTTTTTGAGTCTCTCAGGGCTATGCAAATCTTACTTACTTACTTAGATGGCGCTTACAACCGTTCGTCGGTTTTGGCTTCGTTTAAGAATTTGCGCCAGCCTCTTTTGTCGTGCGCTTGCTGGCGCCAGTTGGAAACTACAAGCGTTGTCAGGTTATTCAATGCCTGGTCTTTCCAACAGAGATGCGGTTTTCCTCGTCTGCGTTGGCTCCTCGTCTGCGTTGGGTACCGAAACCAATATTTTTTTCGCTGGAGCTTCATCGTTCATTCTCTCGACATGACCTAGCCAGCGAAGCCGCTCTATTTTAATACTCTTGACTATATTATTCCATCGTATTCGGTACTCGCCATTGACTTTGAGTGGACCATAAATCTGGCGAAGGATTTTTCTCTCGAACGCTCCCAAAGTCCTTTCATTAGAGCTGCTCAACGTCCAGGTTTGTGATGCGTATAGTAGGACGAGCATGATTATTGACTTATAGAGCGTCAGTTTTGTTCGTCGCGAGAGAGCTCTGCTTCTCAATTGCCTACTGAGCCCAAAGTACCACCTGTTGGCAAGAGTTATCCTTCGTTTAATCTCAATACTGATAGTGTTGGAGGAGTTAATGCTGGATCCCAGGTAAACAAAGTCCTTCACTACCTCAAAGGAGGTGTTGTCAACAGTAAAGTGGTTTCCAAAACGCTGGGACTGTTTGTTTGTTGACACAAGATACTTCGCTTTAACTGCGTTCACTGCAAGACCCATTTGACTTGACTCTTTTTCTAGCCTGGAGAATGCTGCACTAACTTCGCGCTTATTGTGGCCTATGATGTCAATATCATCAGCATCGCCAGCAGCATAACACTCTTATAGAAAATGGTGCCGCTGCGTCTCAGGTCAGCAGCTTGGATGATCTTCTCCATTACTATATTAAAGAAGTCACACGATAAGGAATCACCATGTCTGAAACCTTGCTTGATATCGAACGGAAGGGAGATGTCTTTCCCGATTTTCACTGCGCTGCTGGTGTTGTTTAGTGTCATCCTGAAAAGACGTATTAGCTTCACAGAAATACCAAATTCAGACATGATGGAGTAAAGGTGACTCCTTATTGGACTGTCAAAGGCGGCTTTGAAATCGACAAAAATAATGGTGTGTGTCGATATGTTTTTCGAGGGTCTTTTCCAAGATTTGTCAGAGCGTGAAGATCTGGTCAATGGTGGACTTTCAAGGTCTGAAGCCACACTGATAAGGTCCAATCAGTTGATTATCGATGGGTTTCAGTCTTTCACACAAAACGCTCGACAGGATCTTATATGCGATATTAAGAAGACTAGTCCCACTGTATTTGGCGCAAAATGGTGGGATCGCCTTTCTTATGAATTAGGCAGAGCTCACTGAGGTTCCAATCATCTGAAATGCATTCTTCCGATCATATTCTGCGTAGAAGTCTGTGAATGCATTTAAACAGAGCTTCGCCACTGGTCTTAAACAGCTCAGCCGGTAGGCCATCGACTCCTGCGGCTTTGTTGTTTTTAAACCGAGTTATAGCTGTTAAGACCATGGTGTGCAGGTTAAGTGTGCACGCTTGGAGCCCAATTTTGATCCCCAGTCGCGGCGAAAAGTTTTTTCAATAAAAAAAATATTTTTCTGATCGGTCACCACTTCTCTGCAGACAATGACAAACCTCAGAGAGTAAATAATGCCTTGTAAAGCTTCTTGAGAACATGAACTTTTGCCGTTCGGAGTCGGCATAAAACATGTAGGTCCAGTTGTCGGTCAATTGTGTGCAAACATTTAATAACACACACAACACAATTGATCATAAGAAGCTCGATCAAAATCCTTTCAAGGGCTGAAATGGCCAATTTGTTTATTTTTAGCTGTAAAGACCTCGTTATAGTCGGGCAGCGGAACTTCAACGCTGCCATCCATAATTGGGGTTTCCGGGATATCATCTCCACTGGCGGGATTGTTGTCAGTTTCGCCATTTAGAAGACTGGAGAACTGTTCCCAACATAGCATCAGTGTACTCTGGATATAAGTCACCAGATTCCCATTTTCATCCTTGCAGCAAGAGGTTTCGGTCTTGAAACCATCGATTAGGCGTCTTATCTTTTCGAAAAAGTTTGGAGTCTTATTCCTGTGCCCATGCATCTCAATTTTCTCTTTTTTTTCGCCTGAAAATGCGTTTCTCTTCCCTCCTCTTCTCCCAGTATCGCTCCATAACAGCTCGCCTTACAACTGACTGCAGGGTGGCTTTGTAGGCGGTGTCCTTCTCGCGACACTCCTGGTCGTGCCACTGTTTTCAGCGAGGGTGGTGATAGCCTTTTGGCAGTCGTACGCATAGAGTGGGATATGTGCGTCCACTGTCCGCATATATCGTCAATCAGAGGAGTGCTTTCTTGAAGTAGGAGTGAGAGTCGAGTTGCGAAGGCTTCGGCCGTCCGTTTTGACTGCAGCTTGTCGACGTCTAGCTTTCTTAGCGTATGACTGCGAGCATTCTTAGCTGCGCACAGACGTGTGCGGATCTTGGCTGCGACAAGATAATCATCCGAGTCTATGTTAGCATCACGGATCGTGCGTACGTCTAGTACACTGGAAGAGTGCCTTCCGTCAATCAAAACGTGATCAATTTGGTTGCATGTTTTTTGATCAGGGGACAGCCAGGTGGCCTTATGAATATTGAGATGCTTGAATCTAGTGCTACTTACGACCTTGTTTCGTGCTGCGGTGAAGTCAATCAACCTCATTCCGTTATCGAATGTTTTGTCAGGGAGGCTGAACTTTCCAACTGTCGGACCAAATATGTTTTCCTTATCCACCTTGGCGTTGAAGTCACCAAGTACGATTTTTATGTCCTGACGGGGGCAGCGCTCGTATGCGTCTTCAAGGCACTCGTAAAAACTTTCTTTGGTCTCGTCATTTTTTTCTTCTGTCGGAGCGTGCGCACATATTAGGCTAATATTAAAAAATTTTGCCTTGAAGCGGATTATGGCAAGTCATTCGTTCACAGGAGTGAATCGCAGGACATGATGTCGTATTATCTTGGCAACCACAAATCTGCATACAAACTTGTGCTTCTTCGCATGGCTGCTGTATTAGATATCACAGAATGGTTGTAATTTATTTTTGCTTCATAAATGTTAATACATGTAATTAATTTAATTAATTTTATGGGAAAAACATTACCTTAATTAGATTGCCAAGGGCTACGCGGCTAAAAAAAGTTTGAGATAAAAATCATATATAATCTTAAATAAATTCGTGTCTAGCATAAAAAAAATTACAAAAAAATAGTCGCAAAGAAAAACACCAAGATGCAAGGCATGTCCTTGAGTACTCGTTTAACGTTACAAAATAAATCCATTATATTTTAATTATTACCAAAAAAAGGATACAAATAAAATCAACAACCAGCCAAGGGAAAACAATGAACGAGTATTAAACAAAAATTGTTCACACCACGAATAACACTCAAGAACAAGATATTAACACGCAATGTTTTAAGCCAGCACAACATATAACCCAAACACTCACACACGAATGTAGACCAAAAACATAAATAAATACATGCATGCAACAACAACAAGCGAGAAACAGAGCAACGGAAGCAAAACACAACCAAATAAAATATAAACATAAACGAAAGAGAAAGAGAAAAGAAAAAAACAAAAAATAATAATAATATCAACAACATGCAATGCACAGCTACAACAACAACAATAACAACAACTACCAAAAATGTTGCCAAAAATAGTAAAAACAACAGAGAAGACAACAAAAATAATGATGAAAAAAAATAGAAAAAAAAAAATAAATAAAAACAAGTATATCAGCTGAAAGAGAAGGAAAAAAGAGAGAAAAAAGAAAACAAAACAGCAGCACATCCGTTTTTCTGCTTTTAGGCTCATAAAGTGTTATAAACGTTGCTGTAATAGTAATTGTTGCTATATTTGCTGGTTAGTGTGAGTGTGTATGTGTGTATATTTGTCTGTTAGCATGCATATGCAAACACTGTAGCCAACTAAAGCAACAACAGCAACAACAACAACAATAATGATGCTGATGATAATCATGCAATTTTTTCTGTTACTCTGCTCGTTAAGTTGTTCTTGTAATGTTGTTATTGTGATTGTTGTTTTTGTTGTTTTTGTTGTTGCAACAATAGAAAGCTGTTCAAGCTCTGTTTAATTCACCAGCAACATGCAGCTAGGTTTGGAGTGTTAGTGTGTGTTTGTGTCTGTCTGCACAGGCTTTGTATGATATTTTCTGTTCTAGCCTTGCGTGCATGTGTTTGCTGGTGTGATTGTGTGTGAGTGTGTGTATGAGTGTGTGAATTTAAGCCAAAATTTAAAACAATTTACACAATGTTTGTTTAGCTGCCGCTGCTGTTGCTACAATGTTGCATGCATGCAGCAGCAGCTGCAAAAGAGCTGCAACAAAGGAGCACATATATAATTTACAAGGATATTTGTATATATGTATATAGTTATGTTTATTTATATTCAAACATTTGTTGTGTGAATTTGTTAATGTGAGTGAGCGGAAATCAAGTGAATTTTATAAATGTTACTTAAAAATTAGACACAAGCAGTCTCTTGTTTTTCTTATTTAATCAAAGCAACTGCAGATGAGAGTGTGTGTCCGTAGAAGATACTGATTTCCACATTAAGCATCGCCATATTTTATTTATGACTTACAGCCAATATGTGCTGCTATGTGTCGGAATTGCGTCATCAAATTGTGAATGAAAAACAAATTTTGATTGCCTTGGTTTTTGGTAGGTTAAGATATTTTTTATGGAAGTTAGCACCGCCATTAATTTTTTCAGAAATTTGTTAATTGTGCTGTGATGTGCTCAATTTATAATGCAATGTGCCGTAGAGAAATTTGAAAAATTTGCACATTGCTAATTTTCAATGCAGAAATAGTATTGTGAACGTTGCCATCATAATTGTTTTTAATGTGTTTATATATGCTGAAGCATATTTCTCAAATAAAATAAATAGTAGAAGTTTTTGAATTTTCTTAAGAATATTGCTATATTTAATTTAAAAATTTGCAAAATTGTTTCAATATTTCTAGGGTACATTGAAGCACAAGTCAAGCATATCACAGCACAATTCACAAATTTACGAAAAGCCTTATGGTGCAGCTACTTCGTTTAGGGGAATAAAACAAATCATGCCATTTCAAAAACTTTTTTTCAGCCCAAAACATGTCTATATCGGGCTCGTTGTAACACATGCATGAAGCATTAAGAAGATTAATAGTAATGGTTGTTTCCTGAGAAAATGTATGTATTCGCTTTTAAAATTCGCAAATTGGGCAGATTTTCAATCCTTCAATGGTACATTGCAGGACAACTTCAGTACCTGAACAGCACAATGTTCGTATTACTGTAAAAATTTAATGGCAAAGTTAACTTCACTTCACAGAGATGTGTTATCTTACGTAGGTAGGTAGGTAGAGACGGCAGCCTATATATTGAACACTAGCTCACTTTCTTAAGTGCCATTTACTGTGCCATCTTTTGTAAAGGCGGGGAAGGAACATAGAACATTATGAGTTCCTCTCATAAACAAAAATCATTTATAAAGACATTTGTCTGCTTATCAACGAGAACCCTGTAACAACGGCCACCATAATGGCTAAGTCTGACCTATCTCTGGACTCTAGAATGCCTAAGAGAGCTAGAGACGGCCAAATAAGCCTGGAAAATTTACTAGTAATGAGTTCATTCAGTCCATTTGATGTTGTCTTTTGATTAAGTATTATATTTTATGCACCGTTTCTATTGAGCTAGTCTGCTATTTCAGTACCTTTGAAGTCTTCATGTCCAGGTACCCATATTAAGTTGATATTAAAGAACAAAGACATTTCGCCCAATAAAATACTGCATTCTTTGGCTCTATTCGAACTAATGGTCACTAATTCCAATAATTTGGGCCTGGCTGTCAGAATTGAAATAAAAATTTCTTGCTTTGAAACTGCTTTTGACGAAGAATTACGTCTTACAACGCGGTTTGTATGGGGTCGTTTTTGTAAATTTTTACAAGGCCATGAAACGTTTTTGAGTAATACTTTATGGTATACCTACAGCCTTTAATATTAATCGTTCAAAGATAAAACAAATGATAAAATGTCAGATATATTGTGAGCTTATCTAATAGTGGTAACCGTGGCATGCAGGTTAAGTGTGTGGCCTAGCATGCTCGGAGCCCGGGTTCGATCCTCAGCCGCGGCGAAAAGTTTTTTCAATAAAAAATTTTTCTGATCGGTCACCACCTCACTGCAGACAATGGCAAACCTCAGAGAGTAAACAATGCTATGTAAAGCTTCTTGAGAACATGAACTTTTGCCGTTCGGAGTCGGCATAAAACATGTAGGTCCAGTTCTCGGTCAATTGTGTGCAAACATTTAATAACACACACAACACAATTGATCATAAGAAGCTCGGTCAAAGTCCTTTCAAGGGCTGAAATGGCCAATTTGTTTTTTTTTTTTAACGAATATTTAACGATGGATTTTGTCATTTTTATATTAAAGTCACTAAATAGCAAAATCTAAGAAAAAAACTTAAATTTTAATATAAGAAAATCAATTATTAGCTCAATCAATCGGACAGAGACGAAACTGGCATCAATGACAGGGCATTCCCTTAGCATTATTTTTAACTAATGTAAGCCAATAAACTAAAACTGTCAAACTTAACGAAGTGACCGCATGAATTTGATTTATTGCTTGTTTCTTTTTTATTGCTTTATTTATCATGCCCACTTGTAACTTTTTCTGTGTTTTGGTATCGATAAGAAGTTTAAAGTTGAAAGTTTACCTCTTTAACGGAATTCTTCGTCTACACTTACGATACAATTGAAACTATTTCGTTTTTTTCCATGAACAATGTTCCTTTTTGTCATCTTTTCAGCTTGAAAAACGCTTCAGTGTTAAGGCAAAGAATAGCCATAGCTCCATAAAGGTGATACCGTAATTGTCCTTTTCATTTCAGCTTTGACAAATCGGTATAGAAGCACGCACACCCTTGCTTTTCACCCGTCTGCCCAGTTTGCCTTGGGTGAAATGAGCTTACCATACCTCCAAAAGATAGATTTATAGTATCATATCCTTACTGGAATGAAGTTATGGCTCTTAAGTATACGTGCTTGGCCTGTTTCTTGTTATTTTTATATCCCAACTTCTTTTATCCTAACCGCTGAAATAAACTGCCAGTTGATAGGCAACCAGGTCGAGCGGTATCAAGTAAAATTTGGTCTCGAGAACGGTAGTTGGTATCATTCTCAAAATACTGCATATAGTAGGCGTTCTTTGAACCCTTCGGAGTTGCATAAAGTATGTAACCTTACGCGAGGCTAGCTACCATATTGAAATTTCAGACGAAAATATAGTTTTAATAACCCCAGTGTATAGCCAATGAATAATTCGGCGCAAAAAACGCCATTTGTTATATCTATGTATTAATGTTTAAGTAGCTTAGTTAGGTATCTTGACTATCCCGAGTTAAACGTGTATTTTTTATCATTTTCTACTTATACGCAGATATATTTATACCTGACAATAAAGTAGAATCAATGTTATGACGGAAATACATATCTATAGGCCGTTTTGAAGTCTTTTGCAAAAAGGACGTTAAGCTTATTGGGCTTAAATCTTAAGAAGTGGTATGTGAATCCTTGCCTGTCTTTGGTATGAAAACTACTTTTGTTTTTTTTTCCAAGCCTTGGGATGATCAAGATGATGCGAAATCAGGGAAGAATTGTACGCTTTTTGTATGTCAGTGATTAAAGATTGTCGGGTCCCGGAAATGTGCAAAGGCTTATATCTATTTATTACTAACTTTCTTACTTACACGGTTAAAAATTTTGGACTAAATTTTAAACTTTTTTAGATTACATATAGGACACGACCAAAAAAAGATTATTTTTTAATCCAATGAAAAGTTTGAAATTTTTCAATCCAAAAAGGATTTAATTTTAATCCGCAAAAAGTTTAAATTTTCTTAATCCAAAAAGGAATTATTGTTAATCCACAGAAAGTTTAAAATATTATAATCCAAAAAGGATTAGATTTTAGACCAAAAAAGTTAAAAATAATATAATACGAAAAGGATTACTATATAATCCACAAAGGTTTAAACACTGTTTACTGTATTAATGTATATAATAATATTTTGGTTCAGATTTTAATAAAAAATTTGTTTCATTTAATTAAAAATAAATTTCGGATGCTTTAACAACATTTAGAATTATATTTAGTTTAAATTTCGTAGTAGTAGTACTTTTCAATTTTATACCTGAATACAATGCGGCAAGGGCAGCGTCAGTGGCAGTGGCATTGATCAGCTGTTATTTTAGGAATACTGTTGTTCAATGGTGAAACTTACATAGCAGCAGTGGCAGTAAGAAGTACTGCCGAGGTTAGCCCTATTTCTAAATTCACTGCCAACATGCAAATAATTTAACTACTAAGAAAATTCCACATTCGCTGCTTTTGATGCTGACGCTGCCACTGCTAGATTGTAATTTGTAGGCAGTAAAATACGAAACAGCTGATCACTGCCGCTGCCACTGACACAGCTGCTGCCACTGCAGCATTGTAAAGGGTGATTTTTTTGAGGTTATGATTTTCATGCATTAGTATTTGACAGATCACGTGGGATTTCAGACATGGTGTCAAAGAGAAAGATGCTCAGTATGCTTTGACATTTCATCATGAAGCCGAACGATCTGCCACAACGTCGAATTTTCAGTGAATGAGCCCTAGAAAAGTTGGCAGAAAATCCGCTTTTTTATCGACAAATTTTGTTCAGCGATGAGGCTCATTTCTGGTTGAATGGCAACGTAAATAAGCAAAATTGCCGCATTTGGAGTGAAGAGCAACCAGAAGCCGTTCAAGAACTGGCCATGCATCCCGAAAAATGCACTGTTTGGTGTGGTTTGTACGCTGGTGGAATCATTGGACCGTATTTTTTCAAAGATGCTGTTGGACGCAACGTTACGGTGAATGGCGATCGCTATCGTTCGATGCTAACAAACTTTTTGTTGCCAAAAATGGAAGAACTGAACTTGGTTGACATGTGGTTTCAACAAGATGGCGCTACATGCCACACAGCTCGCGATTCTATGGCCATTTTGAGGGAAAACTTCGGAGAACAATTAATCTCAAGAAATGGACCGGTAAGTTGGCCACCAAGATCATGCGATTTGACGCCTTTAGACTATTTTTTGTGGGGCTACGTTAAGTCTAAAGTCTACAGAAATAAGCCAGCAACTATTCCAGCTTTGGAAGACAACATTTCCGAAGAAATTCGGGCTATTCCGGCCGAAATGCTCGAAAAAGTTGCCCAAAATTGGACTTTCCGAATGGACCACCTAAGACGCAGCCGCGGTCAACATTTAAATGAAATTATCTTCAAAAAGTAAATGTCATGGACCAATCTAACGTTTCAAATAAAGAACCGATGAGATTTTGCGTTTTATGCGTTTTTTTTAAAAAAAAAGTTATCAAGCTCTTAAAAAATCACCCTTTAGTTCAGCTATTAAATAACATAAAAAACTTTTTCCTGAAAAAACTACTTTAATGCAAATTTGTAATCCAAAAATAGTCTTAAACTTTTTCGGATTAAAAAAAAATTAAACTAAAATATGGAATAAACAAGTAAAGAAAGTCTAAAGTCGGTCTAGGCCGACTATGAAATACCCTAAACCTACTTTTTCCAAATAAAAAAACAATATTATTGAAAATGGGCGTGTCCGTGGGCGGATGAAGCCTATATTTTATACGCATTTAAATGTTGATGAAAAATTTACACATACCAAGTTTTATTCCTGTAGCTCACAGTTACTGCCTTTATTGTGCTTTCGCTATGGGAGGTGGACGCGTTCATGGACGGATTATTCCCAATTTTTGAACAGACCTTAGTTTTGGTATTAAATACATACATACCAAATTTAATGTCTCTATGACAAACATAACCTTATTTATTGAGTTTTAAACTTTTTTGGCTGTATGGGAAGTAGGCGTGTCCGGAGGCGGATGACGTCCATTTTTCAAAACCATCTTTGGTTTGTTATAAAAAAAATATGTGCTAAATTTTAGCTCTGTAGGTTAAACAGAGGCTTATTAATTGCGTTTTCAATTTTTGGGTTGTATGGAAGGTGGGCGTGTCCGTAAGCGGATGACATCCATTTTTCGAAGACATCTTTGTGTTTGAATAAAACCCGTATATATCAAATTTTATTGTTGTAGGCTAATTATGAGCTGAGTTATGCAGTTTTCAATTTTCGCGTTGTATGGGAGGTAGGCGTGTCCGTAGGCGGATGATGTCCATTTTTCAAAACCTTCTTTGTTTTGTTATCAAAAACATACGTGGCAAGTTTTAGCACTATAGGTTAAACAGAGGCTTATTTATTGCGTTTTCAATTTTTTGGTTGTATGGGAGGTGGGCGTGTCCGTAAGTGGATGATACCCAATTTTCAAAGACATCTTTGTGTTGATATTAAGCACATACATACCAAGCTTTTTTGTTGTAGGCTTATTATGAGCTGAGTTATGCAGTTTTAAATTTTCGCATTGTATGGGAGGTAGGCGTGTCCGTGGGCGGATTCCGAAAATATTCAATAGTGCAGATCCTTGGGTGTATGTGACCATGTGTACTAAGTTTCATCCAGTTATCTCAACTCCTTCTTCTTATCCTGTGTTTACGGACAACACACAGACGGACTGACGGACGGACGGACATGAATAGCTCGACTCACGAGGTGACGCTGATCAAGAATATATATACTTTTCTATACCGGACTCGCTTCGTTCTATGCGTTACAAACGTTTGCACAAAGTTAATATACCCTGACCTTTCAGGTTTTGGGTATAAAAATAGAACTTTTAGGATTAAAACCAAAGTTTGGATTTAAAACTAGTCCAAAATTTTTAACCGTGAGATGTTGAGACGAAGTTTAACTTGTTGGTGGTGCATGGAAAATTGTTAATGGCGATGTCAGCATGTTTTTTTCCTGGAGTGAGACTGTTGTAGTCGACTGGTATTTGTTACTTTGGCGGAACTAGAGCGCTCTCTGGGGAAGTATAACCTTGTCTCGATACGATTTACTAGATTGGCAGCTGAGGAAGTTTGATTACGATATTGGGAAAAAAGACTTACCACCCATACGTAATCGCGGCAATTAAAAATATTATCGAAGAAGAAGGCTTACCACCGATAATAGGTCTCTACATAGATCGACAAGAGAAATTCAGAGTTCTATCGAAGACGTTTAATTTGAGTGGAAACAAAATATTGTCAGGGAAAAAGACTTACCACCGATAATTTGTCTATGTAAATCGCGGTACTCTACGAGTGGAAACAAAATATTATCGGGAAGACGACTTACCGCCGATAATATGTTTACAGAAATCGACAAGAGAACTCTAAATTCTATAGAAGAAGTTTGACTACAATATTGGGGAAGAAAGCATACCACCAATACGTAATCGCGGCACTTTACGAGTGGAAACAAAATACTATCGGGGAAGAAGACTAACCACCGATAATATGTCTACGTTAATTTCCAATAGAAAAAGGTAACACTCACCACTAATAATCCAAGCACGTCCAACCACTTTGACTACACGGAAAACCGGAGCACGGAGACCGCTCAATGCTGCGTCTGGCCTTTAATATCTTCACTGGTAGCTGCGAGTGCCATTATGTTCAAACCAGTTTTATATTGATAGCAGGGTTGCCAACTTATTTTTTGGTTTTCCCCGGAAAAGTACTCAAATTCCCTGATTTTTCATAGAATTCCCCACCAACAAAAAAAATGTTATTAATTTATTTATATGCTTTTTTAATTGAACACAAGTACACCGAAAAAAATTCCATAAGTAAAGCTAACAAAAAGCTTATGTTAGTTTACCCTAGGGCTTCGACAGTTTGCTGCCTGCTTGAGCAAAAGACAACATTTTTAATGTTACACTCAGAAAAAAGTGTCTCGGAATATGATTAAAAAGGCATCATGTTTAGAGAAAAATGGTATAGACTTTGCTCCAGAGAATGCTATTCTCTAATTGCGATACTAAAAATTCTCTAAAAATGATAAAAAGCTACCATGAAATAGAAAAATATATAATTTTTAGAGAAAAATACTTTTTTTTTGAGAAAATATTTGTTTTTATTGAAGAAAATACTTCTCATAGTAAATTTTTTATCAAAATATAAGAAAAATTTTTCATTTTCAATAAAATTTCTCTATAAATGAGAAATTTTTTGTGCGAGAAAAATACTTATCATTATTAGAGACATTGAAATGTTCCCATTTCCTAGAAGTAAAGAAATATTTCTACGAAAATGTGAAAATTTATTCTAATTGAAGAAAATTTTATTTGAAAAAGATAGAATTGCTATTATCAAAAATAGAGAAATTTTTTACCGGAGCAAGGTATGTGTTTTTTCTCAGTGTACTACTGGATTTTCTTTATGTGTAACAATAATAAAGGAAGGATGATAAAATGTATACATTAATTTGAAATTGTAAGAAAGAAAGCACATTTTAAAAAAGAAACTTTTAATTTTGAATCTAAAATATGGCAATGACCCGATTCTAAAGTATGCTAAGTCGAGTAGTACATTCATGAAGTTGAAATGTTAATTCTTGTTTTTCACGGTTATAAACGAACATTTATGAAATTTGACAAAAAAATTTAAATAAAAAAATTTCAAAAACTCAGAGGACTTCCTGAAAAACTTGGTTCTTCGAATGGAGCCACCAATTGGGACAAGATGAATAATATCAACTTATTTATATAATATGTGAATAATCAATTTATAAAAAGCAACAAACATTTCAATTTTTATGTTTATAAATTTACTGATTGTATTAGAAAATTTCATGAAACATGAAATTTCCCGCAAATATCAGGTAAAATATTAAATTCCCCGCAAATCATCATTACAACTTAGATGTATTATAAATTTCCCCGAAAATATAAGCCCATTCCCCGATCAACTTGAAATTCCCCGTAAACCGGGGTATTCCCCAGCAGTTGGCATCCCTGGTTGATAGCTTTGCTGAATATGAGTTATCTCTCTCTCTCTCTCTCTCTCTCCTGTCGTACTGTTATCGCCTGCGACACACTTTGTGTGTGTGCATGTGTGTGACAGAACTGGTTTTATGTGGAAAGACTTTGACAAAACTTCATGTACAATTAAATTATTGTTTTATTCTATTATTGAAAAAAGTAGTATCTTTCGGTTTTACTTCGAATGAATTTGGGGAGCAAGTTGCAAAATTTTTGTGATCAAGCATTCATTTCATTACCTGCATCGCTAGAAGTGCTTTCGAAGCAACTTAACGTATCAAATCTTCGTAAAGGTTTTAACTTAGCGCCCGTAAGCCTCCAAACAGTTTCTACATTGCTTGTGAGAATAAGCATGTTGCAATGTATATCTCTACTGATATACTCCCCATTTGTTTTCGTTCTATTATTTGAAAAGATAGGTTTTGGAGACGATTTAACTAAGATATAATCAATATATCGGTGGTTGGAATAAGAGTATTCTTCTGACACCTTTAACTCACCAATTTAAACGAAAATGAAGTCTGAGTTTAAGGTTATGTCCAGAATGTCTCTTCTGTTTTGAGGATTAAAATTGGATTTCTCATCCCTATTACAAGCAACAGGTAGGGGTTAAGCAACTTATCAAAATCTAACTCACCCCTTTCGTTTGTATCAGTTACTTACAGCTGACCCACATGGTGTTATGTGCATTTGCGTTGGCCGATATGATTGCCGCTAGACCACTATCACTAGCACCATCACCCACCCCTGGTGCCTGAGTTTTTAGGAAGGCGAGCTTACATCATGGAAGAAATAAGCTGTAACCAACCAACATGTGCTCTTACCAACATGTGGTATGCTCAAGAGAAGCTACAACCACGTCTTTATCGCAGTAACTGGAAAGTAAGAAAAGATTAATATGGGTTCTGGCTAAGCTGTACGTTCCAGGCAAACTCACGTTACCGGCTACTAGCAAACATACTCATTCCTCCTTAATCCACAGATCCTGCCACCATTAACACAAAATATTTCTATGAGGACTACATCAAAAAGCGGAAAGTGGTCAGTATAAAGAAAATTCTATATTTGAACATTAATGCATACGAATTTTTATACTTGTTGCCTGTAATGAAATGGTTTTCTAGTTTAATTAAAGAAATAAAACTTTTTCTGAAATGTAAAAGCTATCCTCAGCATTTGTTAAAAAAATAAAAAAATTCTTTTTACTATTTAAATGCTATCAAAATACAATAAAATATTCAGCACAAAGGTTAAAATGAACTTCTTCAGTTTTAAGTTTTTGCTTTCACATTTTGCTAGTCTTTTAAAGGAGGGGACAAGAGAGGTTCATACACAGCTCCATCAATTAATATAATTTCAGCAGCTCATTGAAAGCAATTTCAGATTTTAAGCACACACAGTCATACCTACACACACTTATGCCTTCTTTAAGCCTTTTATTTCTTAGTCAAGCACGAACATTTACTAAATAAAGTCAAGCGAGCATCAACATCAACAGCTCCTTTTCATATACATTTCACTCTAACGCTGGCCACATGCATGCCATGCCATGCTAATGCCACGCTTGAATCCTTCACATCAGTCAGTCCTTCATTTATACATGCATGCATTCATTCACTCAAACAGTCAATGATGAAGCTTCTGTTTCTATTTAATGCTTGCTCGTTTGTATTTTTGCGAAAATTGCTTGTTAAACTCTCTAAATCTAATAATTTATTTCCTCAATTTTATGCATGTGATGCCTGATGTTTCAACAGCTAAACAACATCAGCAATAATAATAACAACAACAACAACAACAACAACAACAGCAACAGCAACGATAAAATCCTTGGTACCTAATGGCTCTGCCTGCTGCTCAAGTGCTGGCCAACTCTTAAAATTTGCTTATGTGTATATGTGTGTGTGTGCTTTTTATTCATATTTAAAGAGTAGATCTAAATGTAGAAAATGTTTGCTGTTCATCGTTTACCTTTCATTTTGGCCAACAAAATAATGGCTAATGGCTTAATAAAGCTTCATGCTTCATGTCGTTGCACATTCATGTTGCATACCGCCTAAAATGCTGCATATTAAAAATCATACACATATGGCAAAAAATATGAGCAGTTGTCGTTAGTAATTGAAAGAGTTGGCAATTATTTTCTTAATTATGGCATTTCTAATCAAAGCAATTTTAAATAAAACAAATTTTAAAAGGCTTTCGATATAGTTCGGAAATTTTAATGCAATAACAATAAAATAAAACTTTAAGCTCTAGTCGATCAAAAGAACTTAGGAGCAACAAAGTTCTGAGATAAAAGTAATGCTACGAAAGTAAACCCTAATTCTTTGATACATAAAAAATAATCAAAAAAAAATTAATGATCTCATATCACGCAGAGAGAATGGCATATGCAACGAAACTGCAAAAGTGTTGCATGAATTTTTACTTGCTTAGTTTGGGTAATACTGTAAAAGTTATCCAGTTACCCAGTAAAGGGTAAAGGCTGTGGCTGTGATCCCTTGACAAAAATATAAAAAATATTCATGACATCACGAGGTAGTATTAATTATGAAAATGCAACGGCGTTGCATGAGTTCATTACATTGAAAGACGGTGCGGAAGCAATGCAACAACGTTGCATGGAATTTTTACTCAGAAAGTTTACCTTTTAAGATAATATTTTATGGAGAGATTGTCAAAGTGACTTATGTAGACTCATAATGGCATTTATCTTTTGCAACGAAAATGCATCAGCGTTGCATGGATTTATTACGTATGTTTGTATGCATTAGTACATTACATGGTTAGCATATCACAGGTAATATTCTTTTTCAAGCATAAAAACGAAAACAACAAAAAACCAAAAACATAACAAGGTTTTTAAGATAAGAATTAAGATAACGATTTAGACGAGGGCTAGAAACAGGATAAGGCCAAGGACTTAAACGATTTTAGTAAGAATTTTGACAAGTATTAGTGCAAATATTTAAACAAGGATAAAGATAAGGACATAGTATAAGTATAAGAACACGGATTGGGACAGGGATGTCGACAAAGCTTAAGGTAAGAGTTTAAACAAGTATTAACACAAAGATTTGGACAAAAATGCAGATAAAGACTTGTCAAGGATTTGGGATTAGGGCAAGTATAACATGGATAAGGATAAGGACAAGGATAAAGATTTGAACAATGACAAGGATAAACTTTTTCACATAACTAAGAACAATGATTTGAACAAGGATTCAGATGGATTCAGAGAAAGATTTCAACAAGGATTAAGACAAGGTTTAGCGCAAGAACTTGAACAAGAATTAGAACGAGGACAAAAATAAGTATTTAAACAAGGATAAGGACAAGCATTTAGACAAGAAGTAAGATAAGGACAAGCATTTAAAAAAGAAATAGGATGAGGGTTCGGTCAAAGATTAAGCCAATTTTGTAAATAAGAATAACAACAAAGATTTGGGCAATGATTAGCATAAGAATTATTAAAAAGGTTTGCACAAGAACTAAGACAAGGGATGAAGAGACAAATTTGGACAAATGGAAAATAATTTTGACAAATATATGGACAAGTCTAAGGACAAGGATTTGGATTTAAGCAATGATAAGGGCAAAGATTTGAACAAGGATAAAAACAAGGACTTGGACAAGATTTTGAACAAGGATTTAGACAAAAATTTTGGCAAGGATTCAATCTTAGTTCAGAAAAAGTACAAAAATAAGGATTTTAACAATGATAAGAACAAGGATTTAAACAGGAATTTGTGTAAGGCCAAAGATTTAAACAATAATTAAGACAAGGTTATGGATATCAACAATGGTAAAGATAAAGATTCAAAACAAGGATTTGGGCAAGAATTAAGAAAAAAGACTTCAACTAAGATTTGAACGGAGATGAGTACAAGAATCCATAAAAAGACTTGGATAAGAATTTGAACAAGGATAAGGAAAAGGATTTGGACAAGGATTTTTACAAGAGCTTGTAAAAGAAAAAGGACAAGCTCTCATACAAAAATTTATTGATAATGATAAGGATCTGAACAATGATAAGAACAAAGATTAGAAGAATATTAAGAAAGATTTGTTCAAAACCTTTGAACAAGAATTTGAACAAGTATTTAGTTAAGAAATAAAACAAAAATTTGGACAGGTATTATTTAAAAAATTTCTACAAGTATTGAGATAAGACTTGGACAAAAATAAAGTAAAGGCTTCTGACATAGATTTAGAAAAAGGTTTAGGCAATGATAATTACTTAAACAAGAATAAAAGATAGGGTTTCAACAAGGATTCAAATAAGCATGTGGATAAGGATAAGGCATTGGATACGGATAAGGACATTTACAAGATAAAGACTTGAACAAGAATTTATATAAAGATTAGGTCAGGGATTTATCAAGTCCAAGGACCAGGATTTCAGCAAAGATTAGGACATGGATTTGAGTAAGAATTAGAAATAAGATTCGGATCAGTATTTTAACAAGGATTTTAACAAAGATAAGGATAAGGATAAGGATAAGGATAAGGATAAGGATAAGGATAAGGATAAGGATAAGGATAAGGATAAGGATAAGGATAAGGATAAGGATAAGGATAAGGATAAGGATAAGGATAAGGATAAGGATAAGGATAAGGATAAGGATAAGGATAAGGATAAGGATAAGGATAAGGATAAGGATAAGGATAAGGATAAGGATAAGGATAAGGATAAGGATAAGGATAAGGATAAGGATAAGGATAAGGATAAGGATAAGGATAAGGATAAGGATAAGGATAAGGATAAGGATAAGGATAAGGATAAGGATAAGGATAAGGATAAGGATAAGGATAAGGATAAGGATAAGGATAAGGATAAGGATAAGGATAAGGATAAGGATAAGGATAAGGATAAGGATAAGGATAAGGATAAGGATAAGGATAAGGATAAGGATAAGGATAAGGATAAGGATAAGGATAAGGATAAGGATAAGGATAAGGATAAGGATAAGGATAAGGATAAGGATAAGGATAAGGATAAGGATAAGGATAAGGATAAGGATAAGGATAAGGATAAGGATAAGGATAAGGATAAGGATAAGGATAAGGATAAGGAGGCGGACAAGGATAAGGATAAAGATTTGGACAAGATTTGAACAACGATTCGCAAAACATTAAGGGTTTGAATAATGACAAGGAGGCGGACAAACAGATATACGAGAAGCTTTTTAAAAAAAAGCAAGGATTGGGTTAAAGATCAAAATATCTACGAATGTGTCGATGACATAAGTGTCTTCAACCGTTTTTTGCTCTTAGATCATAATCTTGTTTTTGAAAATTGGTACTTGCAAATTTAACACTTAAAGGCATATTAGATTTAAAATTCAAAACTCAAAAATCGCAGTCAATGATTTTAGAACCCAAGTATATTAGATTTTAACAAATTTGTATTATTTTTTAAGATTTTTGCACTCTTATGCCAGGCATATTAAATTCATCCTGTTTAGTCTTCAAGTTGTTTGCTAAGCATTCGTGATCAGCGAACAAAAACACAACCTGAGCACCATTTTATTGCGTAACTTAGCTGCAGTGAGTTGAACGGCGCTTTTGGTAACCCTGAGCTTAAATATCCTTCCCTTTTTCTTGTTTATTTGGTGCCTAGTGTATTAAAAAGGCATCTCTACATGAATTTTAGAAATAATTATTAGATAGTGGATGTGTTAATAATATTTATCATGATAATGATATCGTAGAAAGAGCCTTTGATTTACTTAGAACATGTTATAAAACTTGTTTTTATATATTTGCAGGGTAACTAAAATAGAAATATACAGGAACTTAGGAACAAACATTGCGGCTGTTTATTGTCCTGATCGAAAGTGGCACGACTTTTCCAAGTTATAAAATATCAAAACTTGACTCATGTTATGCCAAACTTCTATGCTTGCACAGCAACAAAATGCTTGCTTTCTTGTTGAATACACTTTCAAGTTCAACTTTTTCAACTTAAAGTTCAGTTTGTTATTTTTTGTTTGTTTTTTTTTTAGAAAATTAATTTAATAGCAATACATGTTGCAGCAGTTGGTTTAATTCTGAGAAATTGCTAAACAAAGCAATAAAGTCCTGAATGACTTCTGCCAACGATATCAAAAACAAGTGCAGCCGATATCAAGGATAACGTTTTTTAATATCCTGCGTTATAGTTGTGTTTTTTTTTTTTTTGTTTTCTATACATTGTTTTGTCTTGTTTCTATGCATTTATGTATAACTACTGTAGTCTAATATAGAAATGCATAAACACACACACACACACACACACACACAAACACACATACTCACATATACAAAAAGAGAAACAAACGCATGGCTGAGTGTATCATATAAATATATCAATGTTTGATACTTGCACAGCTGTTGGCTTAAAGGACCTTTTATTTTCTTGCATTTGTTGCTCTGGTTGCAATTGTATAGAACTACATATATGTGTGAGTTTGAATGTGTTTGTTTTTTTTTTTGTTTTTTCATGTAAGTATTTGCAGCACGTTTCAATTTTAAAATTGCATACACGTCGGTGTTGTTATTGTTGTTGTTGTTGCTGTGCTTATGTGCTTCAGTGAATTCGTCTACAATTGCGATATACAGCTATGTCTATAGATATAACTGTTTGATTGTATGTGTGACTGTTGTTTCTATGCCCTGATGTAATAAGCTGAAATTGATCTGTATGCAGCTTGCAAGTAAAACAACAACAACAAAAACAACAATATGACTGACTGACTGAACGACGACTATCTTGCCTACTATAAGTTTGACTTTCTTTCGTGTTGTTTTTTTTTTTTCTTCTTACTCTAGTTATGTCTGTCTGTTGGGTTTTTGTTCTTATTTTCACATCTGTTTCATATCCTGTATCATTCTTATTCCCTTCATCTTCGGAGAGTTTCGTTTTTAGCTTAATGTTTTTATGTATATTTTTCTGACTTTTTACTTTCTTAACAACGCCTGTGAATGTCTTTTTCAATTAATGTTTTATACATACTCGCACATAGTATAAACGTGCAAACTAGAGCGCAAAAAAGGATATTCAAACATTTCGGTTGTTAAATTAAAGATTGATTTAAATTTTATTACAAATAATGGGGAAAACATTTTCTGTTGCACATTTTATTGATATTTTGGGTTAAGAGCTGCTACAGGTTAGTGTTTAAAAATTTAAACATTTCATTTAAAATTTATTTATTTATATTATTTATTTATATTTATAGTATTTTTTTTATTTTTGTCGAAGTGAAATCAAAAGGATTTAAAAAAAATACTAAAACTTCAAATAAGACCATTACTTGTCCCGAAACCATGAGAATTTTTTCGGTTAACCTTTTCGAAGAAAAGCCTTTGACAACATAATTAGCAAAGGACTCATTTAAAATTTTTTTGTTGAACTTAAATGTTCTGGTCTTAAAAATAAATAAAAACATTATTGTAAACATTTTGTTTACAAACGAGTTTAATGAATAATGAATAAAAAAGGATACTTAAGTAGGTAAAAATGGATGCAGTAGCCTGTGTAATCAACAAAGTGCAATCAACAGTATGTATTTAGGCTTGACAACGTATCCTCATCCTTGTTCTTATCCCTATTTGTATCCTTTTCATAGTTCTTGTGCTTACCTCGTTCTTATCCTTATGTTTTATTTGTTCTTATCCTTTTTCTTATTCTTGTGCTAATCTTTTTCTAAAACTTTGCCCAAATCTTCTCTAAATCCTGCTTCTTATCTTTTTCTAAATCTTTTTTCTTATCTGCGCCTAGTCCCTATCCAATTTCTAATTCTAATCCGGGTCCCTATCCGTGTATGAGCTACGTCCTTGCCCTAAATGCAAGCCTGAGTTCTTGTACAAATCCTTTAAATTTGAAAATTCTTAGTTCTTGTCCCTATCATTGTCTTAATTTTCGTCCTTATATTTATCCTTAACCTTTTTTCATTTTTGTCTTGTGTTTGCTTTTGTACTTTTATCTTTATTTTTGTTTTTTTCTTATTTTTAATAAAATAAAATAACTACATTTTAACAGGGTATATTTTCTTTTGCCGGGCACCATGCAATTATTTCATGCAACGATGTTATATTTATGTTGCATTAGACAGGTGCCTCAACCGCTTGATGTCGTCGTACATTTTATTTTTATTTTTGATATAAAAAACTCACCTTTACAATTATTCCATACAATTTTCTGTTATTTTAATAACCACCCCGTTAAAATTCATGCAACGTTTTTGCAATTTTGTTGCATTTTCGCTGCATTAATTGGCTGCCTCCACGATAGCATGATCCCAAGTTTTATTTTATTTATTAGAACAAACCTTAACTGTCTTAAAACAAAATATAACGTTCCACCTAATAGAGTAATAATCTTATGCAACGGTTTTACATTTTTGTTGCAAAGCTGCCTAATCATCGCTGCCTAATGATGTCATAATTATATTTTGTTTTTAATTCTGTCGTAAGACCAAGACCATTTTATTAGCAGTTCATAGTATATATCGCAGCGCATAAGCTCACCATGCAATAATTTAAGGCAACGTCGTTGCACTTTTAATTTTTAAATTTAGCTCTTTTCTCGCCCCTCTGAAATCAGAATTTTTTATTAATTTTTCTCAAGACGGCAAAAAACAAAACTTTACTGGCGTTCACAACTTTTTACCATAAAACCTATTTCATGCAACGCCCCTGCAGTTTCGTTGCCTAGACTGCAATTTCCACGTCCTGGCGTATTAAAGTTTTTATCGTAGCAGATATTAATTTTGTAGTTTCATCTTGGAAAATATCATAGTTCAAAGCTACCATTCTCAAGTTTTATTTTGCTGAATAATAATTGTGGACATTGGCGAAAAGGGGCGAAAAATTTAAGAAATGTTGGAAATTGGTAAGGCACTATAGGAATGTCCCCATAGGGCCTCTATTACTTTTTTGCCACAATTTTGTATAGTAGGTACTTTTAAAGGTAAGCTGATCTCAACGAAACTCAGCCAAATATCTATACGAATGGAGCTATAGATCTTAATTAAATAGAGGCAGAAATCGTTAGTCCCTAACCGTAGCTCCAAGTTTATGCACCAACGAGTCACAAGTCACAGCAATTGCAACAACCTAAGCTTACTTAAGCATTTTAAAACCTGTTGAGAATTAAGTGACGATTAATCGAAGATTGGGTATGTTTGTTAGTTGTGAATTGTTTGTGCGTAGGTACGATGTGAGTGTGTGTGTGTTGATTTTTCGATTTTTAACAATATTTGATGTTGTTTACTGAAAATTAGCCAAGGCAACCCCGGCTCGATCCCTACGGTGGGCAACCGCACAAAATTTTTTTTAATATTTTGAACTCCCTATTGTTTTGTTACGCAGTTTTTACTCATAAAATGCAAATAATAAAAGTTTTTTTAAAAATTATTGTTGTTGTTTTTTTAAGTCGTTCAATAGCTTTGTCCAATAGCAATTTTTTTTTAAGCTTTAAACCAAAGATTTCAGGTGTCAAACCTATTCCATCATTTCTGCCTTGGTTCGGAAAATGATAGATAGTTTTTTGAAGGAGAGAAAGTGAAATCAAAAGAAACTAGTTGTTTCGGCATTTCATTTTTTTTATTATTATTTAAGTTTGAATTTTTATTGAATTTTAGTTTTAAGAAAAATTGAATTGTTAGTCTTAAGCTTCGTTTTCAATGCCTTCAGCAACCCTTTTTTCGTTAAGTTCTCTCTTCGTCTTTTCTATCCTCAATTTTGTAGTAGCTATTCAATTTATAAAAAGAACACTTCAAATCAGACACCGACGCGTACAGTAGTTTCTTCAGCTCATTATTATACCCTAAACCTGACACCGTCTGTGTGTTGTCCGTATACACAGGATAAGAAGAAGGAGTAGGTACACATGGTCACATGAACCCAAGAATCTGCACTATTGAATATTTTTGGAATCCGCCGACGGACACGCCTACCTTCCATACAACACAAAAATTGAAAACTGCATAAATAAGCTCATAATTAGCCTACAACAATAAAATTTGGTGTGTATGTGTTTTTTATCAACACAAAGATGTCTGCAAAAAATGGGTATCATCCGCTCACGGACACGCCCACCTCCGATACAACCCAAAAATTGAAAACGCAATAAATAAGCCTCTGTTTAACCTACAGAGATACAAGTTGGCACGTATGTTTTTTTATGACAAAACAAAGATGTTTTAGGAAAATGGATCTCATCCGCCCACGGACACGCCTACCTTCCATACAACGCAAAAATTGAAAACTGCATAAATAAGCTCATAATTAGAATACAACAATAAAATTTGGTGTGTATGTGTTTTGTATCAACACAAAGATGTCTGCAAAAAATGGGTATCATCCGCTCACGGACACGCCCACCTCCGATACAACCCAAAAATTGAAAACGCAATAAATAAGCGTCTGTTTAACCTACAGAGATACAAGTTAACACGTATATTTTTTTATGACAAAACAAAGATGTTTTAGGAAAATGGATCTCATCCGCCCACGGACACGCCTACCTTTCATACAACGCAAAAATTGAAAACTGCATAAATAAGCTCATAATTAGCCTACAACAATTAAATTTGGTGTGTATGTGTTTTTTATCAACACAAAGATGTCTGCGAAAAATGGGTATCATCCGCTCACGGACACGCCCACCTCCGATACAACCCAAAAATTGAAAACGCAATAAATAAGCCTCTGTTTAACCTACAGAGATACAAGTTGGCACGTATGTTTTTTTATGGCAAAATAAAGATGTTTTAGGAAAATTGATCTCATCCGCCCACGGACACGCCTACCTTCCATACAACGCAAAAATTGAAAACTGCATAAATAAGCTCATAATTAGCCTACAACAATAAAATTTGGTATTTTGTATCAACACAAAGATGTCTGCAAAAAATGGGTATCATCCGCTCACGGACACGCCCACCTCCGATACAACCCAAAAATTGAAAACGCAATAAATAAGCCTCTGTTTAACCTACAGAGATAAAAGTTAACACGTATATTTTTTTATGACAACACAAAAATGTTTTAGGAAAATGGACCTCATCTGCCCACGGACACGCCTACCTTCTATACAACCCTTAAAGTTTTAAACTGAATAAATAAGATTATATTTGTCATAGAGGTATCAATTTTGGTATGTATGTATATTATACCAAAACTAAGGTGTGTTAAAAAATTGGAAGTAATCTGTCCGTGAACACGCCCACCTCCCATAGCGAAAGCACAATAAAGGCATTAACTGTGAGCTACAGGAATAAAACAGGAATGGTATGTGTAAATTTTTCATCAACATTTAAATGCATATAAAATAAAGGCTTCATCCACCCACGGAAACGCCCATTTTCAATAATATTATTTTTTTTTTTTTTAAGTAGGCTTAGGGTATTTCATAGTCGGCCTAGACCGACTTGAGATTTTCTTTACTTGTTTTTTAATCTCATTTAATTAATTAAGTGCGTAAAATTAAACGGTGCAAAACATTTAGAGTTAAATTATTGCAACAAATTAAAAATAAGACATATTTTTAAAGTTAAATCAACTCAAGTTTAGAAACAAAAAACAAGAGTTCAAATTCTTAAAAACTTTTAAGATTTTTCACTAGTGTAGAATGCTGTATGTGTAGCGGAGCACTATTTCAACATGCAAATTTGAATCTGAGGCAAGGGTTATGCCTTTTGTCAATTCGAGTCATTAGATTGCTTAATGACATTCCACAAACATCTCTACCACCAAATACAACTTCCAAATTCATATATATTGATTAATTATTAATTTCAATTGATTAGAAATTAGAAAGAGTTGAAGAAAGATAAAAGCGCAGGACCATAGCTAGACCGGGATTCAAATCAGGAACCTCTGGGTTGGCAGTCAAGCAAGCTAACCACTCGACTACCGAGGCCCCCAATCAAGTAGAACAAGCCATACCCTCTAACACGGATCACAGTTTGTTATTCAATTCTTTCTGGTCTGGGCTACCCGCTAGACACTGATTCGTGAAATTAAGTACGGTACATTGTTTTTGAGCATTTCTTGAGTCTATTTAGCTTTATGGGCCAGAGTTGATAATGTCACTTTGAAAGGCTTTGCAACCAATTCCAAAATATTGGATTCATAAACTTTCGCCGATGTTTTGACTCCTTTTTCACAAAAATGGAGCTTGGTGACCCCATTATAGGCGACTCCCCACCAAACCATCACAGTAGCAGGATGGTGACTTCTCTGAATTCTTGGAACGAGCTCTGCTGCATGTCAAAATGACAGAGCATAAATCCTATCATTCTTTTTATTAAACGATTCTGCTACGGTGAAATTTTGTTTGCCAGTTAGTTAACATTATTCGCCTGAAGCATAAAGCAAGAAGCAACGCTTTCGATTTTTGCTTGCGTTGTTCCTTTAAAGCTACCTTAGAAGGTGCTCGGTATGACTTCGGTAAGACTTTGGGCGAGATATTAATTTCTAGCGAGAAGATGTTCTACTTTTGCTGCGGTTCTTAAAAATTTGGCTCCTGGCTCCTGGTGTTCTTAAAAATTTTAACATATGTATATAGATTTTTTTTTAAAATTGTTTTTGATATAATTTGATCAGATTTTTACCTATAAACTGATGTCAATATTTCTGTGGGTTTAAGCAGGTACTGTTAGACGGCTATAAAAAAAGCAACAAAAAAAAATAATAATGTTAAGCATTGAACCACTTAGGTTCAATTGATGAGTTCCTAACTCAGAACTCAGAGTTCCTCTTAGTAAGCTACTCCTGAGTTATGACTCCTCTTTTTTCATCTGTCAACAATCAGCCTGAAAATGTTAGTAAAATTATGATTTTTTATTCATTTGAGAATTAATGCTTGCAGCTAAGAAAACATTATTTATGATTCACTTGCAAACTTGTTTACGAAATTTTCGTTACAAACAAGTTGACAGCTAATGAATAATGAAAATTTTACGGTTTTTAATTTTTAATTTATTTTTTTTTATTTTTTTTTTTTTTTGCTAAACATGATCTGCTTGACACAACATAATAATCTATCAGATCGCAAAATTATAAACATACATATATATAAGCAAAAGTTTCGCAAAACGTTCTCTTTAAACCAATTTTTTGTTTGATTTTCAGTGAAAAATTTTCCAACAACAAAAAATTCAAAAATTCTGTATGAATTTCTTCATAGCCTAAAAAAAATTTGTAAGCATGTGTACGTAACATAAACAATTTAGAACTCGTCTGAAAGCTTATCAGCGTTGAAATCAATTTTGTGCAATTTTACAACTCTTGATAGATGTTTATTAATCGGCGTACAACACTGCGTATGAGTAGCATTTTGATATGAAAAACGCGAAAATCCTTTTAAGTTACAAACAACAATATCAACAAACAGATTTTTTTTTATTGAAATAACATACTGACAGGCAGGCAGGCGGGCAGGCCTGCTGCTTGTCTGCTGCTTCTTTTGCCATGTCTTATTTCACTTATTTTCTTCTTCTTCTTCAAATGCTTCACCTTCTGCTGCTTGTTGCGTGCATTTGTAATATTTGCTGCTTAATAAAATTCATAAACCGTTAAGGCAGGCAAAAGGCTGCCAACCAACAACAACAAAAAAAAAAAAAAACAACAGACTCTAGTTCAATGTGCTTCTTTGATTGTTGTTGTTTTTGTATTTGTGGCATTGCAACGCATACCAATGCCACCGCAAAACAGTGCAAATAAGAAAAAAAAAACAAGGCAACGAAACAAAAGAACAGCCAAAGAAACAACAAAAACGGCTACAAACGACATCGGCACCCTACGTTAATTTATTTACTGCACTTTAACTTGGCATGATTCTATTTTACTCTCTTCCGACTCTCTACACCATCACTTAAACATACCCGCATCACTTGCTGACAACGTGCTGCTCATTCCACGTGGCGTCAACAGTTGTTCTCGCCAGACAGGAAAAAGCGCAAATAATTTTGCATTATGAACATGAGTCCACCGCCACCGCGTGTGCATCAGCAACAGCAGCAGCAGCAGGTGGTGTTGGTTGTTGTTCTCTTGTGGTATGCTGGCTAGCAGCTAGCAGGAAACGAACAATAGAAAAACGAGCGCATTTAATGCCGCTCAACCCGTAACACACAAATGGCGACGCAGCGCTTCCGGTTAGTCGTTGCTTTGACTTGCATTGCTTCGCTTTATTAGTGAGTGAGTGGTGCGCGCGGTACAGTGAATATGCATGAGCCACAAAGATTGCATGTCCTGCACGGGGTAGGTGTATTTATGCCGCATGACGTGGGTGCACATTGCAATGTTGTGGCGGTGTGCTCGACTGCCATGGCTTGGAATGCGATATCATATGCACACTTTTTTTCCACCAGATAAAACACATTATCATAAATTATAATTAAATTTATATGCAGCAACGTGAAATGGAAAAAGTTTTCGTTTTTAATTGGAAAAGTAATAAAAAAGTTGTTAAAAATTATGATTTTAAAGCTGGTGACAAATTCATACATCATGAATGAACCAATGCGTGGAGTGGTGGAAGAAGTGAATCGGGGGAAAACCACTACAATTAAAATAATTATAATAGTTTCAAAAAATTATGCTTTAAATAGAGAGTGTTTAATGCAAGTTGACCTTGTTGTGTTTTGTTTTTTTTTTCATTTTTGATTTTTTTTTATAATTTAGCGACAATAAACTATAATCACTGGTATTAAACATTTGAAATAATGTGAAAATAATTCAGTGTCATAAAAAGTTTTATATTAATAAGATAAGTGTGCATTTAATGGACTCTTCCGGTTTTAAGTGTTAGTATAAAATGTTTTTAAATTTTTGTACTCTAAGCTTTTAGGTATTTGATGAATTTTTTTATGCATAAAAAGAGTTTATGTCTTAATAATTATACCAAAATTTTAAAACCAATAGAAAATACAAAATAAAGTGAATAAGATATAAAGGATAGAATAAAATGATGATAAATGAAAAAGATGATAAAATATCAACACTTATGTAAAAATATTTATCTATTTCATTGAATGAAATTTGTAGATTGCACAAAATATGATTTCAAAAATTTGAAGGAAAATAAATATGAAAATATAATTCATAAAAATATCCTTCAAGTTAAAATGCAAAATTCCCTCGAACTTTATTTGTTCAACAGTATGGTTCAAATCTAACAGTCTCTCTGACAGATTTAAGACTGGAGATATATCTGTTTCATCATGGCTTGTTGATGACTCAGAAGAGTTTCGGTTGGTTCTGACCCTGGTGATGATACCTCTAGATTTTGAATTAGCTTTCTGATTGGGTCGATTGAATAGGCTTGAGTTGAATTGGTCATCATTGGAAGTATTTGTAGTTTCATGTCCAGATTTTCATTTTCACACCTAGTTAGTTGATGGTTGATTATTTCTGTTAAGGAGGGACATAACATTCGCGGCAGAGAAAACAGACCTTTTTTTAAAAATTCATAACTCAGTCAAAAACAAAAATTTTTCCAAAATTTTTTTTATTATTGTAGAAATTTATTATTGTAGAACAAATTACAAGAAAAAAATTAAAAAAATGTATTTTTCACTCCAACATGGTTTCATAGAGCTACAAACTGGCGGCAGAGAAAACAACGGGGCCTCGTGGTTGCAGCGCTAGGAGGCGCAAAAATTGACCGATCTAGAAAAAAAAATTACTTTTCGAAATCTTAACAAAATTGGCTATTGTATGACAGACAAATTTTTAAAAATTTTTTTCAATTTTTGGTGATGTTCCAAATGTGAAAGTGTGTTTTTTCGAAAAAAATATTGACTTTAAAAATTTATAAAAAATCGAAAAAAAATTTTAAAAAAAGCTCATGTCATACGATAGCAAATCAAGTTTAAAAAAATACAAAAAAAAATTTCGTCAAAAAATTAACCCGCAACCAGTACGAAAAACATGGTTTCGAGATAAACGCGTTCAAAGTTTGTTAACAAAGAAAAATGCAAGTAAAAATAAAAATGCGCTCTCACTAATCCGGCTGCTACTTTTGAACCCGTAAGAATTTTTCTATAAAATTTCTTAGAATTTTAAGAATATTTACTAAAATACAAAATTATAAAAAAAGTCGATTTAAAAAAACGGCCAATATCATGTCCCCCCGCAAGTTGAAAGTGGAGTATGAATCTTTGATTGGTTTTGATGTCTTCGAATTATGCTATTTTCCGTTTTAATTAACAAAATCAATCAACCGACAACATCATGACTAGCACTCCGAGTGTAAAAAAAAAACAAAAAAAAAAACAAATTGGCCATTTCAGCTCTTGAAAGGACTTTGACCGAACTTCTGATGATCAATTGTGCTGTGTGTGTGTTATTAAATTTTTGCACACAATTGACCGAGAACTGGACCTACATGTTTTATGCCGACACCGAATGGCTAAAGTTTATGTTCTCAAGAAGCTTTACATGGCATTATTTACTCTCTGAGGTTTGTTTGAGGTTTGAAAAACTTTTCGCCATGACTGGGGATCGAACTCGGGCTCCGAGCATGCTAAGCCACACACTTAACCTGCATGCCACGGTCTTGGCTGACGCTATGTTGGCAAATTTTAGGTAAGTACAGCTTGAAGCAGCTGTCTCTCATGAGACGTTTAGGTTACTGTTAACTCAGTTACCTAAGAAAGTGTTTTTCTGCATATAAGATTTGTTTCTCCTCTTCAGATGAATTCTTTCTTATATTCCTCTATGCGTCTTCTGCAGAAGTCGTTATGGAGAATGTTTTATTTGTGATCGTTTCTAATGAGGCAGTGTCCTTGAACATTGATTTGATATCTTCTATGGGAAATCAGTTCTTTCGAGCATTTTAGATTTTGGGTTGCCAAAGCTGATTTGCCGTATAGCATGAGCTGCCCACCTGCTGTTGATTCTTCTGAGGAGCAGGATTTTGATTTTAAGTTTGTATATGGCTAGAAATATACCAATTTATTAACCAGCTGTCAATATTTACTTGGAAGAACCGATTCAAGAAAGTTCGTCTACTTTTCAGTTTTCTAAAAAATATCTTTACCCGGGAATCCAACATAAAAAAAAAAAACTCGCGTGTAGCAAAGTACACGTGGCAGAAGTGAAACTTCTTTAACAATAAGAAATAAGAGAGATTTTAGTGTGAAATAGAGAGAGAAAGTGTCTGAAAAGAAATTCAATCAATACGAAATGGAATAATAATTTGTTGATTCAATATTTGTATCCAGGGACCGTACCGAATATGGTTTTTGTCGAAAGTGTAACATATTAACTTTTATCTCTTAATTTTTATTTTTTCCGACAAAAATAACAGTTTTTTGTGCTTTATAGTTTTTTTGTGCAAAAATAACAGTTATTTTCTGCCGTTTATTTTTTCGGTCAAAAATATCAGGTAATTTTCATTTGTTCAAGTCATTTTACCGATAAAAAAATTTTGATATTATTATTTTCATCTCATCGGTGAGACATTTTACACATGGTGTCAACAGTTCAATCTGTCAAGCGGCCTTTAAGAAAACACAAATTGCTTGATATTTTTGACCAAAAAAATTAAAGTCACGAAATAGCTGCTATTTTTGACCGATAAATTAAAAGTCAAAAGTAACCTTTATTTTTCCTCGAAATATACTAGGCAAGAAATTAACTTTTAAAGAATCAGTTTCAAATTTAAAAACGACTTAATATTCGTGAGACTGATGACATTTGTAACATAATGGTATATTTGAAAAAGTCTTTTGACAATTTTTCCATTTGAAAATTGTAAAATAACAGTTATTTTCGGTACTTGTTTTAGTTCAGTTGGTGTTTTAGTTGCTTTCGAAAGTCTTCTCAACATTGTTACTTTTTGAATGCTGGATTGCATTTGCATAGTACTCTTTGAAGGAGCCTCCGAAAGCAGAGGCAAATCTTGTTCATTATTAACTCCTGCTTTCTGATCATAATAATTGCTATGTTGATAGAGGGCCTCATAAAGCAGCGAACGTTGATTGTTGAGTGCATCAACTTGGTTGGCTTTAAAATTTTGTTGAGATGCATCAGTGTGTTTTTTGGGGATTGGTTCTTTGTAGATTCACCGAAATACACTGATGTTTCGTAAAAATGCATTTTGAAACTCAGCCGTTGTTGCAATCACCTTACCTTCATCATTAGTTGCAGACCCAGCTGCGGCTGTATTCCTAAGAGCTCTAATTCGCTCTCTATATTCACGAACGCGTTCTGCTCCTATTTTAGCAATTTTTCTATTTTTTTTCCGTGCATACTTGTAGGATGAAAAATAATGTTACGGTTATGTTAATAATGTAATGTTAATGTTAATGTAATGTTAATGTTAATTATGTTATTTTCAGTATGTTACGCGTTCAGTTTTAATTACATTTTGTTTGGCTATTTATCATGTGCCTACGTGGCGTAAGCGTATAGATTCCGGCTCATAAGCAACGATGTTCCGGGTTCAATTCTCGGCAGCGGCAGTAATTTTTTTTATAATTTTCATATGAATTGAAAACGTTAGCCTAGCGTCACGGAAAAGAAGTTTCACTTCAAAAATAGGGCTGCTCTGCCATCTCATATTGGTTTCAACTAAGAACTGTTACAGGTGTTACTTTAATAATTTCCAGAATTTCAAAGCTTCTTCCGCTTGGAAAAATGTTGTCATATGTATCAAGGGACGTAATGAACATAAAATATGAACTTTTAAAGCAGTGTGGCATATCATGTTTTTGCAAATAAGCCCTTCAATTGTATCATATCTTGTAATGGAAGAATACATTAGAGAGGGGGATGAAGTGGTGTTGGAGAGTTAAGGAGCATAGTTCGGAGTAGTGGTCTGCTCAGATGAAAATCGAATTCGTTGGTCAAACTATTGGTTATCCGAAGCATTCTGGTTATGGGTTCACTGCATCCATAGTCGGTGCGGTGACAGTTAAGGTGGAAGAGAGATATAGACCTAAGGTTGCGTGGGTTGGTATTAAAAGATATTAATTGGAGTAATTCTGGACAGTTTATGGTTCCTAATACAAGTTGATGAATGAAGAGAACATCGGCAACTTCCCTTCGCTTTGCAAGTGTTTGCATGTTAATCAACTTAAGACGGTTGGCATAAGGTGGTAGGTTGAAACTGTCAGAACCAGGAAGACCACGAAGAGCGAAACGAATGAATCGTCGTTAAACTGCTTCGATTCGCATTGAATGGGTGTTGTAGATGGGAGACCAAACCTGGCTAGCATATTCGAGGATGGGTCTAACAAAGGAAAGATAGAGAGATTTGACGTAAGGATTGGAGAACTCTCTGGACTCTCTGGAGTTGGCTCTACTAATGATATATATGAGGCCTAAAGTTAAGTTCCTTGTCACAAATAACACCTAAGTCGCGTAAACAGTTTACAGAAGGAACTGGCTTGCCGAGAATGTAATACGTTCGCGGAGGAAGTTGGAGTCGCTTACGAGAATATGTTATAGCTTGACATTTGCTGACATTGAGCTCCAGAAGATTTTTTTGACAGCAAGTGGAAAAGCTGACCAGATCGTTTTGAAGATTGCGAGAATCGGCGTTGGTTTGTATGCGCCGATAGATTTTCATATCATCAGCATACACGGAAAGATTAGAGTTATGGATGATACCATCAACATCAGCAATAGTTAAGACCAGAGCTGTAAAATTTGCATTCATATTCAGAATTCTAAGTACAAGTGAATAAGGACAAAAGAATGCTATTCATTGAAAACAAAATTGATCCATGAATAAAATTTTCAATTCACATTCAATTTCAGAAAATTTATTTATTATTCATTTTTCTTTATTCAGAATAATGCATTCATATTTTTATTCAAATGAATGCTATTCATAAAGAATGCAATTCACAAAGAATCGTTATTCATTTTGCATTCATGCATTCATTTTTTAATCATTATTAATTTTTTATTCATTATTCATTTTTTATTCATTATTCATTTTTTATTCATTATTCATTTTTTATTCATAAGAGAGCACTATTTTCACTCAATTCACGCGAACCTATCCAGTTGCAAATTTAAAACTGAAAATTTACTTCAATTAAAAATATACAACAATAAGCCCAAGACCCCGGTAATTGCGCTGTTGCACCAAACTAAAAATATACTACTTTGGTTGCAAAATTAACACCACAGGCATGAATAAAAAATGAATAATGAATAAAAAATGAATAATGAATAAAAAATGAATAATGAATTAAAAATGAATGCATGAATGCAAAATGAATAACAATTCTTTGTGAATTGCATTCTTTGTGAATAGCATTCTTTATGAATAGCATTCATTTGAATAACAAAATGAATGCATTATTCAGAATAACGACAAATGAATAATAGAAATGAATAATTAATCAATTTTTAAAAATTGATTGTGAATTCAAAATTTTATTCATGAATCAATTTTGCATTCATTGAATGTATTCTTATTTCGTTATTCACTGATTCAAAATTTTGTAGAAGCAATCAAATTGAATGCATTCTTTTACAGCTCTGGTTAAGACGAATAGCAAAGGACCAAGGTGACTGCCTTGTGGGACACCAGACGTAGCTGTAAAAGATTTTGAATTGGAAAATCTAAAGATGATATTATAACTGCGTTCTTAGATAAGATTTAATCCATGTTATATACAGATGTGGAAAACCAAAGGCTTTGAGCTTAAGAAGGATGATAGTGTGCGCTTTACTAAAGTCGGTGGAAACTGCATCAACTTCGTAACCATTTTCCAACGAGCATAAAGTGTTTGAAACAAATTCTGTAAGGTTGGTGGTAGTCGATCTACCTTTGAGAAAGCCACGTTGACTAGGGGGAAAGATAGATTTGCAATGGAAGAAGAGAATATCGTAGATAATACTTTCAAAAATTTTAAGAGCACATGACAGTTTTGCGATAGGTCTGTAATTTGGCATTTGTAGGAAAATAGTAGCACTCGTCATCTGACAGAATCCATTGTAGGCTAGGAAGATTAAAGTCCCCCAGAAATATAACGGTGTCAGATGGATCAATAAGATCAAATAGTGAATCGATTGCGTCTACTGCAAGTTGATAACCAAGATTCCAATTGGGATCAGATCTAGGACGGGAATTAGGTAAAGAGTCGTCGATGGGAGTGGTGTTTGGATTAGAAAAAGTAGGGGTTTCTTTATATGAAGTTTTCTTAGGATGAGAACTAGACTTAGAATTGTACATGTTAGAATTATTAGAACTAGTATCGCCTGGGGTCGAAATTCGACCAATTTATAGATTGGCTATTTAAAATTATATGCGAGATGATTAAAATAAGTTTGAGGCTATAACTCTTAACTGATTGGAGATATAAAGCTATTTTCTTCAAAAAAATTATTTTTTTATATTATTATTTTGTTTAAAAACAGAAAAACAACATTTTAAAAAAACTTAATTTTGTCAAAGAAACCATAGGGGGTAAGCCTTGATTTTTTGATGGCACGGATAGTTTATTAATTTAATCTCAAGACAAAATAAACTCACCTAAAATTCGGTATAGACTTTGAAAGAAAATCAAAAATGCAATTTTGAGTTTTTGTTTTTTTACAACAAAAATCATTTTTACCGCATATTTTAAGAATAAATCAAATTTTATGGTCTTTTTTTAAAAAGAATAATTTATTTAGAATTAAGAAAATAATTCAATATTAAGAAAATTCATTAAAAATACTTTTGGTTAGAACTTTGCTGTAATTTTTAACACATTTAAAAGAAAATTTAACAAACTTTTAGAAAAAATTAGAAAAATTGAAAAACCGTTAAAATCCGACCAAGATATTCACATCATGGAAAGTCAAATTTTTGAATTCAAAACACATTTTTTTACAAATTTAACAATTGACGAATGCATAAAACTACATTTTTTTAAAAATTGTAACTTTTGAAAAAAATTCAAATTCGAGCAACTTAAGAACTCTCCTCCAACCAAATTTCATATCAATCAAAGAGCAGATTTTTTTCTCTAAAATTTAATTTCTCTCTTAGAAGGTTGGGAACCCCCTCTATCAGATATATCATTTATATACATTCTGCACATCTGGGCAACAAAACCTTTCGAATGATAGAAGTTTCATTTATTTTGAGTTTTAATTAATACCAAAAAAGCGTACGACAAACTTTAATGTTCACGTATTAATATATAAGATTATTTTGTCTGCATATCTTGCTTTGTATGTATTTTGTTCGTATTCCAATACTTTTAACCGATTTACTTTTTCAATTCAAATGTCTTCAGTTCCTATTTAGAAAGTATTATGATGACTTTAGACAAATTATTAAACCCTATCACCGCCGAGAGCCTCTAAGAAGACTATTTGTTAATTAAAAATTTAAATTATTCAAAAATAAAAAAAAACATTAACAATCTTAGGTTACAATAAATTACATTTGTTCAATGAAACTAGATAATTTTTCAAATAAACTGTTTTTGTACAAATAAAAAATTCGTTTTTGTCCGAAGATTAAAAACTATGTAAGGGGGTTTTCTCAAAGGCTGAGGTATGTCTCAGCCGCTCCAGGATCAAACGAAGGACCCTCGAACCTACATTAAATAAAGACTTGTTGGTTTTAATATTTCAAGAAAAATCAGTTTCTATTGAATAATCTATATGATTAATTACGAGTATATATGCATATATATTTTGTAAATAAAACTTTTCAAATATACAACAACAATCATTCAAGGGTATCAATATTTAATAATTCCCAAACACTTGCCCTCTCTGACTCTGCCTCGGTGATAACTGGTTCGGGTGCGGTGATGCTCGGTATACGGTGCTTTGGTTAATATCGGTGATTGCGTTCGTGGCGAGTTTCTGTGACTTGGCTTTTGACAGAGTTGGACAGAGTGCGTTGGTCTTGGAAATATACCCGACTCTTTAATAATTACTTACATATATACTTCTTATATAGCATTAAGTTATACAAATTTAATTATTTATTTATCTTATATATATGATTTTAATTTAAATTTCTTTACAATAATAAAAATTATAAATATATCATAGACTTAATTCATATAATCCCTAATGGGTAGCTTAACAATAAGTATTCGGGAGGATAGCCAACTGACCGAAGCCGCGGTGAAGTCCAACCCAAACACGACAAGCTAAGTATTCGGAGGGATAGCCGACTGACTGAAGCCGTGGTGAAGTCCAACCAAATACGACAATCACAATTACCAAGTATTCGGGAGGATATCCGACTGACCAAGGCCGCGGGGAAGTCCAACCCCAACAAAATACGAAATCTAACTGCAATGTATGTATCAAGCAACCCGCCTCTTGGTTTTTTGGTTAAAAAAGTTAGTTTACTCGTTGCCAAGTAAAAGAAGAACAACAGGCCTTCGAGCCTTCCTCCACTACCGACACAACTGACTAGTCTTAAATAATCTATACACAGAACGTGTTGTGAATTATATGCATGCTATACAAATTCTGCTTATAGGTGATGGCTGCTTTGTCATGCGTTGTGATGTTGTTGTTGTGGCACACTATGCTGGCTGCTTTGTTATGTGTGAAGTTGTTGTTGTTGCGCTAGAAGATTTTGTAACGATGTTGTTGGTAGATCGCCGTTACAACTACCCGAACAGTTTTTCGAAAACAATTATGTATAAAGAAAAATTTTAACAGATTTTCCTTGCTTAGGCCGAGCTTAGTGCCGGGCCAAAATATGTTTATTTGTTCAGGTTTTATTATATTGATCATTAGAAGCTCGGTCAAAGTCCTTTCAAGGACTGATATGCCAATTTGTTTTATTTTTTTTTTTATTATATTCAAATCTTTTAAGTCTTCGGTACAAAATCGAACTTACCCTGAATTGGTTACAAAAATACTTTTTAAAAATTCTAAGTTTAAGAGTTATATTAAAACTTTGGGAATAAGAAAATTTTTCGAATCGAAACATTTTTCTACTGTCTTTATACTTCAGTTTCAAAAAATTTCTCATATGACCTCGTATTTTTCTCCTTCTTCTCCTTTATTTCCTAATTAATTTATAACTTTAATGCAAGTCCCAATTAAACATTATTTAATAATAATGAATTTCTATAACAGTGCCACCACGTTTTGATTTTTATGAAAATTTCCTAGTAAAAGTGAAAATGTCTTACGGCAAACCCTACAGCGTTCGTACAACGGTCAAACAAGTGTCTGTATACCGGGCACTTGCAGGAAATTTTGGCCATACAGACGCTGTGCCGTGGCAGCAAAGGTGGAAGAAAATTCATTTAAAACGGCCGCTTTACTTTTATTTTTCTTGTTCGAATTTTTTACCTCATCCCGCGAAGTTATGCCATACTGCGGTTCCACGGGATTAATACTGGGTCGAAGATTCAATGCGAAGGTTTAGGTTTAGTGCTTAAATGTCGTACACTCCCACCTTCACGGATAGGGCCTTTTGGAAGTTCTCTGTCGTGAATAAAATTAAAAAAACACCATGTTTTAGCTCTATATTGGGTTTTCTCTACACCGTTTGGAATCAGAGCGAAATATCATCCGAAGAGCGAATTTGCTTTCATCCAAGAAAAACACTTGGTTCCAAAAATCATTTGGCTTACTTAATTTCAATAAATAATTTCAATAAAACCAATAATTTGGTTTATTATTGAAACACGATGTTTATGTCTATCTACACGACAGCTGTAGTTCACCTTTCAGTTTGGCCATTAAATCAATGATTTTTTTAAAGTCATTTTAAATCATAATTTTCAACTTAACATTTTTTATAAAAACCTGCGGAAAACTTAAAATACTAATGATGTAGTTCAATTCAACATACCTTAAATATAATGAAACCGCTCTTTCCGAGCATGTATATATCTATTGAATATACATAAGCTAGTTCAACAGCAGTCACCGGCAAATGTGCTACCGGGTTAAACGAAGATTGTTGTAGCATTTAAATCTCCATTATCAAAGCTCTTCTCTCCATTAATTTCATTCTTGTCTATCGGTAACATCTGTCAATCGTTTAAAAATTAGTTCCAATTAACCGCCACATGAACTTCTAAGCCAGCAAATTGCATTGAAAAATTTTTCAACACCTTCCAATCAACTCTGCACACATAACATAACTCGATGACTCCACGGCTGATTGTCCAGGCCACATATAAGCTGCCAACAGCTAAGAACAAGTATACAAACAATGCAAATTCAATATTAACCGTCCAGTAAAGCCACAACAAGTGACGACCGCATCAACGGCGCTTTACTTTGCCACCCCAGCCATCAGCGTCAACATGTATCGCTTTACAATCAAACTCAGCTTAGTTCACGGCGTTGCAATAACAATAAAAAAAATATTGTTGCCAGCACTACAGAGGGATTTGAAAAAAAGACTGCTTCTACGTTTTGTTTTTTTTTTTTCTGGGAGATAAACATTCATATGGTGCGCTGCTTGTGCCGCTATGTCACCACTACCCATCTCATGCCAGCAAAGCCTTAGGGTGTGCGTCGTCTTCCACACCCTAAACTCCTGCCTTTATTCGTCCACTAGCTTCCGCTGCTTGTATTATTTAGCTTAAGTTGAAAAAATCACGCGAAAAGGATATTAAATCCTTGTTGCATTTCCGGTGCTCAAGTGCAGACGCCACGCTGCGCCGCAATGCTTACAGGTGGATTTTGTTGTTGTTGTTGTTGTCTGACGATTGCGGTTAGCAGTCAGTTATTTACCGCTAAGCAGCATTGTTTGCTGTTGACGATTAATGTTGTTGTTGTTGTTATTTTTGTTGCTGTTGTTGTGGTGGTGTTTCTTCTTCTTCCTTTTTGTCGTCATTGCTTTGAAATAGTTCTGCCGAGAATTCCAAGGAAGTGAATAAAATAAGACAAGCGCCGGAATTCAAATTCACATTCAAACTTGGTTTTTTTCAAGCATTAACTGACGCCATTAAAAAGAGAAGCAGTTTTAGTTGTCTCGTGTGTGTGTATTTTAAGTGAATTAAAGCAACTTGTGCCTTAATAGTGAGCATAGATTAAAGATTGATGATACCTTAACTATGAAAAATTTGTATCACTTCAATTAATTTAAAACTTTTTATGTATTTTTATTTAATTTTTTGCGTTTATAAGTGATCAGTTTATTGAGTTCTTTTCTATAAATACTAATTTAGTAAGAATTTATTAAAATGGTTGAGCGATTGATAGCCAGCACTGTAAATCATGCCGCTGTCGATAATGAGGTGCGTTTTTAAATTAATTGTCCCAGTAGAGATTTTGACACTTTCACAATTTTTCCTATAAAGTCCCCAATTGGAACTACTTGGGTCATGGACATGAACTTCGATAAAATATTGGGACGTTGTTTTCGTTGCACCTGCATGGTCACACAAGTTGGATGAACATCATTATTCTATAATTTTCAAAAAGTTAACATCGAATGCTGTTAGTATTTTGTAGCGATAAATTAATTTATCAGGGAATGTTCGGCGAAGTTCAAATAAGCGATCGAAGATCGAATTCGAATACATTTTCTTTAAAATAAATAAAAATGTAAAACTTTAGTTCTTTCTTTCGTTATTTATTCATTTCAGTTCAAAAAAGTCAATCATTAAGTTCAAGTTAAATAAAAAGTTTTCTGTCAGATTTTTCAGCATTGCATGCATGGAGTTTTTCTCAAAGAGATAGAAAGTTAATTTGATTCCTTTTTATGTCATTAAACAGCACTCGAATATTTCTCTTATTGATTTAGTTACGGCAGGATGATTTGTATGCAGTTCTGTGATGTAAATATATAACACGGTTCAAAACATAAATATGTTGGTTGCAACCATGATAAATTCAAATATATTTTGAAAATAAACGTTTTAATAACATGTACGTGTCTGGTCATTTTCCTCCAGCACGTTAGAATTTATTCTGAAAATAAAAATATTTTCTGAAAATAGACGTTAACAAAACATTTACGCGTCTCAACATTTTCCCCCAGCCGTCAGAATTGTTTTTAATCGATTTTTGATCTTTTTTATATATCTAGTTTACAATAAAATTAAAAAATATCTATTATTATCGCTCGACGTGACGTGCCGTGTGTTTTTCTTCAAATATCACAACATGCTTTCAAGTTCAGTTATAAAAATGCAGTGGTCGAATCAAAATCATTTTTGTTTTAACTGTGGGTTGCATGCACTTTCAAAAATTTGATAAATATAACAGATGTGTTGAAACCGGACACAAAAAAGAGAGCAGGAATAGTGTGAGCGTATAAAAATGAGGTTTTCCAGGGCAAGAAAGATGCTCAAAAATTCACAGTTTAAGCGTCTAACCCAAGGTGTCATGCCCAGAGCATCCACTTGCAGAGATGAAAATAATTTGGTTACAAATACGCAGTGTGCATTGAGATTATGGAGGCAGCACTTTTCCAATCTACTTGCAGGCGACAATAACAACAATTCCGCCCTTGGAGAATGCGGTCCGACGCCACTAATCGACGATGATGGAGTGGATATTCCACCATCTAACCATGATGAGGTTAATGCTGCTATCAAGTGACTGAAAAACAACAAAGCAGCAGGTGCTGACAGCCTGGCTGCTGAGTTGCTTAAAACCGGTGACGGTGAATTGATAAGGTGCATGCTTCAACTCATCAGCAAAATATGGCTAGCGGAAAGCATGCCCGACGATTGGAATCTCAGTGTGCTTTATCCAATACTTAAGAAAGGAGACCCGACAATCTGAGTCAACTACCGAGGTATCAGTCTTATTTCCATCGCGTACAAGGTTCTTTCGAGATTATTGGAAGGATATGTGGTTGCTGATTTTATTGTTTATTAATACAGTTCTTACCTTCGTTGTCTTTAACATGTGTATTCAGTTCTCGATCAATTGTGTACAAATATGACAACACACAACACAATTGATCGGTTAAAGTTCTTTTGGCCTGAAACGGCAAGAAGAATTTGTTATAAACATTTTTCTTGTACTGATAATGCAAATTATGAAACTTAATAAGAGAGAACTGGATATTCTAAGTCAATATCTTTTAAAGTGTATATAAATATGTTTATTCAAAAAATATATTTTTATTTTTAAGACTGATCTGCCTCCTTAATAAAGAAAAATGTGCAGTATATCATATTTTATTGTTGTTTGTGGGTAACAGTAAAATATTTGCTTAAACAAAGTTATTTCTTCAAAAACTTATTTCTTCAAAAGGAAAATATTTTTTCTTATGATCTTTTTGATGAAATTATTCGTCCTTGTACGGAAGAAGTAATTTTAAATGAGAACTTTTCCAAACTTTCGCCAATTTAACGAAAAGTATATATTTTATGTTATAATATGATCTCTCAAATAACATGTTAATAATTACGATCCTTTGCATACCTATGTATATTTAGACAGATTTTGTAGTAAGGAAACAATTGTTACAAATCGATAACTAGTTTGTTGTTTCTATAATAATAAAAATAATATATTTAATCATAATGATTTATCTTCAGTATAAGATCTATATTGATACAAATAGTACTACATATCTTTAAGACTCGCGTACTAACCGCCTTTAAGTGCGCGGAGTCACCCTGTCAATGTTTGAAGTTTACATGTCGCTAAAGCAGTGTACGGTATTGCAGTTTGAGTGCAACCTTGAAAAAGTTCAACATCTGAAACCGGTTGACAGTTCAGTGTTCACAATTATCCCTGCTGCAATAAAAAAAGTTGAATTATTTATTTTGCAACAAGCTTAAGCTTAAGCTAATTATATTAAAATACAACGCGTCATTTAATATAAGTGCATAATTAAACATATTCGAGTGTTTCATCCAAATAACATATACTGGCCAAACAAAATTTTCAAGTGTGATGCTATTGTGAATGGTTCGTTTTAACTCGCAGCTGTTAATAGCTTAAGAAATTGCGACAGTTGAATCAATAGTTTTTTATCTTGCTATGTTGGTGTTTTGGTTTATTTTTAAAGTTTCTTATAGAATAATACGGATAGATTACTTTGATGAATTGCTTGCATCGGCATGACTAGCGTTAATTAGAAGTTACATCACTGCTCGAAAAATACATGAACTTGACGTGCTCAACTGCGATTGAAATAGTTGATGTCTAACTTTTTGGATTTGTTATCTATCAAACTAGCGACAAATAATAAACCAAAGTAATATATTAAACCAAAAATAACAAGCAAGTGTTTGGTATTAAAATTTGAAGCTGCGCAAACTAATTGAAAATAAGTAAAAACAATTGATTTTCGAACATGTTTTTATATAGGTCACCGCTTAAATTTGTTATTAATTATTGATCGAAAGTTTTTCTTTGCTACAGCCTTAAGACGACAAACAAGGTCTCAAAATGAACTTCAAGGCAGGTTTGGCCATTATTTTGGTATTTGTTGGTTGTTGCAGCAATGTTGTTTTTCTCGAGCTGTTGGTCAAGTAAGCGCCCTTAATTACAAAACTTGAATTTGTTGTGGTATATATTATTTATTCTGACACTAGAGGTGATCCCGGTTCAGGCAATTTAATTACCTTCACACAATTTCTATTCATTGCGGTTGAAGGCTTTATATTTACCTCTAATTTTGGCACACAAAAACCTAGAATTGGTCTCAGGGATTATTTTATATTGGTAGTGATGTTCTTCGTGTCGAGTGTCTGCAATAATTATGCCTTCGATTTTAATATTCCTATGCCACTGCATATGATTTTCAGAGCGGTAAGTTTAGACTTTTTAAGATTTTTAGTAAATGTGTAAGTATAAGTTTGTTCTTTTCTAGGGCTCTCTTATTGCCAACATGATCATGGGCATTCTAATTCTTAAAAAACGCTATGATTTTTCAAAGTATCTGTCAGTGTTTATGATAACTGCAGGCATTATATTGTGTACCATTGTCTCCGGCACGGAAGTGGTAAGTAATAATAATAAATAACAAAAGCTATCCAATAGCTCCAGTGAATTCGTTTATTTTAATAATTTATGGCTTAAAACATGTCGACTATAGCTTCGCAAAAAAAGCTCCTAATTTGTTTTTTGTGCTCCACTAAGTCCGAGAATTGTGAATGCGTAAACGCGACCTACCATGTTAATATATGTTTAAAACGCCTATTAAAATGGCAAGAAAAGGTCATTTGAAGCAATGATTATTCCTTGATATGAACTAATGACAAAAAGTTTGTCTTTTCTTTTAAAATACGTCTGGGAGCCACCTCTTCATGGTGAGGAGGTACATTTGGAAACTCTAGCGTTAGTAAGCTCTTTCCTCCATTATTCAAAAACGTAGACTTCATCACGCAAAAACTTTTCTTCTACAAAAGCTTTGATGTATCCATTCCCTTCAGAAATTAATGGAAAATTTTAAGCTATATATCTAGCAATGTATTTGAAATCTACATTGATGGATAAAAAGGAAGGTAGGAGGGGAGGAGTCTACTCTGAATCACTAAACATCAATCTTGCCTTTAGGCTCCCTTACCACCGCTGTGTCTTCCAACCGGAAGATTAATGATATGTTTATCAGGGCCCCGTTTCATAAAAGTTGACAGCTTGACAATTACCTGTCGTGAAAATTTGAAAATTGTCAATTTTCTGTTTCAAAAAATGGTTGATAAGTTTGTAAAATTGTAGAAAAAAAATGACAAATTTGGTCTGTTCGAGTTGGCGTTCGTATACGCAAAAAACTTGGAAAATGAGCGAAATTTAAAGCGCAAAGTGGGTGTTGACTTGGAGGCTAAGATAACAAGATAGGAAACTTCTGTGGAGAATCAGAAATCACCAAAAGTAAACACACATATGGGCATCTCCCAGTGGCACAGATGCGACATTCGCACGGTTTTAATTACTCGAAAAACAAGAAACAAAATGAGCCTATATGTATTTTAAGTGTTCTAACGCGATGAAAGAGTGCTACATTTTATAAAAATATTGGTGAGATTTAGTACAAATTAGTACAAAGCAATAAGCAATCATGCAATGGAACGGACGCGACAAAAAACATTAGTTTTTTAATCTGGTATAGAAATATGCAAAATTTAGCTAATTTTGAGAACTTTTTTTAATATAATATACATGTTAATGGAGGTCAAAGTATAACTTTTCTTCGTAGACTTATGAAATATGAGAATTATCTCTTACCTTTTTTTAAATAGATATGGACGCGACATCATGGACGCGACAAATTTTTCCGACAGTAGTAAAATACAGTAAAGATGTTCATTATAAGTTTTAATAAAAATAAATTATATGTTAAATTCAAGTTACATAGCAGTAATACTAATCAACAAAAATAAAAAAATAAAGTTAAAAGCTGTTAGAGTGCTTTATTTTAATGTTTTTCTTCACTTTTGGTGGACCTTTTTTGGGAGACGCCCATATGAGAAAAATTTGTTCAGCTCGAAAATAAGATATGCAAGTTGCTAATTTTAAACTTAACCCATCCAACACATTTGATATTGATTGACTTCATAAGGAAAGAAATGACGCTCTAAAAAATGTTCTAGCTTTAAAAATAATTTCTCACTGCGCATCGAAAAATGCAATTAAAAAATGTTCTTCTCTTTTGAAACGGGCTATACTTCTGCAGCGCAGTACTGATGCGATGAACAACATAATTGAGGAATATACATTAATTTTTTTTTCTGCTCAGAGAATATTCAATTTTATTTTTAATGTCGACCAATCAGAATGAAGATCACTCTAAAAATTATTTTCTTATCTCAAACATGCGCGAAAATGTTCTTCTCTTTTGAAACAGGCTATAATTTTCTTGCGAGCAACTCACATACCTTGAAATGTGTCTGCCAACAAACATTCATGCAACCAACCAAGTTCGTGAACAAGTCCACCTGTGTATATGTCCCAATAGTGTAAAGCGAGACAACAACATAATTATATTAAAATTTCAAACTTGTATCAAAATCAGAGATAATGAGATGGGAAACTTCGACAAATTTTTAGCAAGAAAGAGATAGCCTTCTGTCAAAATGGCAACAATACCAACATAAACTCTATAAATGTGTTAGTGCAATTTTTGACATACTCCCCAGTTACCATAATTAAATACATAATTCAACAGTTTCCTTAAATTTAAGCAGTCTGGTGAAAACTCAGTGGCCACGTCCAGCGCTCTCAATAAGTTATATTTTCTGAATAGTTTGCTATTTGAAACGTCAAAATAGTTGTCAAATTAACGAAATGCAAAACAGTTTATTGAATAAATTGGTAGCTTAACCAGGAAATTGTAATTTTTGCCTCTTTTAAGTTTATTTACTCAGTATTAATTTTAAAAATATGCTCTCAAAACTACAAGAACATGCGCATTCATTGTTATTTGTCAAAATTTATATTGCACGGCATTGCATTTTAACAAATTGACAATATTTTTGATGTTTGACTTATCAACTCAGTCATAGAAAAAAAGCGCTAATTAGGTTTTCTACTGGAACAGCCCTGCAAGACATGTACTGGTTAAATGACTCGTTATATAACCCGTAGTGCTGTCGCTAATTTTGGTTAGTATGCAGAACAAAGTTTCTATCAGTTTTTTAAGGGCAATGTGAAAAATCAGACTGAAACTCTCATGTACGTGTGACATTCTATCACCTTCTTCCGCAAGTATTTTGAAGAGCAACCAACCATATAGCTTGCTCGGTCACTCATGTCAGCTTTAACAAAAATATTGGTTACACCTTATGGAAACTTGTGATTTGCTGTCACTTTCTTACGAAAGTATTTTAAACCCCACCAAACAGTAAGTCTTCTCCCTCACTCACGTCAGCTATAACGTAAGTTTGAGTTAGTTCAGACTATTATTACTTTGTATTGAAAAAATGTAAACACAAAACTAGCAATATATAAATGAATGATTGAAAATTATATTATGGTTACATGTAATATAAAATATATTGTATAAAGGAACAATTTAAATTTCATTTGAAACTTAGCTTAACACACTCGTACAAAATATAATTTGAGTCATACTTCAGGAATAAACAGCCTCTAAAAAATTAAATAACAATGTGCTTGCTTTTAGACCGTGCAGACCTCCTTAAATTCAGCAATCAAACAAACGGAACTCTCAATTTTTTGTATAATTGCATTGTTACTAAAAATATAAATTAATAAGTAAAATTAATAAGATTATTGAGCACTTACTTATCTTAAAATCAGTGGGAATTAATATTTGGGTGGATTTCGTGTTTTTTACCTATCAGGATTTTTGGAAACTAAATTGAAAATGGCGTACTTGATGGACGCGTCTATCAGTTTTCTCTGTCTCGCATATGCGACTTTACGTAATACGTTAAGTTTGCTGCATCTTCACTTTCTAACATGCATCAAAGAAAAACAAATATATAACAAGTAGGTTCGTCTGTGTTAGTTGTCATCAAAAAATGTATAAATGTGTTGGAGTTTCGGTTAGACTTGTCTTGCAGGGAGTTGTATCGCTTGAAAACGCTCACTGCTTTAATCTGAAACCCACCTTGGCATGAAAGCCAACAGCAGAGTTGCATAAAAACGTAGTTTTGTACTATTTAGAGTAGGTATTATTCACTATGAATTAATAAGTACGAAATTATAGTAGAATTGTACTAGTACTATTTTATTTGGAAGCAATTTAATACAGGTCGGTTTGTGTTACAGAATCCTTCCACTAGGAATAGAATCAAGGTACAGAATAACTTTTTATTATTTTGGCCCTCTTTAAGAATTTTGCAGTTTTTGGTTCTCTTCTCAAACAAATTCTGACCTTTAAAATTGAATAGTGTTTTTTTTCACGAAAAAGTTGATCTCAAAAGTAAGATAAATTGCAGTTCTTTCTCAAAATTTACGATTTTAAAATTTTATCCTCAAATGCTGTCAACTGAGGGAACTGAAAAGTGGCATTTTAAGAAAATATTGAACATAAAGCCCCAACAAAACTCTGCTTACATGCAATCGAGAAAGTAATCCAGTTTATTTAAATCACTGATTACCTTCTCGCTCACGGAACCCATTATTTCTTTATTTAATCAATGAAGCTTTCGCTTGACATAGAAGAGCTTAGTTATAAGCTTATAAATTGTGTTGAATAACTTTTTACCACTCACCAATTATTTGTTAACAAGTTTAAAGTTGTTGAATAAGATATTGCTTTGCGCAAATTAGGAAAGCGATTGAAATATTGAATATTGAATATTGATTGCATAACTCTTGGTAAACAGGGCGAAAGTGTAAAATCACAAATTTTAAAAGTTAATGAATTTCTTCTTTAGAATGAAAAATACTTTTATTTGGAAGATAGCAAATATTTATCTGTAAATTCAGAAGATAAAATGAATAAGTTTTTGTTATAAAAACGAAGCATAAATAAGCAATAAGTTTAACTTAAAGATTTCATTAGATAAAAAACTAGATTTGCAACATGTTCATATTGTTTTGTTGGTAAATATAATTACTTCATTCATTTATCTTTCTTCTTTCAAAGCTGTTTCTACAAAAAAGAGAAAAATATTCCAAATATTCAAACAAGAAGGGCACGATTAACTTTAAGCACAAGTATGAGGCTATGCATTTTGGTGCCACTCTGGTTAAAACGATAAATAATTTGTTGCTAAAATAAATTAACAATAAAGGCAAGTTTCTCTATTTAAACTTGTTGTTTTATATTGAATATTCGTTAAAAAATTTAAAAAATTCACAGATTTGTATAAGCTTTTTTCGAACTTTGATGAATTTTATCACCTTAACCAAAAAAAAGTCCTTTTATTTTACCTTCATTGGGCTAAGTGAGCCCAAATACATATAATCTAACTAATCCAACTCGAAAAAAAATAAAAGGGCGTGGGCCCTAAAGTAGAATTATGACAAAATTTGGTTTTTTTGTTTTTTTATCAACTTAGAACAGGGCAAAGTTTTGGGTTAAATAAAAACTGTGATATATTCTGCACTCTTTGCATAGAGGGTGCAGAAAAATGGAATATATTCTTGATTTCTTTTATCGGGAAAAGAAAATACCATTGGTCTACCGCAAACAGCATTTAAGTTCGAAGCAACTTTGATATAATAGTACATTTTTATTTATTTTGCAATGCAACCCTATTAATAGAATCTGACAATAATACTTGACAACTATGAGGTGAATCATGTATACAATATATGAGTCTCACAAAAGTACCCAAAAAATTAAAGAAGAAGCATGAATTTGGAGGGAAACGTGAAAAAAAACATCATTAAAATGAAGTTTCCCATCTCATTATCTCTGATCAAAATAAGCGCCTTAAATCTTATAGTCCGCTGAAGAAAACTGTAAAAAGTCTTAATAGTTAATTAAAATAAAATGAGTAACAAAAGCTTCAAAAATTCCATGAGCATGGAAAAAAATACATCTGTTTCTAGTGCAGATAAATGTAAAGGCCTTGACAAAGTCCAACACACCGAATGCGTTGCTTCTTCTGGTACTCCTAATAGAGCTACCAGTCAATTAGATATTAACGCAAAGGATTGTGGTCTAGATAGGAAGAAGAGTAGTGAAATAAGATCTTGGGCATTAAAGAATAATATTTCGCAAAGCGCACTGAACGCTTTGCTTCCGATTCTGCGTGAAGGAGGTGTGAATGGTTTGCCCCTGACCGCTAAAGCTCTTCTAGAAACAAGCAGACAAAAGGTTACAACTGACCCCATTTCAGACAAAGGTTAGTTTATATACTACTTGAGCTTGCAATCATATCTCAGCCCCGATTTTTTCAGCTTTTTAGATAATTCATTTGAATTGATGCAGGTCTTGTGGCCAATTATTAAAGCAGTAGATGGTGTCCCCAAAAATTAGCGCCTTCACCATGATTGTATTTTGATAAAGCAGCTGATTTTCTAAAACATTTTTGTAAAGTAGTTTTAAAAAATTATCTCAAAATAAATTTTAATAATATGAGAAAAAAGTTCGATGTGCTTCTCCTTACTTGTGGTTTCCCAGCGCGACCATTTGTTACTTGTGTTCGGTACAATAATCCTCTTTGATATGGATCGTACAAACGCCAAGAAAAGAGATCTGAGCGTGTATCAGAGAAATCTTTGAAGTTCCTTGGAATAAAACCAAGTATTGAACTTGACTTAACTAGAATGAAATCTATACGTTTAGAAAAGAGCAGCTTAGAATCAAATACTTCTCCTAGATCCAAAACATATTTAAAAAGTACGGGTGAATTTTGCCTAAAAAACTATGTGTTCGCACTTTTCACCCAGACACTGAGAAAGAGGTTCATTAGAACCATAATTAATTCTATGGTAAGGCTTCTATAATAAGTTTAGATCTCTCAAATAACGTGCCGGGACATTGAATAGAATTAAGGCTTCCAAATCGGAGGAACAAATTTGACCATCAATTATATCCTGAACGAGTATTATATTGTAAAAGATGCGTCTATCTGCTAAGCTACTTAGACTTAAAAGACGGCAGCGCACCCAATAATTAGGCATAGTTTCCCAAGAGTAAAGTTTTCTTGTGAATCGTTTTTTAATATACTCAATGCGGGTAATCGAAACATCATAAATAGGGTGCCACACAATTGAAGTATACTCTAGTAGAGGTCAAACCAGGCCAACACAGTGTCCTAAGAGAAAAAGTATCAACAAATTCTCTAGAATTCCTTTTCCAGCGAGTTCGCTTTTGCGACAATATATTCAAAGTGAGTGCCAAAAGAAAATGAATGGTCAAAAAAGACACCGAGGTCGTCAAATTGATTCCCTGCAAAAACCATCACTAGTGTTATACTAATTCTAATATACAGTAGAAGTTATTTTCCGACCAAAAGTGAGCTCCTTACATTTTTCAAAGTTATATCATTCAGTAGTTGCACACAGTCTGTACAATCCTTAACTTCCAGAAAAATATTTAAATCATCGGCATATAAAATACTTGCTAAACTTAAAAGAATGAGTAATACCGTCAATGAATAAATTAAAAAGCAAAGGACCCTAGTAACTTTCCTAAGGAAAATCGGATGTAAACTTTAAAGGCCTGGAGTATTTTTCACCGATCTTGACAACTAGCGTTCTATTAGTTAGATATGAGTGAAGCCATTTTAAAAATACATCCACCTGCAATTTTTTTCCAAAATACTCTTGATAGCAAAGTTGGAAAAAAAAGCTAAGTTGGTACAAGTGGATCTACCTTTAAAAAATCCATGTTGTCGCCACACGCGCACTTCAGTAAAAAGGAGCTTATTAACAATTTTATCAAAGACTTAAGGAATATTTAGTTTATAATTCTTAAAAACTTATCTTTTGAGAATTATATGTCACCTTGATTTGTGAAGACAAACAGGTTGCTACAACAACAATGTTCCTTGCAGAGCAAACCGAGCAGACTAGACCATGGTTTCGTCGGACGTTACTCCGACTCTTCAGTATTCTCTTTGGTTTAGGATGGTAGACTTTAGAAATGATTGATAGTTTAACGATAGGCCTGTAATTTTCAATCAAATACTTTTGGCCAAACTTGAACTTTTGGGGTCACACAGGCAGTTTTCCACTCATTTAGGAAAAAACCACAAGCAAGGCATTTGTTGAAAATCCAACCCAAAGCGATGTGCAAAGTAAGCGCTCAATTTTTCAAGAACACCGGAGGAAGCAAGTCAAAACCAGCACTAATAGAGCAGTAAAGGCTTAATACGGCCTCCAATACCTCCTTATCCTCTACGTATTACTTGCCAATGTTCAAAAGTTGCGGTTATTCGGTAAAACCATTTGAATCTCGGCGAGAATTGGAGGGATTAAAAACAAATCCAAAGAAAACAACTATAAGACACCTTCCCCCCCCCGCCCCCCTTCTGTATTCAATTGATGAAGAAAAACCAGAAGATTTTGTTTTATTATTCACGAATAACCAAAAAATGTCGGGTTCGATCTCTGTATCGAAATATTATCGAAAGTGGAGAAGTTAATGCGGAAACGCACTGTTTTAAAAATAATGGATGAAAACATACATGTCTGGTTGCTTGTTGGAGTCGAAAGCTAACAGTTCATTTAAAACTTTATCAACTAATACTCTAAGAAAACCCATATTTAAAGGACTATCATAAATATTCAACCCATCTGAATGAACTGTGGATGAAGGTAGAACATGCACAAAGCGAAAGAAGCCATCAAAAAGATTACAGATTAATAACGGATCAGAGGTTTTGTCGTTTTTGTTTTTTTAATAAATACCTTTTGATCTTTACTGTAAATTTTTGTGTCGGCAATAAACATCTGGTAAACTCGAGATAGGACAAAGGAGGTGAGGTTTTTACTTTCATTGCATTCTTCGCAACAAAATACACTAGTATTCAAATTTGTATGGTATTACCTTGAAAATTAAATATTTGATGCCATCAAATCTAAACAGCCAACGTCAGGGTGCCTTGATTTTAGGCAGTGATGTTAATCTTATAAATGCTCCCATGAAAAAATGAAAAATGACTAGCTTTTATTACTTGTCGACACAGAAAATAACGGCAAATGGTGTTAAGAATTTTTGTTCGTCCGATTGTTGTTGAGTTGTTATTCAAATTGCTTATTTTGTAAGGATAAAAATTTAATTATTAATTTGCACACTTCCACGAAATTTCCAAACGGCAATAAATCACAACACAATGGGAATAACGTTGGGAAAATAACGATAAGAAGTCATTTAAAATGGTTTAAGTTATGAGTTAAAGTGTACGTAAACTTTTTTGATTGTCTATATCCCAAAAAAATAACTTTTTTATTTAAATCAATTTTTTAAATTAAATTAATTATATTTATGCAAATTTTCCTTCTCTCCTCAGCGCGATACCAGCAATCCTGACTTAAAAGTGCCAGGCGAAGAAAGCAAATACTCGGTATTGTTTTGGTGGTGCATGGGAATCGCTTTACTGACAACTGCACTATTCATATCAGCACGCATGGGCATCTATCAGGAAGTGCTCTACAAACGCTATGGCAAGCATCCCAGAGAAGCGCTCTTCTATACGGTATGATAGTGTTATTTTTTTTTATTGCCTTTTCAAATTTTCAAAAATTGCTTCTTTTTTATCTTGCAGCATCTGTTGCCGTTGCCCTTCTTCTTTTTGATGTACAACAACGTATGGGAACACTTTGTGATAGCCATGGCTACTCCAATGGTTCAAGTGCCGCTGCTCTCAAACTTTGGCATTAATATCGAAATGCCCTTGACATGCCTGTATCTGGTGGCCAATATGTTGACGCAATATGTTTGCATTAGTTCCGTCTATGTGTTGACCACGGAGTGCACTTCGCTGACCGTCACACTCGTTGTGACACTGCGTAAATTTGTGTCACTCTTATTTTCGATAGTCTATTTTAAGAATGAATTTACCATCTATCATTGGGTGGGCACATCTTTAGTATTTTTGGGCACAATAATATTTACCGAAGTGCTGCCACGACTAAAACAAATGCTTGTCGGCGCGACGCCAGCGCCCGAGCGCAAGAAAGTGCAATAATTAGTGGTAGTTATAAAAAGTTTCCCTTTTTTTTAATATAGAAATTTAGTTAAATTGATGCTAGTTTAAGTATGAAAATATGATGTACAAGTTAAAATAATTAAATGGCAACTAAGCAATTTTTACAAAAATCCACTAAGCGTACATTTTTTTAATGTAAAAAAATAATTTTATTGTTTTTATAAAAAATTAATACTATACATAAGGTTCAATGTCTTTCGTTTGACGCGTTGCTTCTGTTTCAGCGCCCACGGCGCAGGCTAATAATGTATTGACCGATTGCTCCTCACCCGCTTTGTAGATATAACCATTGGCTTTGTCCAAATGATTGCGTAGCCGCAACATACTCGCCGTGCTGCGTGCATCAAGCAACTGAAAGCTAACCAAGGCATAGTCCTCAACCATAGAACAAATGGCAGCATTTAACTTTTTATATTTGCGCATGCTGGGCGTGTCATCAAGTGCTTCCAACAAGTAGCGCAAGTCCAGCACATCTGTATAAAAGTCGAGGTTGAACTGCAGCTTGGAGGCATGTTTTTGTAGCAGATCCGCCTTTGAGAGCACGTTAACATGCGGCAAACCCATTTGCAACATCATATTAAGCGCCAGCAATAGAGTGGAAACGAACTTTGTTGGCTCCGAACAATAGTGCGAATCAATTAGATTTACTGTAACCAGATGATAGCCAAGTTTTTCTAAACGTGCAAAAATCTGCGCCATGGCATTGTGATGCGTGTAGAGCTCTACTTGACCAGGACAGTCGAAGATAAAATAGTTGTTTGAGGAGGCTGCTTTCAAAGACGCCAACAGCCAATCAAAGTTTGCCTCCAGATATTCCATGCAATACATGAGCGCGCCGTTTGGACCGAGCTGCAGTCGATCCATTACCTCCTCAACTGTGATGAGTTGCATGATGTCGATGGCTGCCTCATATTCCATATTTTCGTTTGCCGGATCCAGATTGACGACGCAAATGTTGCGTCCCAGGTCTTGATAGAACTTGAGTGCATGATGACAGTAGGTTGTTTTACCTGATCCTGGCGGACCAATTACCAGTTGGCCATATAAAGGATTTGTAACACGCAAATTTTGCTTAGTCAGCATTTTGTTTGCATTTATTTGGCATCAAAATTAAACTTTTATTAAATTTTAAGTTTCGCACTCCAATATAAACAATTAAATTTAAGGTAATGTCAAAAACAGCTGGCTGAATGCGTTTTGGGAAGTGTGCGGAGATGATTTCAAGCAGACTGTTTTATCGACTTATGTGTAAGAAAGAGCTCAAGCTTGTGTGAAAAAACACAGTTGTTACATTTGCTGTCAAAAATTTTACTATGCGCAACTGTCAAATGTACGCTACGGTGTCATCTCTTTTGTACTCATGGCTTTTGTGTTTAGATTAATTGCCTTATATGGCTATTGAACCAACAACATGAGCACAGTATTCTAGCGGCGGTAAGGCAGTTCGGTTGTGTTATCTTTCGTGTGTCAGTGAATTTTTGGGTTTTTTTTCGGAAACCTCAGCAAATTTTTTGTTAATTTTTGCTAATACATAAATCAAAACCAAATTTTTTATTTAATTCATTTAAGTAAAAAGTACTGCATTAGTAGAAATTTATAGAAATGGCGCAACAGCAACCACCGGCTTACAGCAATAGTGAGTGATTGTTTTACTGACCATTTACGGCAGTCTTTTTTTTATCGTTTGTATTTCGGATGATGAATGGAGTGGCGGCAGCTGCTAGTATGCAGCTTTGTGTGTGCATAAATGGAAATAAAGCAAAGTCAGCGGAAGCCGTCAAGTGTTGCGCTGCAGCCGGCACTATGTGTCAACCATATAAAAAATACTTAAAATTTCTTATCGCCGCACCGCCACTCCCTTAGCTTTACTCCTTCGCTAAAAAAAAAAAAACAAAAAATCTTATCGTATCGTACCTCTTTTCCAGAGTTTATTTACGCTACTCTGCCACGCACCCAACGTGGACAACCCATTGTCCTGGGCGGTGATCCTAAAGGCAAAAACTTCCTCTATACCAATGGAAATTCTGTGATTATTAGAAACATTGAGGTAAGTTTTAATTTTTTTTTTTAAATTTGGAGGTAATTTTAACTTAGTAACTTTTTAGCATTTTCTTTTTTCTTTATTTTCATTCTTATTAAAATAAATCACATTTCATTATAAATATATATACCGTATATTTTTCATGGCAGCTGCATCTAAATTAAATTAATGACATGCTTGGAAAATTTCTGCTTATAATTGTTGTTGTACCTTCTGACTGTGTATAAGTTAGTTTATTATAGCAGAAACATAAAATCTGTGTCGTTTTCATTTAAAATTTTAAAAAACATTTGGAAGCAAACCCACGCAAGCTGTGAACAGAGAAGAAATTTTCGTTCGACCGGTGTTTTTTTTTCGTTGCCGGCTTTTGCCAGACACTTTTGTGGGTGCTTGCAGACAGTGGTGCAGCATGGGTTAAATATCAGGCGAATTTGCTAAGAAACTAATTTTATTAACTAGATAACTAGAATTAACTAGAAGTTAATCACACGTTGAATAAAACAAAAAAAAATTACTTATTGGACTCATATTCTGTCACCTACTTTTCTGGCTATAAATTGTGGACTTTCACTAGTTTCGATCTAACTCAAATGTGTACCCATAAATGTTTATGTTTATTTCCACAGTGTTTCATAAAATTTTTAACATAAATTTTATGAAAAATTTTCCACTTCTTCGTTTTTTATATTGTCATAAAATTATTGTCAACAGTCCATTAAAATATATTTATATAATCACGAAGAAAATTGATTAACGACAGGATATAAGCGATTATAACACAAGTAAACACTTTTTGGCTGAAAAAAATATCACATTGACATTCAAAATTAAAACCGTATTTATAACACGGTTCAACGAAATCGACCCTTAAAAATAGCTCAAGAGGTTTGATAACTGATCTTAAATAATTGAAGGATGAGAAACAAGTTGGCATACTCAGGTTTTTTTTCCATCACGTCTAAATTTTATGAAGAACCACTTTGAATATAATTAAATTCCAAACATTTTGGTGTAAAAAAGTTTTTATATCTATTTAAAATATTAAGAATTTATTTTTTATTTGAGTATTTGAAAATATTCGATTTTTAACTGGGTATAACAGAAAATTATGACGAGATAGGGAAAAACCAAGTTTGGAGTAGTCTAATTAAATGGAAAAGTTTACCTTACGGAAATTTATTAGGTGCGACTAAATATAACGGCTGTGGACAGGCGCGCACCCAGTAAAAAATTTTGGGCAGGAGGGTTTATGTTTTTATTTTCACTTTTTAAAATTTTTTATTCATTTAATAATATTAAGAGAACAATGTCTATTTTTCTTTTATTTCGGGCCTACAGTTGAAATGTACTCAATATTCTTTTCTACACCCCTTCTAACATTTAACAGAGCTAGACCATTGAGACTACCTCCCCAGTTTTATTAAGCCATTTCTGCCTGGTACCACATCCGCTCATAGGATTTTGAAAAAATTTCATACATGATTGTATGATCAATTGATCCAAAATTAGATGATTCTCGATTTGAATTTCAAACTGAGAGCATCGGAAAAAAAAATCATAAAATATCAAAAAATAAAAAATAATTTTCAAAAAGAAAAATTTGTTTTTCTATATATATAAATTCGCACATACATATATATAAAAGAATATTCAAACATTTGTTTGGTACTCGCTAAATAATATAAGTGCACCACTGCGGTCGTTTAAAAAAATGGACGCGGATAATGCTCATCACATCGACCCCGGCGAAATTCCGGACAATTACAATAGCAGTTACGCATCACTGGATCAGCCATATCCAATGTCCACGAATGTCCCAAATTCAGCAACAAACGAGGCACTAAACCAAAATCAAATGGAAGATGAATATACTTCTCAAGCATCTCAGGAATATGTTATGGCGGATAATATATCAACAGAATTTTTAAACGCATCCTTGCCAAATACCCCGGAATACCCGAAGGAAGCGCAACACTATTCTCTAAATGAAACCGCATTTCAATGCGTAACATCACGCAACAAACGTACGAAAAGATCGAACAACGGAGAGCTAATTGAAGTCGACGTCTCGAATTTCCAAGCCGAACGAAAAATCATTGATAGTTCAAACCGCTTCGCTATTCTAGGAAATATAAATATTGAAACTACAGACACACAGCCTTCAAACGTGGTAAGTTCCGGTAGAGGCAATATAGTTGTAACCAATAATATTCACAATGCTAAATTTTGTCCGCCTATAATATTATATAACGTTAATGTAAAAAATATGATTGATCAATTAAAATCAAAAGTACCAAAAATAGACTTCAAAATAATTAACAAAACAAAATATAAAAGTAAACTCTACCTAAAAGATCATGCTGCTCATTCTGAGATGATGAATCTGCTTAAAGATAGGAAAATAGAATCCTACACTTTTACACCAAAACATCTTAGACAAGTTAATCTTATTTTACGCGGGCTACACTTCTTGTCCGACATAACTGAAATTAAAGAAGAGCTTGATGCGAAATTCCCTGGTACTGTTGAAAAAGTTTCAAAATTCAAAACTACATACTCACAAAAAAATAATTTAGAAACAAGTTTATTTTTGGTTACTCTTTTCCCTGGTAAAAGATTCAATGACATTTCCAAATTGCGTACTTTAATGCATCAAACAATAACATGGGAGGCACCCAAATCTCGTAACAAAGAACCTCAGTGCAAGCGATGTCAACAGTGGGGACACATTGCTAAAAACTGCAACAGGCATTATCGCTGTGTAAAATGTAACAAAGATCATCAACCAGGTGGTTGCATGCTAAGTGAAAATTTAAATTCAAAACCATTTTGCATAAACTGTGGTGAAGCAGGTCATCCTGCTAACTGGAGAGGTTGTTCCTTCTATAAGGAATACATAAAAAGAAAAAAAATAATCATAAGCGATGCTAAACAAATAAAATCTATGGCATTTTCCAATGTACAACAAGTTTTAAACAAACAATCATTAGTAAAAGAAGGTAAAACATATGCAAGTAACTTTTATAATGCAACTAATCATAAACAAAATTCTAATACCTCAAAACCTACCCTTATCGAAGAGTTTTTAAAGGTTGCAGAAATTCTCTGTAACCAGGGGCAACCAACTCTCGAGGAAAAAATTGAAAATTTTTTAAAAAATTTTAAAACATTGTCGAAAGATGAAGCTAAAAAAAATTGTATCACACTTTTGAAAGAAGTCCAAAATAAATATGGTCCATAAAAGACATAATTTTTTATCATTTAACGTTAGATCTCTAGTAGAAAGTAGTAGAAAGATTGAATTAAAAAAAGTTTTGGATTTTAATCAAATCGATATATGCTTTCTGCAAGAAACTCATATTTCAAGTTTACATAATTTACGTTTTATCAATTATAGCTTCCTTAAAGATGATAGTTCTCAAGGAGTTGCAATTGCCATTAGAAATAATTTTGAATATTCTTTAGTAGAAATAAATAATATTAAATTTCCTCATATTTTCCTTGAAGTTTGTGTTACAATACATGGTATGCAAAAAAAGATTTTGGTGGGATCTATTTATATTCCATGTAACTACTCTCCCGAAGACTTCACGGATGGATTGGTTAATATAGCAAATCGAGCAACTATGTTTGATGGGCTTATTGTTGGTGGAGACTTCAATTCTAAACATAATTCTTGGAATGATCTAAATAACAACTTGAACGGAAACACATTTTTTTACTGGCTAGAAAATCATTCACAAGATTTTACTAGAATATGTGATAATAGCCCATCATATCCAAATGGATCTTCTTTCCTTGATCATTTCTTGATCTCAAATGATTTAATTGACACTGTTAACAGAAATTATATCATAAAAACTCTGTCATCATTTTCCGATCATTTTCCACTTCTGTTGGCAATCGATCTCAGGAGTATCAAATTTACTTTAAATCAACCAAGATATTATACGTCTTTTAAAAATACAAACTGGGAAAATTTTAGAACTGATTTAAATGCACGTATTGAAAACAATTTACCACCAAATTATTATAATTTACAAAATTCTGAAATAGATACGTACATAGAGATTTTAACTTCAGCTATAAACACAGTCAAAAATTTACACAGTGAAACAATTGAAATAAAAAATAAGAACTTTGTTTTCCTCCCTGAATCAATAAAAAGCTTATTTAGAATTAAACATAGATGGCAAAGAGATTTAAAAAATTTATATAATAGGAATTTCAATAACACTTCTTCTGAATACAAACTCCTTTCAAAACAACTCTCTCTTCTGAAAATCATAATAAAAGAACAAGTAGAAATTCAACAAACTCGAAATTTTGATGAAAAATTAAAACTGATTAAGCCTGGCCCTATAGCTTATAAACAAATTTATAATATAGTTGGAAAAGGAGGAGGAAAATTTTGCAAAAAAATTATTTGTGACAATAACACATTTACTCGCGACATTGACAAAGTTGAAATTTTAAAAAATCATTTTGAGAAAATCTATGAGGAAACAGTTCCAGATAGACCAGATTTAAATGATATAGAATCTCATGTGGAGAACACTCTTCATACATATCCTGCTTCAATTTCTAATTTTACTGTTGATTTTAACTCCCTGACTAATTCAGATAATATACATTTTATTAACCCAGATTATTTAAGAGCAACTCTACGAGAAATTAATACAAAAAAATCCTCTGGATCAGACAACATTTCAAATCATCTGTTAAAAAAGCTACCTGACATAGCATTTGACTTCTTAGCTATAATTTTCAATAATTGTATAAATAATGGGTACTTTCCTAATTCATGGAAAGTAGCAAAAATTATACCTATTCAAAAAAAAACTAAATGCTACGAAGTTAACAATTTCAGGCCTATTTCTTTGCTATCAAATTTTGGAAAGTTCTTTGAAAAAATTGTTCAGGGTCAAATTGACAAAAACTTAGACGCTCAGTATATTCCCGATTATCAGTTTGGATTCAAAAAGCGACATTCTACTATTCATGCGCTGCACAAATTCGAAAATGATATTATTCTAAATCTCCGTCAAAGAAAGTGCACAGTAGCTGTATCATTAGATATTGAAAAAGCATTCGATAAAGCATATCATATTGGTATTTTATATAAATTAATAAGAATTGGTTTTAGTCCATGTATTATAAAAATTTTGCATAGTTTCTTGAACAATCGTAAGTTTTTTATAAGTATAAATGATGCCAAATCAGATTATGGTGTTATTAGAAGTGGTGTTCCACAAGGAGCAATAATGGCACCACATTTGTACAGTATATTCATTTATGACTTTCCACATGTATATAGAGGTTCAACAGGCATCTTGTACGCCGACGACTCTCTAGTCTATGCACATGGAGTCACTCCAAATGAGGCACTGAAATTAGTAGAATCCCACTTAACAGAAATTAACAATTTTTATAAAAAATGGGGAATAAAAATAAATGCTGCAAAATCTGAAGCTATATGCATAAGAAATCCTTCTGGAAAATGCCATAGAAAGACTGTACCCCAGAGTAAATCTCTGCAGCTAACTCTAAATGAAGTAACAATTCCGTTTAAAAATAAAATTAAGTACTTGGGAATAACTTTCGACAAACTATTAAAATTTAATATACACGCAAATTTAGTTTTAAATAGAGCTAAGAAAATTTTTGGAATGTTTTTAAATTTATTGCGTAATAAATATATGGCAAATAAAACCAAGCTGCTCATATATAAAGTAAGCATTCGCTCATTATTAGTTTATGGATTTCCGATCTGGTTTACAATCTCTCCAACCGTGGCGCAGACTCTAGAACGATTTGAACGAAAAATTTTACGATTATCTATAGACCGAAATTATGAGTCATATACAAAGAGATACTCCAATTTTTACATCTATAGAAATTCACGTATTGTTCCATTATGTAGATATATGTTAATTCTTTTAAAAAATTATGTAAGTAAACTACCAAGCATTGATAATAACTTAATAAAGCAAATCTTTGAGGTACAAAAAGATTTTAATTGGTCAAACATTAATTATATATCATCGGTCGGCGTTATTAATGAAAATCTTAATGTTAACCGTGAAATTATTTCATCTACGTTGCTTCTACCGGACTTCTACGCTAAAGCTAACACAGCAATACATAGAGGTTAGGTGTATAAAAACATCTAAATTAAATCATGAAGTGAAAAATAATGACAAACGTTCATGTTTTATTTATGTATTTAAGTCTAGTTTAAGTTTAGTATAAGTTAATTTAGTTTTTAAGTCTTCAAATTTATGGCGAAACGTCATAAGATAATATGTAAATATATGCCGCGAGCAAGCATAAATTCTTAAATCACCATCATCTGTATGCGAAAAGCAATTATCATTTTAATTTAAATAGAATAATGTCTTTCAGTTCTATGCTCTGTCTTTTGTTAAATTTAATAAGTAGAATTCATTGTTAAATATTTAAAGACTCAATAAATGTACTTACTTACTTACTTGATCCAAAATTATCAAAAACAAACAAACATTGGGTATTTTTCAACCCAGGGCCATCGGGATAGCTTTTCTCCGAATTTTTTTAGAATAATTGCTTTTTTACGAAAAAACTTATAATTGAAACCTGCACATATTACTTTTTGCGATGGATAGCAAAATTACCAGCTGAACATCTGATTTGGTAAAAATAATGACCAAATCAGTAAATTACTGTATTACTAATGTGATCGGGCCAAAGCTGGTGTCAATGAAAAGGTTAGATAAGAAACTAAATATTTCTGATGATTTTCGTAGTCTGGTAACTCTAGGCAAATGGCAGTAGTCTAAAAAATTTTGATCTTTTACCAAACCATCCTCATCAAAAGTATTGCATCTTGTCCATCTCTTGAGCATCTCACAAGGTCCATTGAAATGTGAAAAACTTGAAAACATGGTGGATCAAGTAAAGTGTGTGCTATTTTCCTACGAAGTTTTTTCTACAGAGATGTTGTTCCGATTCACAGGATTGATAATATCATGGATCAGCCTGGGTACGTCAATATACTACAAAATGTTTTGTAGTAGCGACATAGCGTAGAAGTAACGACATCCGATTCATTTAGGTAAACAGAGAAAAAGTCCAAAGTAGGACTTTAGTATCTTGGGTACCCAAGGTATACGCAGATTTAAAGAAATCAGCATATAAATTACAAATAGTGCACCTTTCATCGGAGGTTTCATTAATGTAAGACATTTGAACTGGAAGGCTGTTAGATTTTCTTTTATTATTTATAAAGGTCCAAAAGTATTAACTATTTAGGCTGAACTTGGTAGAGATTATATAGTAATCATAAAAGAACTCGTATTTAAAATATAGATACGTAAATCTTGGGATCGTGTTGGCAAAGTTATCTCTAAGACGTTTAAATGGCTTAAACATTCTATTATGCAATTTCGACAATCTCCCAACAAACCATGGGATTTTCCATTACAATAATCTTGTTTAACTTGAATAAAGAGGCAAGTGGCGTCCAAAAAAAATGTCAATATATAGATTGTACATCGACAACAACTCCATATTTTTAATATGATGTCTCAAGGTACCGACTACAAGTAGCTATTTATTGCATTCAAATTGATTTGGGGCCTTATTTCATAAAGCCTCTCAATTTAAAAAAAAAAAAAACACAAACAAAATATTCCATTTAAATTTTTAATGCTTCAAAAGTTATTGGAAAGTCCACTTTTGTAATTTTGTCTAATAAATATCCGCCAATTTTATACATATAATATAAATTTCCTCAATATTTGGTATAAATAGTGTCCACTGGCATAATCTAGCAGTATACACACACACATATACACTAAAATTTTATTGATCTATTTTTATAATGCGCCAGTTTCATACAAATTAAGCGTATTTAAAACCGTTTTCTTTAGTTCAGCCATAAAATTTTTTATTAATACATTATTTCTTTTCTTTCTCTTTTTTATACTTTAATGTAACATTGCTGCGTCTGTTGGTGTTATTGCTGCTACTGCTTTGATTGTCTTGTATTTGCTGCTGTTGATTGACCTGCACACTGTGTTTGCCGTTAAATTTTATAATTTAAAAATAATTTCTTGAAATGAAAACAAAACAATTTCTGCTGTGATTTCTAATACAACAAATGGCTGCGAACGTTGGAAATAACAACCACAACAACAACAACAACACCAAATAAATGCTAATAAATAGAATCCAGCAATTGCTGATGTCTACACAGAACACTCATGCACCGTAAATGTTGCCAAATATTCACCAAGCGGCTTCTATATAGCTTCGGGAGGTAAGCTAAAAATATATCTTAAGAAGACATTAAAATCATTTAAATTAAGCTAAAATGTATGCACACATATTGAACAGATATTATTTGTATAGATATATTTTTTTTGGTTTTTTTCTGTACAGATTTTGCTCTGAACTGCATTTTATTTGTTTGTCTGTCTGAAATTCAATTATTAATTCTTAGCTTTATTATCTGCTTCGTCATCGGCATTTTTTTATATTTTTAATTTAATCTTCTTGTGTGCATTTGCTTGAACAAAAATCAGTTGCTGTTCATCCAACCAGCATAAAAAACATTCTAGCAAAACCTTCTTTTGAATCACAGCAGCCAAGCATTGCTTGCTTGCTATTGTTGATGACTCAGTTTTAGACGCTTGATGACGACTTGCTGCCATTCACTTACTCACCTTTTAACGGTCTTCTGCTGTTGTTTAACAAAGAGAGCGCGCGTCTCATTAGAAAGTTCATCTAACTGATAATTAAGCTTTTTATTGCATGAAGGCTGCTAACAAATTTATTTGTTTGAATAAGTTTTCAGATTTATTTTATTTTCCTCTTCGTTGCTGCTAATTCTTCTAGTCATGAGCAAATCTTTGAATTGAATGAATTGGGCTTTTATAACTTTTAACTTTTATCGCATCAAATTTTCTGCATTGATTGTTGCCAGTTTCTGCCTTTCAAGCATGCTTTGTTTGAATTTAGCTGTTATCTTTTATGCTGTTACATATTATTTATGAGTCACTTAATTATTTTGCTATTTTAATCGAAGATACGCCAACAAAGATATTTGTTTGATAACAATTTGTTTGCACATACTATAAAGCGATTAGATTGTTGTGTGAAATCGTCGTCGTATTGAGGTTTGCAAGAAACCGGCATGGTTTTGGTACACTTATTATGTGTGTAGCTGGTTCGTACTGTTATATTTTATTTATTTTTATTTAATTTTCTGAAATTATTCCTTTAAAGTCCACTCTTTGAAATTGTGTCTCACACATAAACTCTGGAGAAACTAAATTTTTCATAACTCTCCATTTTTCATAAACTCACAAATTGGTATTGGGCAGAGCTGTAAAAGATTGCAATCATTTTGTTTTTAAATCGTTGTGATTTATTAACCTTTTGATTGAATTGATTTTAGCTTTAAATCATTAAAATTTTATTCTGAATTCATTCATTGGTGATTGCTTCAAGATGATATTGAATTCATTTCGGGGCAATCATATTGATTTAAATTTCGAGTGCATTCATTTGATTTAAATCAGATGAGATTACAATCATTTCAATTGAATCCAAAATGATTGCAATTATTTGATTTAAATCAGAAAAGATTTCAACTATTTGATTTCAATCAAAAATGGTTTCAATCATTTTATGAAATCCCAAAATGAATTAACTGGTATGATATGGGGCATAATGTGGGCATAATGTTCAAGTTTTTCTTTTCGAAAAAGTGTTTGGAAAATCTCAGAAATTGCTGTATTTCCAATTAACAGCAAAAACAACAACACGATATTTTTTGTTGGTATATTTTAGCAGTACAAAAATGAAAATAAAACACTATCAAAATATGCGACTTATGAATTCCATGGCGCATTTAGACAAAAATGGATGTCTTATAGTCTTTTAAAAAACTATATAAGCTTGTCACCTAGAAAGCTTTCAGTTTTGGTTGAAAATGTTAAAAACAACAATCAAATAATTGCGAATAATTATTGTTTTATCTGGTTTTCACTGTTAACTCAAGTCTTAAATTAATTTTGAAGTGATAGGATTAATTCAAATTATTTCTTATTAATTTCATAACAGAGTTAATCTCTTTTGTGATTTACATGAAATGATTGAAATCATTTTTGATTTAAATCAAATAACTACAATCATTTTGGATTTTATTGAATTGATTGAAATATTTTCTGATTTAAATCAAATGATTGCAATCATTTTGGATTTAATTGAAATGATTGAAATCTTTTCTGATTTAAATCAAATAATTGCAATCATTTTGGATTTAATTGAAATGATTGAAATCTCATCTGATTTAAATCAAATGAATGCACTCGAAATTTAAATCAATATGATTGCTCCGAAATGAATTCACTCTCAACTTAAATCAATCACCAATGAATGCATTCAGAATTAAATCATAGTGATTTAAGGCTAAAATGAATTCAGTCTTTGTTTTTTCAATCAGGATGTGATTGATTCGTGATTCAATCTTCAAATGATTGATTCATTTACAGCTCTGGTATTGGGGAATCGGTGGATGAGTGAAGTGTTGATAGCAGAACTGGCAAACGGCGCCTTGTCATAGTAAGCTGTTAATCCTTGAAAACGAGAAACCCTAGGGTACTTGTCATGTCTGGAAAATAATTAATTTTTATATGGCGATCAAATTCTGCATGAAATTATTGAAAAGAAGGGTTGCTCAGTATAAATCTTGGGTGCTAAGTGCCTTGAAACTGGTCGATAAAATTAATTATATTCCAAAAACTATTGGACAAGCAACTCCGAATAGACATGTCGGCCCTATGATCCTGCACACCGGCAGTTTCGATGGATGTGAGTCCTGAGCAAGCGTTTGTTGAGAGTTGATTTCGAAAGTCCATGACTCCACGCCATGTGGCAAGTAGAGTTAAACCAAACAGGTAGGTATCTACCATAAACACCAACCGGGTCTGTCCTTATTCGTGATCTTTGACTAAAAAATCCATTATTAGCCAAATATTTACAGCATCAAAACTTTGGAGGAGACCCTTAAAAGCATACCTGCACTGATTTGAATATGAAGAGATGCACGAAATAAAACAGTTAAGAATCCCCTCTTGAAAGATGTTATATTAAAAATAAATATTCCTGATTTCGTTTCTGATGTTCCCTAATGACACCAATATCATTGGGAGTACTATGCCCAAGTCAGTATTCTCCATATTAAAAAGAGTTTGGTTCAATGAGCTTAGTGGTCCATTCAGATGAGTACATTGGACCGTTCCTAGTATCAACAAGTGAACTTTGATACTAACTAAACTACCTGAAACCATATGATTGTTATTCTTCGATGTTGTTTCGGACTGAGTGAGACTACTATAAAACATAGCATTACCTTTGTCAAAAGGCTAATACTAATTTCATTATGCAAGTGTGAGTTAGAGTTGTTCATTAGTCTCTCATAATACCCGATATGCTACATGCAGCAGAAACCAGAAACATATAAGGACTTTGGGATGAAATTCCTTCTTGTGATGTACAATTCAATCCCCAGGTGCTTGAGCTGTACAACGACATTGGCATAGGCAAGCGAAAAAATTTCAATTTAGTATCCCGTAGCAGCCATACCCCCATTAAAGATCATGACTTTGGTAACCCGAAAGCGCTTTACTTCATTGCTGTAGTACACTTGTCCATCCAATTAAAAAATACGCAAGTCTTGAAATGAATGAATAGACCTTAAATTGTGACATTGAGTTCATCACACTTTTCAGTTTGCGACATTGAGTTCACTTTTAGAATCTGCTTAAGTTTAATGATATTCTCAGCTTTATACTTACTTTAAATCTGACTTTGTCAACCTATGTCATATAAAAAGTAGTGTGGCTTTTTCATCAGTCCCAATTAAATCATTAAATTTATACTCTTGCTTGGAGTTGGCGATTCATTACCCTTAGCGTTGAGTGTTACATAATTATGTTTAAAAGGAGCGGTAATTTTCATATCGTCTATTGCCAAGAGTCTCGTTGACCATATTAAGACTCCTTTCTTTTTCTTTATAAAATGTATCTTCATCTCACCTCCTCTCTTGTAGTTCAAAGATGTCTTGTCGTATAAGTTCCTAAGCCATATCAGAGTTTTCTGTGTACTTCACTCCTCACACCAGACAGCGCTCTTTTCGTTTATCTTTGGCTCGTAATAAAACCATTATTTGCAAGAAGCTGTTAATGTTGTGCTAATGATTTTGTCGGCAGCTTGATTGAAAGAAGAGTTAGACGCCAACTTGTCTTCGATTAACGCCTTTTCTCTTTTGAAGAAATACTACATCATATAGATAATGTTGCTTCGACATATTTCTTGTCTGTCTCAAATAATGTTAATGCTGTACGTTTACTTATTGCATATTATATCAACGTGTTATGTTTTTGTTATGTCTTGATGTTTTTGTAGGGATTCTAGATATGGCTTAAAATGAGATGCAATTCAACATTTGCTCCTCGCCATGAAGATACTTTCATCCATAATAACCAACACTTGCCTCATAATAATAATCATATGCTCAATTTGGTTTAATGTCCTTTGAACAGGATTTTTCTATAAATAACACCTTGTGGCAATTTTTTGCTTCAAAATTTTAAATTTACACCCAAAAGAATTCAATTTAATTTCATTTTTTTTTTATTTTCCCCCAGATCAATCAGGTAAAATTCGTATTTGGGACACGGTCAACAAGGAGCACATTTTGAAAAATGAATTTCAACCTATTGGTGGACCCATCAAAGATATTTCCTGGTCACCAGATAATCAGCGCATTGTTGTTGTTGGTGAGGGACGCGAACGTTTTGGTCATGTCTTTATGACTGAGACAGGCACCTCAGTGGGCGAAATAAGCGGTCAATCAAAACCTATTAACTCTTGCGATTTTCGTCCAGCTCGACCCTTCCGCATTGTCACCGGTAAGTTTGACCGCAGCAACACTTCAAAACACTTAAAACTAAATAATTTTCTCTACACCACTTTCAGGTAGCGAGGATAATACCATTGGCATTTTCGAAGGCCCACCATTCAAATTCAAAATGACCAAGCAAGAACACTCGCGTTTCGTGCAAGCTGTACGCTATTCGCCCGATGGCAAATTCTTCGCATCGGCCGGTTTTGATGGCAAAGTATTTCTCTATGATGGCGTCAGCTCTGAATTGGTTGGCGAATTTGGCTCTCCTGCACACAAGGGAGGCGTTTATGCAGTTGCATGGAAGCCTGATAGCACACAGCTGCTTACCTGTTCCGGAGACAAAACATGTCGTCTGTGGAATGTGGAATCTCGTGAACTAATCACCGAATTCGTCATGGGCACCAATGTCGATGATCAGCAGGTTTCGTGCTTGTGGCAAGGTGAACATATGCTTACCGTATCGCTGTCGGGCAATATTAGCTACTTGAATGTAAACGATCCAACAACACCGCTGCGCGTCATCAAGGGTCACAACAAGCCAATCACTGTATTGGGTCTAAGTGATGATCGCAGCACTATCTATACGGGCAGTCACGATGGCGTGGTCACCAACTGGAATTCTGGCAGCGGTGTCAATGATCGTATTACTGGTGCAGGTCATGGCAATCAGATGAATGGAATTGTTGCTTGGGGCGATTATGTCTACACTTGCGGCATAGACGATACGCTGCGTCAAATTAGCATCGAAGGCAACAAATATACAGACTATGTGGTCAAACTGAACTGCCAACCACGTGGCATAGCCGTCTTCCGCAATGAGAACATCATTGCTTTGGCTTGCGTTAAAGAGTTGACGCTAGTGCAGGATAATAAAAAGGTGTTCTCACTGCCCATCAAGTACGAGGCCAGTTCAGTTGCAGCCAATGCCGAGACACTTGAGCTGGCTGTAGGTGGTGATGATCAAAAATTACGTGTCTATTCATTGAAGGGCACAACGCTTGAGCTCAAGGCAGAGGTGGATCATCTTGGTGCTGTCACTGATTGCGCTTATTCACCAGATAACAAGTATTTGGTGGCTTGTGATGCGCACCGTAAGGTGGTAACTTACTCTGTGGAAGAGTACAAGGTGCTTATTGAATTGATTAAGTTGTACACTGAATATTATTTTTAATGTTTTAAACATAATTCTAGCCTGCTCATAATAAAGAATGGGGCTTCCATAATGCACGTGTTAATACTGTGGCCTGGTCACCTAACTCACTGCTGGTTGCTAGTGGTTCCTTGGATACAACGATTATTATTTGGTCACTCACCAATCCAGCCAAACATACTATTATCAAAAGTAAGTCTCGCTTGAGTTGTATTGATAAATGAATTAACATTAATTGGTTTTTATTCTTTAGATGCTCATCCCCAGTCGCAAATCACCCGCCTAGTATGGCTGGACAACAACACTGTGATCTCAACTGGTCAAGATTGTAATACAAAAGTTTGGGCAGTGGAAACTATTTAAAGTTAAACAAAACAAACAAACAACACTCGCATGTTAAACTTTTTAAATGTATAACAGAAGAAGTTTCGCTAAATTTTATATATTTTTCTACAACTTACAACCTTTGCTTAAGCCAACAGCCCATCATCATCAACTTTAAGAACAACTAGAAAAACTAGATTGAAAAGTTTTAACTTTAATTTTCTTAATTGCATTTCTTTAAAATTAAGTTCCAAAGAAAGCCCATGTAAAACCTTAACTGTATTCCTTCATTTACTTAAATTATCTTTTTATTATAACCTCTATCTTTGTAAACGTTGTTTTTTTCATTAAAAGTTTGCTCTTTTTTTAATAACTCATAGAATATATTTTTTTTTTTTCTGCAGTTAGCCAAAATGTTATTTTCAGCAATATTTATTCATAAAATCTTAATTAGCAGTATTTTTTCTATTTATTTGTATAATTTTTTTTATTAATTTATTTTTGTTTAAAATTTATAAAAACAGTATCAACTATTATGTTTGTGCATCTGCTATCAAAAATAAATACAATGCAAGTCAATTTTTTTGTAAACATCTTTAAGCTGAAACGAAAACTTATTTAATAAAAATTATGATTATTTTGCCCAAAATTCTTTGCATTTGTTTTAAATATATAGGGTGTCCTAGACTTAGGGAACAATAGTGTGGGGTGGAAACACACCAATATGCTTACTTAGCTGGCACTTACAACCGGTCTCGTTTGCCGCCGCTGGGTACCGAATCGAATTTATTTTTTCACTGCGCCGTCTCTCTACATGAACTAGATAGCGAAGCCGCTCAATTTTATTACGGTTGACTATATCGATGTCAGCTCATACAGGTCGTGGCTCCATCATATTCGGTATTCGCATTGAAGCAGATTGGACCACAGCTCTCGGTAAGGATTTTTCTATCGAACGATCCAAAAGTCCTTAAATCAGTGCTGCCCAACGTCCTGGTTTGTGATGCGTATAGTAGGACGGGCATGATTATTGACTTATAGAGCGTAAGTTTTGTTCATTTGCGGAATCTATGCTGGATCCTATCCAAACGAAGTCCTTAATAAGTGAAGTAGTTTAAAAGATGATGGGACTGTTTGTTTGTCGACACAAGGTATTTCGTTTTCTCTGCGTTCACAGCTCACTCGGTGTGTGTATTAGGAGATTCTGATTTTTTTGTATTTTCCATTATTTTTTACATGTTCGGTAAACTTGAAATGATGCATGGGATTTTAATAAAAAATTGTTTAAAATTAAATAAAAATATAACCGCCTCATGAAAAGACTCAAGGATAACAAACAAACTCAATCACGCGATGTTGCAAAAGTTGCTAATTTTATACCGTTTAGAATACTTTTGTACTTATTATATATAAGCATGATAGAATAAAAAAAATAGTATTATGTATTGTCGAAATGCGGTGATGACAATTAGGCCATTTCCTCACGGAGCAATTCAAAAGTAATGCAATTGCAACAAATGTTGCTAACCCATGTTACTATACCGAAACCTTCACATGGAGCAACTTTTTCAAAACTAGTTGGCAATATGTTTGCGATAAGTTTTATGCAACGCAGCATGCTGCAATTTATATCACCAACTTGTTATGTTTTTTCTTTGGTCATTCTTTACAATGCTAAAAATTTAGCATCACTTTGTTGCAGCTCTTTTATTGCCCCGAAAAATCTGCTGTTTATGTTATTTTTTAATGTACGGATGGACCCAAATCTTTTTTGCCGTTTGTTTTTTCGCGTATTGTAAAATAAAAGGAAAAATTGTACTTTGGGGCCCACGCCACTTGATTTTGTTGGGCCCTTAGGTAAAATTATGCCTATTTCAATAAAAATAATCAATGTTGCGTTGCAACATGGGTTGCTCTCCAGAAAGCATAGGTTGCAATTATGTTTTGAATTGCAGTGGTTTGAAACTTTATAAACAATTGTGTTGCAATTGCATTACTTTTCCATTGCTCCGTGAGGAAAAGGCCTTAGCTGTGCTGTTTTTAGTTACATAAAAAGAGGATTTTTTTTAAGACATTTTTTAAAAATGTTGCAATTTTGAGTTTTAAATAATGAAAGTTAGTTAATTTAGCATTGTTTTAAAAAAAACATTATTAATTTAGCATCAGATACATCATTCTACGTACCTTTATTATTGAAATTGTAAATAAAAAGCAAAAATAAATTAGAAACAAAACTCATTTAGGGTATTCACTTCAACGCTGAAATTTCCGAAATCGCAAATTTCCGACGAGTTGAAGTGAGCGACCGTTTTTAATTTTTTGTATGCTTCTGTCAGCATGAAAGTCGCCTTAGCTGGCTTTTATCGAACGCCAACAAAAAAATTGATCGTGTCTACCGTTTGTTAAAAAAAAATATTGTTTGCCGTCTTAATTATTCTTAATTAATAATTTAGTTATTGCATAATAAGCTAAATATGATGCTTAATTTGACGAATTTATATAAGAACAGACAAAATGTTCTTCTTATCATATTTTGCATGTTCACAATGACTCACATCAATCGAACAGGTCTACTTACGACTACTGAACATATCTTTTCTTCGCAAATTTACGACGATTAATTTTCATCAACTCAATAGATGATTAAATTTAAGCAAACTTCGGAAAACCAAAACAACAACAATTGCATTAAAATTTTCGTAAATTTCAGATTTCGGAAATTTCAGCGCTGAAGTGAATACCCTAATTGAAAACAAAGCACAAAAACCGTTTCCTGTTAAATTTTCATATCGGCACTTACGATAGTTGGTGCTTAGGGGACGATATCATGTTTATAAGTAGGGGTGACCTCCTTAAGTTGAACACGTCCGTAAGTTTTTCGACGGCCATCTTCTTTGTTTTCGTAGACTTTAATTTTCAAGTGGATAAAAAGCGAATAGATGCATTACAGCTGCGACAAACATTGTGTTGAAAATTTGTGAAATATTTTGAAGGTAAAGTGAATGATTTTTAGGCGTTGCTCAATTCGAAAGGAACTAATTTTTTTTCATTATTTAAACAATGAAATGTTATGTAATGGCGTTTTACATTTTTTTTTTGTGATTTTTGTGGGGAAAACAATTTTTTTTTAATTTCAAGCTTTCCAGAACAATGGTCACAATTTTTGTGTTTTGAAAGTAATCCAATCAGTTTCTTCAGTAAAGTTGTAGCTAATAACATACTCTTTCGAATAATAATGGCATAATAACACACGACAAATATTCAATTAAAGATAAGTTAAGGCCAAAAAAGCTAGAGGTTTTCAATTTACGGACCTATTCCCATATGTATTTTAATTATAGTCAAAAGAAAAACACGGCAGTTTTAGTTGTAGAACTTGTGGAAGGATGTCATTAATATTTACAGGATGTCCTCTTCCTGATTCTTGCTTGTGTTTTAAATTGGCCTTTAGGCTTAATATTAAAAAATATCAGTTTTTTCACGAAATATTCCAGTTATTTAAGTGGGATATATTTTATATAAAATATCGCACAATTAGCTATATGTCAAAAACTGTACAGGATAATAGCATTTTAATATACCATTTTTTTGTGAAATATGGTGTTCTTGAAATTTTGAAAGCCGAGCGGCATGAAAATATACGCACCTGAAAGGTATATTCACAACGATTATTTAATAACGATTATTTTTAATATATTCGCAAGGCATTATTTAAGAATTTTTTTTTGAAAATTTTACTATCTGATGGACTTGTTCGACAGATGCATTTAATAAATAAATGTGACACCATGAGGTGGAGTCATTATTGGGTATTAGTTGAACTTACATATTTTTGAGTTTATAGATAAGGAAGATTCCGTTCGCTTACTCATAGTTTGACGGTAGTTAAAAATGAATTTCTCATGTCGATTGGTGCAAGGAAATGCTGAAGAAATACAGTGGATTTTATTTGAAGCACTTCAACGACATATGATTCCGAAAAAATGCAAAAATCAACTGTTTGAATCTTTAAAAGTTAACAAAACCCTATAAAATTGTTCAGAGGACAAAGAACATCCACTAAAATTGTAGCCAGTCTTTTCACAAAAAAGATTATTTCGCAACTGTACCACTTCAGCAACGAAAAATTACTAATAGTGCACAACCATTTGCTTGGTGACAATCTGCGGAGAATTGAAGAAACTACCGCTAAATGCAGATCGTGTTCCATCACAAGAATACGAGCTGAACACACATCAGCTGAAACAAAGCATTTTTGAACACTCAAAAAGTGCAATTGATGGGTTATCTGCTTTACAGACGACCCTCACGATCCCTCCTATTAACCGAGCGTTCACAGTGTCCGAACGAACGAAGAATTCATGTCGAAGAAATCGTCGCGATAAAATCTTCGCTCCAAGTGTTTTATCGCGATAAATCAGCATTGATTTTCCCTTAAAGGTTCGGTCCGCCTGAAGCGACTATGCGATCTAAAGAATCCAACTTGATAAGAAAATTTTTTTATCAGCAAAAGCCCAAGTTACACAAATGTGCGATGTACTTTTTGAACTCTACGGTACCAAAAACTGTTTCTTTTTGGAGAACCTAATAACGTTTATTCTGGAAGTTTTGTTTCAAATTAGTTTTTTTGAAGATGGCAGCAAAATTTGTCCTTCAAAGAAATCGTGGTTCGTTCGTGCTGCTTGGTGTTCAAAGTGCCTAAATGGTGGTCGTGAAGTTTTTAAGCATATAATTATCCGAACCTTTGGTTTTAAAACAAGACGTTCAGATTGTTAACTGCACTGTGAACGATCGTTAAGAAAACATGCGTGATAAGCGTTTTTCTATACCTAAACAAGCCATTGAGGTCTTGAAAAATATAGTTTCGGAAGAACCAATTTCGGAATCGCACAACTGTCTGAACCAAAAAATATAAAATTTCTCCAAAGACTGAAATCAGCTATTATTTTAAAATGACAGCGTTATGTGAAATTAATTTTGTCGCTTTTAAAATTCAAAAAGTGAACTTAGACTGGCATCTATACTTAATAGCCAGTCTTTAAATTTCTTTTAAGTTATTTTTGCTTGTAGGCATTTTTTTATTAAAAAAAAAATATTTTGTCCATCAAAGGCATCAACATTTTTTTTTTAATACGAGTATCTCTCAAATCAATAAAATTTTTGCTCATTATAAACGTAATATTATGTTTGATTTCTGAAATAAAACTATTAAATATAGTTATTTTCTATTCAAATAAGAATTTTATTTGACCTTTCTTCGAAATTTCATATAATTTCAACAATTTCTGCAAATGTGCAAGCAATTTTATAAAACTGAACCACTGTATTATAACTAGTGTCCGACCGAATATTCGGTTTCGGTTTCGGTTTCGGCCAGTTTCGGCACCTTTAAATCAGTTTCGGCTATTCGGCATCAATATGGCCGAAACCGAAACCGAAACCGAATATTTGATCGGACACTACTAATTCGGTTCTTACATATATTTCAATGGTAGATGTGAGTTCGCTTTCATCAAAATTTTTAATGGTGTTAAGTAGAACAAAAACGTGAAATTCAGTCATTTGATTGACCGTGTGGGTTGGGTCTAGCACAAAACGATAAATGTAGATTTTTTTTTTAGATTATAATATTAAGTTATTTAACTTTAAATACTAACAAATTTCCTTAAAGTGATATTAAAATGATCTCTTTATTTATTATTTTAAAGTTGAATATTAATATTCAAACGGTCTTATTCATAAAAATATCTTGAAATAGATTTAAAGTGCTCAATAGTCAAAAAGCTTTTTAGAGATAAAATACTTTTTAAAATTTGGTTATTCATAAAAATATTGTCTCAGCTTATTTGTTAAAATAGGAACACTCTCAATTTGAAATGGGAACAGTGTCAAGAATGGTTTGTGAATTTGATAAATTCAATAATTTTTTGTTTATTTGTCATAATTTTATCAATATTTTGACATGCAAACAGTCAAAAAAATGTTTAATCTATGTTCTTCTCTGAAAAAAATTGTCACTTATAATTTTTATTTTCAATATTTTGAAATGTTTTGCCATGTTTCCATATTTTTTGAAACAGTTTGAAGTATTTTTGACAATATTTGTGATCACATTAGAGTAAAAATTTTAAAAAGCTTTATCAAGGGTTTATTGGAGGTTACTCATTTAAGAAGCCTGTATAAGAGATTTTTGTCGTTATTGTACGTTTATGAATACTGTTTTTGGGTTTTTTTTTTAAAGGCTTTATAAGAGGCTCGTAAATTTTTATGAATAAAGGCAAAAGAATATTTATCGTATATATACATACGTTATTATAATATGTTTCAATTGTTATATTTTTGAAGGCTTTTAACAAAAAAATTAAACAAATAATTTGTTTTATTAAAACAATTTTCAAGTAGACATTCAGTTTCGGTTTCGGTTTCGGTTTCGGCCGATTATTACAAAAATGGCCGAAATTCGGTTTCGGTTTCGGCCAAAATTTTGGTTTCGGTCGGACACTAATTATAACTTAAACAGAATGCATTCACTGTATCCAAAGGTATAGTAATTTATTTTGTTCACTATCCATCAATGAGGAAATAGTTGAGTTGTCATCCCTGATACCAGCCGCCGCAATTGATGGGTTTAGTGCGCGTCATTAGTATAATTTTTACTTTTTCCCAATTTTTGCGACAAAATAAATTTTATGATTGTTGGATATAATATAGTTTTCAAAATATAACAAGTAATTTAACATTTAAGAAACAATGAACATGTTTGAGGAACGTTTAATTGCAGAAGTGCAAAAATACCCACACATATACAATAAAGGAGACATAGCCTACAGAAACAAAACAAAGAGGGATCGAGCTTGGCTGGAAGTGGCCACTGCACTAGACGATTCCAGTAGGTGGAAATAGACCGAATGCTAACTTATTATAGGACTTAAAATATTTATTGTTATCGTAGAGGAACAGTGCCAGAGTAGGTGGAGAACACTGCGTGATCGATACGTTAAGGAAATAAACAAGGAAGGCAGTGCAAGTTCTGCAAAGGATCAGAAGCCTTGGAAATATATGGAGAACATGGACTTTCTAAGAGAACATGTTGCACAAAGAACGTAAGTGCTTCAAACTTAGAGAGTTATTGCATAAATTATTTATATTTTTATATTTAGATTGGCAAACTTTGAGTATGCAGATGATAGTGAAGAATTTCAACAGGCAGATATGGAAACATCAATATTTCTGTCTGAAGATAGTGAATTTATGCTTGAAAAGCAACAGTCGTCCACTTCCAAACCACCACCTCCCAAGAAACCCAAAGTCAATGAAGCTGAAGAGAAATTTTGTGCATTGGTTGGCACGGTACAAAGTATACTTAGCGCCAAAGTGAAGGCTAGCAGAAATGCAGAATTTCTAGCAATGCTGGATACTTATTTACATAAACTAAATGACGATCAGCAAGACTTTCTTAAGATAGAAATTCTGAATTTTGTTTATCAACGTTCAAGAAAAATAAAAAAAGGATCTTCGCCTTGAGTTATATGCTGCTTGTTAATTCAATACATATTATGTTATTATTAGGCAGCTTTTTGGCTACTAAATCATAACGATAAGTAATTTTTTTAATAATAAAAACTTGGTTAAAAATGTTGATATTTTAATTGAAATAAACTGGATGTAGTTGCAGTTTAAGTAAGTGTTACTGTTACAACAAAAATTTCGTCATTTAGTATTTTCTAATATAGAAAAAATAATCGTATTGGTCAAATCATTTCTTTGTAATTTATTAAATTGATTGATTAACAGAACACAGATTTAAGATAAATAAAAAGTAAAAATTACGAAAATCTTAAAGCAAAGCACATTCTTTACAAACTATATTTTAAACAATTTTAAAACAAATTGTTTTTGTTAATTTTTTTTTAAACCTCAAAATCCGAATAGACATGCTCCTCGGAGACTAGCAAATAGTCTTTCAACTCATCTCTTATTGTAAAAGCATGCTTTGCCGCATTATTTGAATGCCTGCGTGGAGCTTTTTTGAGAGAAGTTACTTCCTGACGCCATAAACCTTTGTTTATGCGATCACCATCGTACGAATCAACAAACTCCTCGGGGCAATATGTGGGATCATTCATGTTGACAAAATTATGTAGAACAATAACAGCTTTAATTAGATACTCAGCGGATTTGGGTTTTAAAGTGGGCGCTCCCATCAAAACCTTCCAGCGCGCTTTAAGCACACCGAAAGCATTTTCAATAGAACCTCGAGCAGGAAATATGCGCATGTTAAACATTTCTCTATCCGAACTCAGCGATAAGCCTGAAAGAATGCATAATTTTTATAATTTGCAACAATTCATAGTAAGTTAAAAATTAGACCTACCAGGATATGGTCTCATCAAGAATGATTTAAGCGGAAATGCTGCATCGCCAACCACATAGTATGGAAATTCAATTTTCGTGTTTTCGAATACTTGACTTTTTGGTAAGTTTACGTTACCATTTAAAAAACGATCGCTAACTTGAGTGCTCCACTGCATTTCACCATTCTTTTTTGTGTCATATATGCCGACATCAAGGCAAGTAAAATTGTAGTTAGCATCACAAATTGCCCACACGATGAGATTGGGCTTAGATAAAGCTAAGATCTTCGCATCAACTGCTCCCACACAATGTGGCAGGTTCCATCGAGTCTCATAATCATGTGCGATTTGCTGCCACTTTTCACTGTTCGGCATATTGACTAAATCTGCACCAAATTGTTTCCACATTATTTCACATGTGTCCTTTATTATACTCTTTACAGTGGCAATTCCCATTTTAAACTTCTCGGATAAGTGCTTATGATTGCTTCCATTAGTTAAGTATCTAAAACAGAAAGGATTAAATGCTGTTAACGCATGACATTAACATTATCTTCTTAAGATGCTTACACAAGTGTCAGGAATAATCTGCATTTGGCGGATATTGATGGCCTGTTTGAGCACTTTGTCAGATCATCTTCCAATAATTCAAACAACTTGTCGAATAGTTTACTAGACATGCCCACCGCCTGTCGGAACTGCACTGTATCACCTTCATGAAGCCGCTCAAAACTTTTTGCAAAAAATCCATTGCTGTCTCGGTCTGTAAATGAAGAACTAACCCACATAGTACGACCACCGCGATTTGCCTGCACTTCCTTCAGATTATTGTACGCTTCGGTAACAATATACATCAAATAAATAATTTCGACGACATCATGCAATTCCATTATAGCTGTTTGTATTTATGAAAAGCTTTTTAAAATAAGATTAAGCTAACACATAAACAAATCCTTCACTTAAACAAAACTGGCGTTAATATTAGGTGTTGTTAGGCGACTCTTTTCGAAGTAGATGTGTTGCATATATTTGTAAATTATTATTCAATACTATTCGGTTAGTGATGTTAACGCTAACTCCATAACCAAGTTTTACACTTTCAGTGTTTATGTATCATATCAATATGGTATTAATATGATAGATGAATTTTAGTGAGCGACCAAACTATAGTTTTTTAAGTTTTTGTCTAATACTATGTTCACACTGAGATCAAATTAGGTAATTTCGTGAGATAATTTCGAAATTGTGCAAAAGTGTTCACACTAGGCTTGGATAATTTCGTTTGACGTTTGATTTATTTTTTTGTCAATTTTTTACTGGCCACATTCAGCACTCTCAACAGTTGCCAACTTAAATGTTCAATTAAAATAGAGAATTCTTACTCAAAGTAAGTTTGCAAAATTATTTCGCATAAAGCCGTACATGTTATCAATTTTGCAACTTTAATTCATTGAAAACATAGCTCACTTAAGTTTCACTGAATGGGTTGTTAACCGAAGAGTCAAAACAGCTAAGTATCTGAATGTGGCCATTATCATGTGTCATGTATAATTTTGACGGCTCAGCTGGAATGGATAGCAAGATTGTTAATACGCCAAAAAAAGGGTGTGTTTAATTCACAATATATTCAGATTTCAGGGTTGCATTGCATTTTTGCCTAATTTCGTGAGTAATTTAAACGAAATTACCTTGTTTGAGGTAATTTCCAAATCAACAAATTGTATGGGAAATTACCATAGTTTTTAGATAATTTCAGTCGAAATTACATAAAAGCTCGAAATTACCTAATTTGATCTCAGTGTGAACATAGTATAATGCAATGATTACTTAAAATATTTACGAACATTTCAATTTGTTAACCACTCTAAAAAGTTACTTAAAAAAGAGTACAATTATAAACAATATGCAAATTTTCGAAATAGTTTTTATGTTAACACTTGTAGAAAGCTTGTCTCAAAATAATGTAATAATTAATAATAATTAGCTCGGATGTCGCAAATGTTGTCAATTTAAATTCAAAAATACTCTAAAACCACTCTAAAAAGTTACTTAAAAAAAGACTACAATTATAAACAATATGCAGATTTTCGAAATAGTTTTTATGTTAACACTTGTAGAAAGCTTGTCTCAAAATAATGTAATAATTAATAATAATTAGCTCGGATGTCGCAAATGTTGTCAATTTAAATTAAAAAATATTGGAAAAAACTATAATAGAATTTTATAAAGTGTCTAAATTTACATTTTTAATGCTGAAAAATAAAAAAAAAACCAGCCAATTCCATATAAGCACTTTACTTCGTTTGCGTTCCATTTGGCAGTATAGTTGACGTACCAATTATATCACCTTATTATTTCGGTTAGGATTATGCAGGCTGATTTATCAATATAATTGTACTTTTTAAGCACAATTTTATTATCAAAAGAACCTAAGTACCACGAAGACATTTTAAGCACATTTTACACTTGACCTTCGTCTTATCGAAGACACAAGTACCACAAAGAAATTTTTAGCACATTTTACTCTTGACCTTCGTCATATTGACTTTCTTTGCTCTTTTCTAAATTTCATAAAGTTTTCAGTGCCTTTTTTTGTGCTTTTTTGCAATAATTTTTACAACATATTCAAACGCACTGCCAACCTGATCAGTTATACTATTTTATTTTTCAAAAAATGTTGTCTCTTTCTAGCACGCAGCATCAATGTGAAATAAATTTAATGGTATCAAACTGGTTTGTTAATTCAGTTTCTTCTTTAATTTAAACAAAAGATTTGTTAAAAGCCATTGGGCAATGTTTCTATAACATACAAATTTAAAGTTCTATGCATTTTTAAAATATTTCTGTTAAAGAAGAAGACGCTCATTCTCTTGATTAAATTTTAAAAACTGAATGTACATTACTATATTTATTTAACTATTTTGGATTTTGGAAAGGGTTTAGACATCAACAAACTGGTTCGTCGAACCACATGACGTGGCGAACAACATGGCGGGGCAAACTTATTCAAAAAAGCTAGCGTTCAAATTGAACGAACCTGTTCGTAGAAAATTTGATTTTATTTTTTGTTTTTGGCCATTATTTTGTTATAGATATTGTTTAATTTCCTTTTCTCTTCTTTTTTTATTTGTGCTGGTGATGTAGTCATATGAGAATATGACTATGAAGAGCTCTGGTTCGACGGAGACAATTAAACATTTTTGCCAACAAGCCAACATGTGCGACGAAGTGACGTACTAGCTTCTTAACTAGCGAACTGGCTTGAACATAGCCACCGCTCGACGAACTAGTTCTCTGATTTGTAAGCTGCTTTATGTGGCTTTCACATCTGGAACTCGTGTGGCAAACAATATGGCGGCTTATATGTGTTCGAGAAAGCGAGCGTTCAAATAACGGAATTTGTTTGGCACACAGAGGGCTACATTTGAGAACAGTAGAAATGTACTCTTAAAAAAGTATTTATTGCTTCGAAATGAAATTATTTTGTGTGGGGAAAATAAAGCAAAAATGTTCTCCAAGTCTTCCACTCCTGCTTACTTTTTTCGAAACAAATTTTTTAACTGAATCCAAACAAAGTTATCACGTATAATGTATGCAATTTACATAGAGTACTACCAAACAGAAAACAAAAAGTGCCAAACATTTCTCATATCGTACTTAAATCATTAAAATGTACTTCACATAGTACTACACTTATGTTTCATTACAACCCTGGTTGTAATTGTTGGACATAGAAAATCAAAAATTTTTTCCAACAAGCCAACTAGTGTGCCATACTGGCGAACTAGCTTCTTAACTATCGAACCTGTGTGGAAATGGCCGCCATGTGACACACAAGAACTCAGATTGGAATCCTGCATTAGGGTGATAACTATATATTATGATCCATGTAACGCTTCAACAATGCATTGAAAAAAAAAATTTTACTCATATAAATGCTGGATTGTGATTTCGGAGAAAAAATGACGTCGAGTACCAAAATTCGGGGTGTAATAAATAATTTTGAAAAATTTGCAAACTTGGTGGTAAAATTGAGACTTGGCTATGGTTAAGCCAATTTACGCTTTTAAAGACTGTTATTCCCAGTGAGGCAGATTATTGATAAATGCCCGAATACAACTCATCGTAGCGTTAACAAGCATTGGGTATGTCCCCATCATGTTTATTAAAAATTATCAAAAAAGCGACCCCGGTAATTCAGTGAAATATGTGCTGAACTGCCTGCCTAGAAGGTTTTGTTTCGAGTCCCGGCAAGCAATAGTCGTATGTTATAACATTTTTTCAATTATTTGAGAAGTTTGTGGATGAGATTGTTTGGCAATGCTGTTTGACGCTTTTGATTTTCGTCTTGTTGGAACGTAATGTTGTCGTTGTTTAATTTTTGGAAACAAAAATTCAGTCAGCATGGCTAGGTAGTACTCGCAATTCACCGAAACGGCAGCTCCTACACCAAACAGTAAATTTTAATGAATGATAATGGCTTGATGATTGTCTTCTCTTCATAAACGTAAAATAAGTGCGAAAACGATCAATAACTGCACGAATTACATGCTCACTAGACCGATTATGTTCACCCTAAAATGAAGGGTTCTATGACCTTCGCGCACAGATTTTTGTTTCTCAAAGTAAATTTCTACAATTTGGAAACGTTATTCTGCTATTAAATGACTTATGATGAATCACCAAACCATATTAAACTGAAATGTTAATACAGTTTGACATTCTCAACTGTCAAACCATACATAACAACCGTCGAAACTTCTCATGCAGCTAAAAACAACCTTTATTTATATGAAGAACTTTCTGTGTAAGATGGTGATTCGAACACGGGCTTACTAAAATTCGATGACTCACACGCCGAACGCTTAGAACGATTTTCGCATGTTATTTCAAATAACAAAATAATTACAACAATTACAGAAAATGAAATTAAAATATCTTTTTGTTTGTCTAAATTCAGCATTTGTCACACTGCAACAAATTGGAAGTGAAGCATTCCTTAAAATTACAATTTTTTTAGTTTGTTTATGTGTTTCTTCTCTCACTTTCAGTTCCCAATGCTTATCCTTCTCGCTCACATTTTTAGAATGGGTATGATGGTCTAAACAGCCACGACATTTATTTAACGCAGTTCAGATATGCAACTCTGATTCTAAACAACAACTCTGGTCATTGCTATAAGTTCTGAATAATTCAAATTGAACTACCGAAATTAAATTTTTAAATTAAAACAATCGTTTTATGGTGCTTAAAAGTAAATATTTTTAATTATTTATTTTAAAATGTATGTGCTATAAGTAAATATTTGTCTTTTTATGTGTTGGTGTGTATTTTGTTTGTTTGTTTGTTTGTTTGTTTCTGTTAACTACAGTGTAAAAATGTGTGCTTATAAAGATATAATTAATATTTTTTTTATAAAACATAAAAAAAACAACAACAGTGTTTCTTTGTGTGTGGTGTTGTACGTATAACTATGTAAAAATATGACTAGAAAACGTAAAAATTGTGTAAAACTTTAAATTTAACCAAAATAAATAACAAAAGAAGTTAACATAAATATTGTAGTTTACAGGATGACTCTGAGGTAAGTAATACAATTTGAACACTACAATAGTTTCAAGAAATAAGCCTCAATTTTTTTTTTTTGTGTTAATAAGTTAATAGACATGGTTTGATTGCTGAACACTTGATGTTCGTATAAAAAAGAATAAAAAGAAAATAAGCTTTATTTTTAAGAATTTACAAGACACTAAAATATTTTCTAAAAACTCGAAAATGTCTTTGAAACCGCTAATGTATAAAAAAAGTAATTGTTTTAATTTTTATAATGTTAAAATTTTTCTAAATTTTTTCTTTTGAATTTTTTTTAAATTTTTAATTAAACATTTTTTTTTGTTAACGTAACGGTTTAATAGCACTGTAGAGTTAATTCTGAAACTCTAAATAATAATGTCTTTTTTGTAAAAGAAAAACAAAATCAAAACCAGAAAACAACAAATAAAGGTCAAGACTCAGTATCACAGCCGGGACTAACGTTGGGATTGACAAAAAAAAATCACAAAAAAAAAAAATACAACAAATATAAAAAAAAAATTATAAATAAATATAAAAAGTAAGCAAGTAAATAACTTGAATATCTATAAATAATTTTAAACACTCGGTGCAGACAGGCTGCCGCCGCCAGCAGCAGCTGTAGGTGTTGTTGCTGGCGCTATATTCGAACTGCTGTTGCTCTCCGCAGCAGAACCTTGCTCACTCTTAACAGCAATATTGCTGTTCATTACAGTTGTTGTCGCATTTATGTTGTTAACATCGTTTGCTGCTGTTGATACAGTTGATGTTGGAGAAGTTGTGGCTGTTGTGGTTTTTAATGCTTCCAAGTTTGAAGCTTTTATATTACATTTAGTTAAACTTGTTGTTGTTGCTGTGCTAATTTGGTTATTGTTCTTACTGTTATTATTATTGTTATTATTATTATTTAAGGCATTTTGTTGCTGTATCTGTTGCTGTTGCTGTTGTTGCAGATTTGTTGCTGCTGCAGCAGCGGCTAAATGAAATTGATTCGGTAAAAACATGTAGGCCGAACTCAAAGGTGTTGTTGGTGTCGTTGTGGTGGTATCTGCAGCAGCAGCTGCATCGCCACTACTACATGTGTTCGAGGGAACACCCGACAAGCCACTCAGCGGAAATGGCGTTGTTGGTGTCGATGTTGGCGATGGCGGTGTTCCAATTATTGTCGATGTTGTTGATGTTGCTATATTGATAGTTTTGGCTCGTTTGCGACGTGCTTCCGATTCACACGGACTCGGTGCACCTGGGTGACGATATGAAACATGTTTACGCAGAGCATCTTTGCTGCGTGACACATGCGAGCAAACGTTACAGGCATATCTGCAAATGAGAAATATTTTTATTTTAAATGCATTGCAATTTTGTATGGAAAAGATTGATTCTTTAGATGAAGTTGATAAAAAATGAACAATAATTTTAATTAAACAAAACAAGAGAATTGCTAAAAATTACCCAATTTTAATAATAAAACAAACTAAAATTATCTTTAACTTTGCTAAGTGGAGAAATTAAAAAAAAACTTTGGGGAAAATTCTTCAGCTGATTGATAAATGTCGATAAGTCTGCAAAAAATATCGCATTTCAAAACAAAGAAGATTTGTGGCATAATATTAAGAAATCGTGGTATTCCTTTATACCGGCAGTTACTTGTGCTTAACTCTATGGAGCGGAGATGTAACAAAATTATAAAAACTGGATAAAAAAAATAACGAAATACTTACTAAATACCTTTCCAACTCAGGAAAAGGTGAAAGTTTCAGGCCAGACTAGACTTAAAAAGGTTTTAAATCAAATTTTTGTATTTGAATTTGAACTTTTTGCGTAAAAATCTTACTAAATTAAAAATTAAATTTGTTCAATAAAATTTTTGTTAAACAAAGTGAACTTTTCTGTTATTTTAACCACCACTGTATTTACAGTTGTGTCCAAAAAAATGGCAGTGCATCAAACTTTTTAAAAAAATTCATGTTAACAAAGGTGCCAATAGTTCTATTAAAAAAACTCATGATGCGGCAACATTGAATCCGTGACTTACAAATGCTATTATATTGTTATCCCTTTCTAGCGAATTTATCAAAATCCCGTTATTTTTTAGGAATCGAATTGTTTTAGATCTGTGCAAAATAATAGTAGTGCAACGTGTTCTTGAATAAAAAGAACAATTTTTAAGTATTTTAACTTAGATATTTTTATAAAATTGGTAAGTACATTTTTTGTGAACATATACCAATTATTTTTATAATAAAAAAATAATAATTATTATATATATTATTAAAATAATAATTATTAATTATAATTAAAGTCAAAATGGGAAAATTAATAAGAAATTATTGTCTGAAGGTAAAACGTACAAATTTATACAAGATGTTGTCGGGTGTTCCCCAACAACGATTGTCAATTGCAAAAATTTGACAAATAAGCCAGAAACACGCGGTCGGAAGGCAAAAATTCAGCATTTTGAGGTTATGCGCATGAAGCTAATGATGCGAAATGATCCATTTCTGACATCCTCCAAGCTTAAACAATATTTGTATTCAACTATACGCAGAAGTCTTCAGAAGCAAAATTTGTTTGGCAGATTTCCCAGAAAGGTCCCTTGGTTGACTGTTAAACACGTTCCAAATAGATTAAAATTTGCACGTTCACATTTGTATTGGCCCGTGTGTAAATGGCGTAGTATTTTTTGAACAGATGAGTCAAAAGTAGTTCTTTTTGGCACGCCTGGATCAAGGCAATACGTACGAAGTCCGAGAAATACGGAATATAACCGACAGTATGGCGGTAAAAAAATAAATGTTTGGGGATGTTTCTCCTACAACGGCACCGGTCCCATATTTTCGATTAAAGCCAACATGGATGCTCAAATGTACGTTGACATTTTAGAATGTATTATGCTGCCTTATGCTGAATGGAAAATGCTGCTCAAATGGACATTTTTACAGGACAATGATCCAAAATATACGAGCAGATTGGCAAAACAGTGGTTTTCAAACAACGGTATTGATGGTTTAGTGTAGCCTGCTCTATTTCCAGACCTGAACCCGAATGAAAATCTATGGGGTGATGCGAAGAATGCAATTTTCAACAAAAAGCCGTTAAGTGTAGCAGGTCTATGGGCTGAAGTAAAGATAACGGGGAAAATATACCGTTGGAGAGATGCAGACATCTTATTAACTCTACGCCGGCACTGTTCTTCTGTAATATCTAACAAAGGCTATTCCAATAAATATTATTGTAATCATAAAGAATCTTAACTTTTTTTTTATTATAACAACAATTTTTTCATTTACATTATAATCATTTTAAATACTACTATTTCTTTGCACATCAAATTTTTGGAAGAGTGGAGTTTTTTAAATTTAAATTTTATTTCTTAAATTATTTGAAAAAAAAAATGTTATGTTATATATGAACGGTATTTGCCAAAATGAATCTGCAAATAAAAAAATAACAATAATTAACAGAAACTATTTTTATTCTTATTTGAATCATCTGGGTTGTATCGCTACCTTTATTTTGCACACAGCTGTTATTTCATGTCAATTAAAAAGAGACGTGGAAAAAGTCTGAACAGTTTGGAAGTGTAAATTTCTTTAAATCTTCACAAAATCCTGCGAGCAGTGGACGTCGAAAGCCGCGTTAATAGTGGGCGCTGAAGCTGAAACTTTTAACAGCTGCTGAAAAACGCTTTATGTACAAAGTCCAGCAAGACAATTCGGCTTAACGGCTATACGCACTATACGCACAGGTATGCAACGAAAGCTAGATGTCGATAAGCTGCAATCCCAACGGACCGCCGAGGCCTACTCCGCTCAAATCTCGGTTAAGCTTAACCAACCCAACTCTTGCCTCGATGAGGCTAGCGAACTTTGGGCGCATATATCTCACTCTATGCTCATATAAAAAGACGCTGACATGCAGTTCCGTCAAGGTAGGAAATGACCTCTCCAAAACCTTTAATGCCGAACGGAGTTTTCAGACAAGGCGACGCGCTATCATGCGATCTCTTCAATTTCATCATGGAGGGGATCCTACGAAAGGCAGGAGTACATTGCAATGGAACCATATTCTACAAAGGTGTCCAGGTCCTTGCGTATGCTGATGATATCGATATTACCAGCCGAACCAAGAGAGATGTAATTGCTGCTTTCACCGCTATCGAAAAGGAATCAGCAAAAGTGGGTTTCACGGTGAACAACATTTGCTAATAGGTGCTACTACGGGCTAAGTAAGCAAATAGGTTCCAGACCCCTCTCTCGATCGACAAAACTAACACTGTGCTTTTCTATGGCGCTAAGGCATGGGTGGATGCATTTTTTCAGAGTTACGTCCGGAAAGACAATGGCGAATGGACGGACGGTAGTCAGGAATCTCTAGATGAGCTTCTAAAAGCACATTTTGCAGACTGTACTGAAGTCTCAAACACTTACGACACAGAGAGAGGCTGGACAATCCCGTCACAGACTCCGCAGAACTTAATAACACCAGACACAATCCAGTGGGCTATAAATTCTTTCTTAGAATTTAAATCCCCAGGACCTGACGGCATATTTCCAGCCATGTTAAAAGCCACCACTTTGAAAGTCATACCATGGCTTGAGATAATATATAAAGGATGTATCAGACTTCACTACGTGCCTGAAGCCTGGAGGATAGCTAGGGTGGTCTTCATACCAAAATCAGGTTGTAGTAGCCACCTGTTTCCAAAGGATTGCAGGCCAATAAGCCTAACATCCTTTCTAATCAAAACACTCGAGAAGCTGGTAGAAGTGCATATAAGAAACGGCACAAACCAACCGCTGCTTGCAGCCAACCAACACGCATATACGAAGAGAAAATCGGTGGTGACAGCACTAAACAACTAGTAGTTCATGTAGAGAAAGCACTATACAACAAAGAGTTCGCACTAGGGGCTTTCCTAGACATCTTAGGTGCATTCAACAATGTGTCAACTACGGCTATCCTAAACGGATTACACACGATCGATACACCACCAGCAATCGACCTCTGGTTAGACAACCTACTAAATTGTAGAAGGGTCCAAGCCGAGTGGGGCTTTAGAATCATGGTAAGAGAAGTGAGCACCCCAAGGAGGAATTCTCTAACACCTACTATGGAATCTAATGGTTAACGAACTATTCAAAAACTTTGAAGGCAAAGCTCCAAAGATTACATCTTATGCGGATGACATAAGCACAATTATAGTGGGAAAATGCATTTCGACATTAAGCTCTGTAATGGAGCACACATTAAAAGAGGTACTTAGATGGGCGAATTCAATCGGCCTTAGTATAAACGCAGAGAAAACAGATCTGGTACTGTTTACGAATAAGTACAAGATACCACCATGGATTCCACCAAGAATAAACAACACTCGGCTCATACCAAAAACTCACACGAAATATCTGGAAGTTGTACTCGACAACAAACTGACGCAGAGACTCAATATGAACGAGAGGATTAGAAAGCTACTAATGCGCTATATGATCCAAGAAGATACTGGGCAGCACTTGGGGCCTTTCACCCTCTCTAATGCACTGGATCTACACAGTAGTTGTTCGTCCAATTCTACTCTAGGGAATCATTGTGTGAAACTATTCTATGACCATGAATCATCTAGTCATATATGCAAAACTAGCATCTAGTAAAACGGCATAGCGGCTTACGGCAGCTGGCAACTTCCGCAAACAGAATTTTGGACACTGTAGAATTGGCAAGAATGCAATCAGTAGCTATGACTACATGATCCCTAGCACAACTCTCGAACCCAAAATACCCACACTTGTAGAACCAACAGACTGGGGCAAAGGTATCAAACTGGGCCAGCGGGCGGTCAACATATTCTCAGATGGCTCCAAAATGAGTACGGGAGTAGGTGCGGCAGTGTATTGTGCAGAGCCCGATATAAGGCAAGCATACAAATAACTGGACCACTACAGTGTCTTCCAGGCGGAGGTTTTTACCATCTGGAAGGCCGCAGAGATAGCTCTTAGTACAAACACTCACCACTCTTTAGTTAACATCTTTGTTGACAGCCAAACGGCAACAAACAAATTCATGTGTTCCGATACCGCCAAGTCCAGAAATGTTCTAGCAAGCAAGGACGCACTAAATGCATTGAACACTTCAATGAGAGTGTGCATCTTTAAGGTTCCAAGCCACAGGGGCATTGACGGAAACGAGATGGCAGACGGACTAGCAAAGGAAGGCACCAGGCTGGGATCAGAGTTCACAGAACACTTAGCTATTCCACTCCAAAAATTGTATAAAAACCTCGAAGCAGGAGCCAAACAAGCAGTGAGTCGTAGATGGAAAGATACGACACATGCAAGATCTCAAAAACCATGTGAGATGTAGCAAGCGGAAAACGAAGTCGTTAATCCTGGCACGCACCCGAAAGGGAGAGCAGGACACTGGTGGGAATCCAAATCTTTGAAGATTGCCACTAATTCCCTCAAGGCTTTCATCAACCGGTACCACTAAGGACCATATGGTCTATGTGAGACTCCAACGTGAGGCAACCGGACTAACCTAACCTAGCTTATTCATGGCCACTGTATTGAAGCCGTCATTTTGAATTTCAAAGTTTTGACTTCATATTCGTGATCACCAACGCTTTTTTTTCCAAATATTGACTTAAGTCGTATTTTAATTAGGCTGACGATATGCATATTTTTGTCAATTTTTTCGCCAAAATGGTGTCTTTTTATGAAATCTTTTAGATTTTTTATGAAATCTTTTAGATTTTTTATGAAATCTGATAGAACGACCCCGTTATCAACCAAATTATTAAGAAACTTTGAAGGTTAATCGAAGATCTATGCACTAAAGATTTTTTTTCTAGTATTTAAAACTACTCACCGAACATTCTGATGTGTTTCCAGATGTACGCGCAGATTGTACTGATTGCTCAGCTGCTTGTGACAAATGAAACACGTAGCATACAACTTGGAGTTGGACGGTGTTTTGGACTGTGGACTGGCGGGTGTGGGTGTTGATTGCTTCTCCGGCATAGGCACAAGACTACTTTCCGCTTTATGCATTGTGCCATCGGGTGTGCCACGATTTGGAGTAACATCACGGCTACAGCCAGTGAAATGCTCAAGCTGCTGTTGCAGCTTGGTATGATCTTCCGGCGACATATAACAATGCTGAGGCGATGGCTGTTGTTGTTGTTGTTGCTGTTGAGATGCTGCTGAAGCAAACATGGGCGGCTTTGTTGAAAGATTTGGCGACATGCTCTGTGGAAAGCTACCAACAGCAGAGGTTTTGAGAGTTAAATGTGGATGCAGCTGTTGTTGATGTTGGTTTTGTGCTGTTGGCACAAAGTTGTCGCTAGATTGAGTTTTATTGCTGCAACGCAGGCTCTCGACTATCTTATCAATACGTTTAATGTCTTTATGTTGCTGTTGTTGTTGTTGTTGTTGTTGTTGTTGTTTTTGTTGTTGTTGATGATGTTGGTGCAGCTGATGTTGCTTTTTCTCACCTGTGGACAGTCGTTTTGTGGAGTAAGCCTCATCAGTGCTTAGAGCTGCCACCTCCTCCAAGTGTTGTTGCATTGGTGATATACTGCCACTGAAAGCGCTCTGATAGAGATTACAATGTTGCTGGTACTTGGCCAGCAGCTCGGTGGTTTTATTCAGCGCAGACTGTGAGAAATTTAATGGTTGTGGCAGCAGATTTGGATAGAATTGCAGAGATTTTAGAAAGAGACTCTCAAGTGGTGTTGGCATTTTACTGGCGGTTGTGGCTGTGGGCATAGCTATGAGCGGTGGTGGCAACAGTGTTGCCATATGATGTTGTTGTGCCATATAATCACGTGACGGTGACGGTGGTGTAGGCGGAGTGTCTACATCAATCTTCGGCTGTTGTTGTTGCTGTTGCTCCGCAAAGTCTGGTTGTCTTTTAGAGGTTTTCTGTAACTTTAAAACGATTAAAATTATTTGATTTTAAGAAATATTGTATTTTGGTTTTTAAGCACCTACATTATTCTGTACATCAGCCAGTCCCTTGATGCCCAACGTTTCGGCCAGACTTAGCAGCGTCGGTATTTGTTCTTCATAGACATTTACCTCACCCGAATACATAAAGGTAAGCAGCGCTACAATGGCGGCAAATGAGGCACCCGGTATTATAATGACCGGATGATTGGCTGTGTCTAAAGTGCGAAAAAGCTCAAGAAAAAATGTGCTGCAGGCGCTGAGTACCACACGATGTGCACGTAGCGTGCGTCCTTCAGCTGACAGTGTGACATCGGTTAGATGCGATTGATCCAGTAGAATAGGCAAAGTGCTGAGCAAACTTGTCTGTAAAGAAGAAATAGAAATAGTTAATCAACATTGCCAAACACCAAAATGAAGATTTAAAATATTTGTTTTTCTAAGCCAACGACTAATTTCGAATTAAATTTCGACATAATTGTATTCAAAACACTTTTCTAACAAAAAAATCTTTTCTAAATATTTTCTATGCAAAATAATTTTTTATTATCATAGCTTCCAAATGACTTTTATAAGCAGCCCATGATTGTCTTTTTTGCTCTTTTTGCTATAAAGCATTATAAAAGTATTGCAACAACAATAACAATAGCAACCAACAACAACAACAGAAACAAGATTTGCATCTTAACATTATTTTATCTGCACATGCCCGGAAACGTATGGATAAAACCGACAGACAGACCGGCAGACACACAAACCAAAGCGTCAGATGGACTGACACATTCATAGCAGCAAAATTTTAAAAATGCTTTGGATTTGTCTCGCCTCTTGTTTGTTTTTTTTTTTTTCAAAAACTTGTTGTTCGCTTGTTCTTGTTGTTGTTGTTGTTGTTGCTTTTTATGCTGTTTATCTCTAATGCACGAAATTTTCATTTATTTTCATTTCGCTTGAGATACATCGATGTTTAAAAATAAAATGTCACCAGCAGCAACAAATATCATCGCGTTCTTTCTTAGATTTCTTCTATATATTTTTATAGCAAATGACATTTTAAATCTAACGCTGTCCAGTGCCGACACTCATTTGCCCAGTCGTACTGAGTAATCTGCGCAAATGGAGAATTCTTATTTTCGGAAAAATAGCAAATTTGAAAATTATTTGAAAATAATTTGAAAATAAGTTTGTAAATAAAATTTTGTTTGTGTAAAATTCTTCGGATATTCTTCAGCTAGTCATATATTTAAGTTAAATTTTGTTGACTCCGATTTTAAGTTATATTGAAAATCACATGACTATGAATCAGACTATTCAAAAAATGATGCCTTTATTTTTGGAGCAGCAATGAGAGGGACATATTGTTAAAATCTACATCAAAGGAGAGAAGTACATAATGAAATGTCAAGAATTTGCCAAAACATTAGCTTAAATTTATTAAAAACTGATTTAATTTTATCTAAATTTTTGTTGTTGTAAACAAAAAAACAAATTTATTTAGTTCGAAATAAAAAATTTGGGGGAAAAATCCACCTTTTTTTATTTTTTTATATGGAAATGAAAATAAATTAAAAAAATATTTTCCAATCATATAAGAAATGAAAGAATTGAAGGATTAAAAAGCATAAATATAATAAAGCGTAAACATAGGAAGGCAGTGTCGAATATCGAAGGACAAGAACACTCCAGAAAATAATGATCAACCTCTCCGTGTTCTACAAGAAAGAAATTCGTTGGTTACACAGAAAAGTTCAACAAAATTCACTTAGTGCGCGACCCGTATTAACATTATATTCTATCCTTGGTAAGAATGAACAAGATTTGTCGGTTCTGTAATGCTAAGCTATGCTCAAAAAATAAGCAGGATTACGTTGTGAAAATGGCCAAATAAAACTGTAAGAGTTTATAAATTCTCTGGATCCAATTAAGAGTTAACTACTGGGTAATCATCCTTAATCGAAGCATTTTTTAGAAAATATAAAGCGTTATAATGGCATATTTGCGATGACTTCATTTGGTGGGAAGAAGGAAAGAGAAGGTAACTATATGCTCATATATAAAGTCGATGGCCAAGTATATCACCTCACTGCAAACTTACTTCTTTCTCCAGGAACCAATCCCCAATTTTTTTAAAATATTTTTTTTTTATCTGAAACAAATCAGCTGTCTCTAAGACCAAACTCTATGCTGACACTTAAGCCATACCTTATTGAACAACTGCAAGTATTCATGAGTATAATAGCTACATACGGAGTTTTCAGATCGGCGCCCAATAAGTGAACACCGAGGCGTTAATACCAGTTATTGCAACTGCTAGAATGAAGGCTCTTTTCAGTTTTGGGAAGAGTTTAGGTGGTTTGTTCAGTGATTATTGCTTTTCGATAATACAAGACTTTGGAAAACCACGCAACGTGAAGAATATAGAACACCTTGCACAGGCTTCAAAAGACCAAAAAATTCGGTCCTTTAAGATTGTCAATTTTTATGAACACTATGGACTCTTTCTAATACTGGGTCCTTTTGATTCCTAGATGAACTTCAACACTGAATGCCCACTTTCGCAGGATTCAGTTCTTATTGATCCAAGTATAATAAAATGGAAAAACGATAACTTAAAAATTTTAAAATTAAATTGATAATTTTAAAAAATGTTTAAATGAGAATAGTTTTAAAAATTGTCTTTTCTCTGTGCTCGAGGCACAATCTTGAGTAACACCGGGTAACATCCGCTAGTTAAAAATAAAATAAATTTCAAGAAAGGTTCAACAACATCTTAAAAATCGTAATATTAAAGACACAGATAAGAATTGTATGTGTTCGGACGTTACACATTTTTCCCTTGATAAAAAAAAAATTCTCATGAATGTTTTTAAAAATTTATTTATAACATAAAGAAATACATCATCGCTTAAATTATTGAGTTTCTTTATGCACTGACTAACTCTGATTTATTTCGAATTGCAGTTGGTGCTGCTCTCAACGCCATTTTATTTGAACTTGTTGAAATTTCTGGTTGACCATTTTCTGGACAAAAAACAATAAATAAAACATTGCGGGCGTGATTGCGGATCTCATCTCAAAATCAACTAAGAGAAAACAAAAAATTTGGTCGAAAATTTGTTAACATATAGAGATTATCAACGCGGAGGTGCTCGTTTATGAAAGGGGGCGGCATTCGGAAAAGGGGCGTGTCTCTATAAGAAAAACACTGTATCTCAGTAAATATTGACACTACGGTAATATAATTCACAGTAAAATTACAAGGGCAAGCACAAGTATTAAAAATGACGATCACTTAAGTGGGCGTAATTCTAAAAAAGGGTGTGTAAATATTGTAAAAACTCTGTATCTCGAAGAAAATTGACACTAGAGTACTGAAATTAAGTACAGAGGTAGGTACAATTATTGGAAATTACTATAACAAAGTGTGGGCGTAATTCGACTAAGGGGTGTGGCAATATAAGAGAATTACTGTGTCTTGAATAATATTGATACTAGGGTACAGAAATTTATTACAAAGGTAGGACAAATTACTACAAATTTTTGTAAAAAAAAAAATGGGCGTTAATCGAGAAGGGGAGTGGCAATATTTAAAAAAACACTGTATCTCGATTACTATTGACACTACGATACTAAAATTTAGTACAAAGGTAGGTACAAATATAACAAATTACTGTCAGTAATGTGGGCGGTATTCGATAAAGGGGCGTGTCACTGTAAGAAAAACACTGTAGCACAGTAAATATTGACACTAGAGTACTAGAGTTAATAAAATTCACAGAAAAAATGCAAGGGTAGGTAAAAAATAGCAGTCAATTAAGTGGGCATCATTCGACAAAGGGGTGTGGCAATATTAGAAAACACTAAATCGAATACTGACACTACTAACTGAAGAAGTACAGACGTAGGCACAATTATTACAAATTACTACCGAAGAATTGGGCGTTATTCGACTAAGGGGTGCGGTAGTGTGTAAAAAAAAAACTATAATATTGACTTAAGGGTGGTAAAATTCATTGTTAGAATGGGTAGAACTATTGAAAACACTATGACAAAGAGTGTGAGACAAAGAGGCGTGTCAATATTATAAACACACTATATTTCAGTCAATATTGATATTGGGGTAGTGATAAAAATACAAGAGTAGGTACTGATAAACATACTGACAAAGACCAGAATAAGAAACGACAGAAAAGCATTTTCCATATTATGAGCATAAATAATTGATGTTTAATTAATTTATACACTTTTTTAATATATATCATTTTCTCTAAAAAGAAAGAAATAAAAAATTTTTAACAAAAAAAAAAACCTACTTCAAAATCACTAGAAAGTAAAAAATAATTTTAAATTACTTTTACTATTTATTTCTTGGTCAAATTTGTATTTTTATAATAAATATATTTATTTTTGTATGATAATAAGAGCTTCGAAGTTGGCGCTAATATAATCAGATTTTTTGTGCAGCTGCAACACACATATAGCATTTTAATTAAGATTTAAGAAAAATTAAGATTACAAATTAATACAGCGTCACCTAAGCAGGATATTTACAAATAAAAAAGTCTTAAATAGAGTAGAGATCGCGAAAAAATCATGATTTTACGTCAATGATTAGCGCTGACTAGAAGCTTTTATTATCATAAAAAAATAAATATATTTATTATAAAAATACAAATTTGACCAAGAAATAAATAGTAAAAGTAATTTAAAATTATTTTTTACTTTCTAGTGATTTTGAAGTAGGTTTTTTTTTTTGTTAAAAAGTTTTTATGGTGGTTTAGAATACGTGGTGACCGTAGCATGCAGGTTATGCATGCTCGGAGCCCGAGTTCGATCCCCAGTTGCGGCGAAAAGTTTTTCAATAAAAAAATTTTTCTGATCGGTCACCACCTCTCTGCAGACATGAACTTGAGCCGTTCGGAGTCGGCATAAAACATTAAAGTCAAGTTCTCCGTCAATTGTGTGCAAACATTTAATAACACACACAACACAATTGATCATAAGAAGCTCGGTCAAAGTCCTTTCAAGGGCTGAAATGGCCAATTTGTTTTTTTAGTTTAGAATATTCTTTTCAGCTCTAATACTTGATGTCAAATACAAAAGTACCAAATTTTTTTTCTGTAACTTAAAGCGAAGCCTCTTTATAGAGGTTTCAATTTTGGGGTTGCATGGGAGGTGAGCCTGCTCGTCGGTGGATCAAGACCATTTTACTAATACGCCTTAGTTTTACTATAAACTACACTCATACTGAATATTGTTTTTGTAGGTTAAATATTAGCCTCTTTATAGAGTTTTCAATTTTAGGGTTGTATTGGAGGTAGGCGTGGTTTTAATCTGACTTAGCCCATTTTCGAACTTGATCTTGCTTTTTAAAACTTAGCTCAAATATCGAAATTTATTAGGATAGCTTGAAAGTTACGGCTGTAATAGTCTCGATAGACAGACAGACGGACAGATTTCTACCATTTTAAATACACATCAATTACTCTATTTTTCTAGCATTCTCACTAAGTTTCGTTAGGATCGGTTTCCTTTTGTATTAACCTCCCATACAAAATCATGTAAAAATTTAATATCGGTGCAAGGGAGGAGCCCCTAAGGTCTTATCAATTTCTATCATTTTCAATGCTCATCTATATCTCTTATTGCCTAGCGTTCTGACAAAGTTTTGTTAAGATCGGTCAACTTTTGTGTGCATCTCCCATACAAAATAATGTAAAAAATTATTATAGGTCCAAGAAATACTCCTAGGAAATGACAGATTATTGCTATTTTTGCAATTTTTTCTTAATTAGGTTTACCTAACCCAGTTTATCATTTCGTTATTATAGGAGCACTCCTTCTATTTTTGTACCAATTTTGTATGGGATGAATGCACTGTGTGTCATGCCAGGATTTTGTGTGAATGGAAATCAGATAAAGATGGCTTGGATGTTTATTCTCTTAGTTTTTTTTTTATATTAAATATTTACTTAAAATTTAAAAATTTTCCGATTGTGAACTGATCTTCAAATTTATATCGGAACCCTTTGTTCTGTTTGCTTTTGGAAGCTGATTTTATTGTTATTTTTTTTTTTGGTTGTCTTGTTTGTTGTTTTCTGATGAACTAGATTATGCCAAGCAGGAATTATTGACGATGGATTTTCAGAATGACAACGCTATGTTTGATAGCGACACTCACTACAGTGGAGCCGGAAAAAAAAGCTGCGAAAAACCGTCACTACTGCCAATGATTTGCTAAAAAGTTGGAGCTTCTGTTTTTTCTCGTATCATTTTTTTATTTCTATTTTATACCAATAAACCAAACGAATTTGCCTCGAATTCGAGGTAAATCTGAGATCTCGGACATTTATTTCGAAAACGAAGTTCGAAAATGTTTTGCTAATGAACCCAAGGGCGGGAGAAATGCACATTTCATTCTCGAAGCGAGATTTTTTATCATAATCGAATCACTACCGAAGCGAGAATTTCAACATTAGCAAATCGTTTTCGAATAATTTTAGCAATATTTTTTTAAATTAAATTTTTTTAATATATTCGTGTCTTACGCAAATCAATTATTTGGATAAAAGATTATTATTGTTATAAAAAAGAAAAAAAAAATATACATGTTCAGGATTTGTACCCACGTCCACCGGATGCCAGTCTGCTACGTTATCCACTAGCCTATCCCAGTTGTTGTTTTGAAGCGGCGTAATTTGCTTGATTATGAAAACAAACGTTTGAGGAAGTGGGTTCGACTCCCAGCTCAGACAAAAAAACTCGGTTTTTTTTGTTACTTTTGGTGTTTTTTTGTCTATTTTTTAAAAAATCTGAAGGGATCACGAATTTTAAAGCAAAAAAATCAATGTTGCGATGATTAATTGCAGATATATAAAAATTTATTTTATTATACGAGATACCGGACTCGTTTCGAATTTGAATCGAATACGAGATATCTAATCCGAATGCGCTTTGAATCGCTCTCTCTGCAGCCAGCTCAAGTTAACGAAACTTGACGAAAAAGCCGGCTGGAGCTATTATGGCTGCTACGTACAATTTCTATGCATTCGTAGAAAATTTGAGAGTGGCTGCAGCCAGCTTGAGCCTATTATGGTTGAGCCTTAAGCATAAAAATAAATTTATATTATATATATTTCGTTCGAATAAAATGACAAATAAAAAATAATTTGTTTTTCTCGAATAGGATTGCCAACTAAATGACAAAAAAAATATTTTCTTAATTTGTAAATTCATTCATGCCTTATAAAGTTGTAAAGCAAAAGAACGTACTTGCTCAGCAATATATTGAGTCGCCCAAGTTCTGCGTAAGCAATTTTTCGTTCAATTTCTCAATTTTCGTTTACTTTTCAAACCTTTAAGGCTCAAACAAGTTATGCGTAAGCATACAAAAGTTTCAGAGAGAAGTCAACGAAAAGTATACAAAAGTTCAAAAACACACTTTTCTATACTTAATTAAAAACGAAGTAAGCATGAAAAAATATTTCAATATAAATCGATTCGAATGAAATGACAAATAAAAAATAATTTGTTTTTGTCGAAAAAGATTGCCAACTAAGATTATAAAAAAATATTTTTTAAGTTGGTTAATTCATCCATGCTTTATGATTGAATATAGCGGCCAATTTCAATACAAACCTCGCTTAATAAATAAATCCTGTCTAAAACATACATTTGTTACTGACTTTTAATAAAATTTCGATACATAAGTGTTTAAAATCAAAATTTAAATTATTTTTTAAATAGGTTGCAACCCTTTTCTGCTTAGCAATATACGGTGTCGAGCGCTCACACTCAAGTTTTTAAAAGTAAACGAAAATTGAGAAACTGAACGAAAAATTGCTTACGCACAACTTGGGCGACGCAATATATTGCTTAGCAAGTACGTTATTTTGCTCTCTAGCTTTTGTATGCTTACGCATAACTTGGTTGAGCCTTTAGGCCCAACCAAAATAGACGAAACGAGACGATTGCAATCTGACGAGCGTTTGCATTCGTTACGGCTGTTTTGGCATTTAATCCAAAATAAAACGTTGTAGAACACGTCTGCTCTGATCAACAGACAACCGAAATAAATACATGTAAATTACTTTTTCATCCCCAACAACGACAATAAAATAATAAATATATGTTAACTTGCACTAATTGATAAAAATGCAACAAAATTTGATGTAAACATACTCTACACAGTTGTTGCTGACGAGTTGAGACGGTAAAAGTTCGGTTCTTACGGAACAAAGCGTCTAGTCAAACGTTTCGTTCAGTTTCGATCAAATACGTTAGACCATTTTGGTTAATAACATTGTTTCACGTATGCTTGAATTTACTCGTTACGTCTCGTTTCGTCTATTTTGGTTGGCCCTTTTGCTGAGCAAGTACGTTCTTTTGCTTTCTTACGCATAACTTGGTTATGCCTTAAGAAAGATTACAATTAGAATTTGTTAATTAATAGTTAAAGAAATAAAATCCTGAGTTCCAATATCTGGTTAGTTTTAATATTTTCAATATATCGTAATTTATAAAAAAACAAATGTCACGTTTCACACCTAATATCGCTCAAACTGTTAATTTTGCTTCTACAATTACTACAATGATTTTATTACATGAAAAACTATTTAGGCTGAAAGTATGCACAGAAAATATATTTGAAACTTATATTTCAAACCGTCATAGGACGAGCTTTTATACTAGTAAAAATATAAGTTCAATAAAAATAATTGTGTGAAACATAACGTCTTTGCGCATACATACAAAAATGGCTTGTGTAAAAATTATATTTTTGTATTCTATTTTACTATTCAATAAACATATGGGCATTTCCATGGTGTCGAATGTGACTGTTGTACACATTTCAAGTGAAAAAAAATGTCATAATAAAAAAAATTTAAAAAAAAAAAAACAAAAGGCGAGCCTTATAGCTCTCAATAAGTCCTTTTATTATTGGTATTGTCAATTGTTGGGTCAATTTTAGTTCTCCAGATATTAGCACAAAACCAAGGTGGTCGCACGTGACCAAAAACAGAAGTGGTATTGGTTCTTTAAAGCTATACACAGAAAGAAAGAAGAACTTAATACCTTTCCAACAATAACAATTCCACGCAAATCTAATAAAAAATGTGTCTTTTACAGCGGTTTCAAAAAAATGCCTTTTTAAAAATAGCAAAAAATTCAATTTTTGGAGGTCAAAAAGAGTTATAATGAAACAAAATTTTTACAATTTTTTTATGTCAAAATGTTAGAATGGCTAAGAAATTTAACATTTAAGAAGATTTGGGTATGCGTTCTGAGTAAAATAAAAAGTTACAAGCAAAAAACATGTTTTTTTTACCAAAAAGGACCTTCAGGAGAATCAAAATTGCTTCGGCGGTTTTTCTCCGATTTGAAAAAAAGTATGCAGAAATCATTTTAATAAGTTCCTCTAACTTTTGAGATCCCGACCGGTTGAAATTTTTTTATCCATATAAGAATGATCCGGTCTAATATATATGCTTCATCTACTTACAAATTGATATTTTTTATATTTTTATTAATTCCAAAGTAAGAAGCACTAGAAATTTGAAAATTGTATTGAAATTGCTCAAAAATGGAATGATTTTTGTATTCCTGGAAAATTGTTCAAAAAATCATAACCATTTTTTTATGCACAACGACGAAAATTTGAAAGATTTGGTTAGATAAAAATAAAATATTTGGAATTTTTAACTATTTATTCAAAATAGCAGGAAGTATTTTTATGCACATTGTTAAACTTGAGCTCTAGTTATGCATACATATGTACCTACTCGTTCCATGTACTCGTATTAAAAACGCGTATTAAATATTTTGACAGTCACATATCAATAAAGCAATATGAACATGAAGATTTTAAATAAATGCATTGCTAAAATATCACTTAAGGAGGCGGGTTGCAGATTATATCAAAACAAAATTCCTTAAAAGAGACAAACCTGATGATTATGCCATCTTAGGCAAAATTGCTGTTGATTTTCATTCTGTTGTTGCTGCTGTTGATTGAGTTGCTGTAACTGTTGATGCTGCTGCTGTTGTTGCTGTTGTTGTAGTTGTTGGCGCAGAGACGTTGTAGCATTAGCATGTTCCATAATCTACGCCAACTTGTTATAATATAGTTTATAATTTCCTTTTATATTCACACTTTTTGTTTTAAAGCTTTAAGCTTATGTCATTATAATGAAAAACTAGTCGAGAGTAACGACAATAATAAACATAAAAAAAAAATAAATAAATAAAATACATAGATCTCTATGCATGTCGTCTTAGAGCACAATTATTAAGAATACTAGACAATTAATTTAAATTTAGAATGTAATAAAATTCTTCCAAATGCTGCAATGCATGAAACTTTAAATAAAATTGCTTAATTTTTGGCACTTTAAATGCAATCAAATCATAGATCATAGAGATGCTTTGTTGTTTTTTTTTTTGTTTGTTTTTGTTGTTGTTTTTGTGTTGAGTGCGGCGCATCGTATCCAAAAAGTCGCATGCAATTCTTTTTTGTTTTGTTATTTTATGCTGTTTATATTTTGAAAATGTATGTGTGTGTGATTTGGTTCTTTTTCTTTTGGCATCTGCTGTGCGTTTTTCTTTCGACGCCGCACATGTTTAGCTTAGTTGTTGTTGTTGTTGTTGTTGTTGTTATTTCTGTTTTGTATATTTATTTAACTTAGTTGGTTGGTTTGTTTGTTTGTTTGCTTGCTTTATTATTGATTGTTTTTATTTTTATTTTCATTTTTATTTTTACTTTGAGGACACTTGTTAAAAATGTATACAAACAAACAAATGCATGCAAGTAAAAGAGACGCGCGCCAAAAGCACTTGAAATTTTAGCAAACTATCGCATGCGCGCTCACACACTGGCTCACAAACTCTCATGCGACTAATTGTGAGAGCAAGTTAATTAATGTTACTCATACGCAAGCGTGTCTGAGAATTTAGAATGACTAACAATATGCTGAGAAAAGAGGCATTTAAGTATTGTAGTTTTTTTGATTTATTATTAGGGGGCGTGGTAGTGTTTTTTTTTTTGTCAAATAATTTATTTTTATGATGATTGTGTGAATAATTTGCAGCATAATAAATTTGTTAAATTAAAAAGTTTCTTTGAAAAAGAATCCCTGCAAATCTAAGCTAAGGCAACAACAAAACATTTGGTTTTGGAAGCAAATCAAAAATTCTTTCAGCAAGGCAAATCATTTCACACACTCATACACAAACACACACACATACTCATAGCTAGCCAGTTAGACGTACAGAACAGGGCAAAGCGCAATGATTATTTTATATCTTATGTCCAAGTACTTCGTTGCTGGCAATTAAATTAAATTTATTTAATTTTTCTATTGTTTGGCTAGTGTTGTTGTGGTTGTGGTTGTTGTTGTCGCTGCCTTTGCTTAGCTTATATTTGCATTTCGGTTTTTTGTTTTTTTTTTTTACTTGCAGCTAGTTCCATTCTATTGTGTTCGACATTGTTAAATACTTGTGTGTTTTATTTTATATAAAATTTCAACATCTTGCAAATAAAAATACTAACAACTAAATGTTGCGCTCGTTGCATATATTACAAAAAAAAAAAAAAATTGTCCACTAACTATAAGTTTGTGTGTGTGCGTTTGTGTTTAGCGTTGTTGTTGTTATTTATATGCACTTTGCAATACATGAGTATAAATTTTGTCCGAGGGCTATTTTTACCGGTAATTTTAAAATTTATCTTGTTTGATTTGTTTTTTGCTATTTTTTTTCCTTCACAGCGACAAAAATCCGAAATAAATTGAAGGAAAAACACAAAAAAAAAGAAACAACAACAAAAACAACACTTAAGGCAAGGCATGCAAAACGACAATATGTCCGTAGCATTAGATTTTTAAGAAAGATTTTATAGCACAATGAAATTGAGTTGGACATAAGTGTGTTTTTGGAACATTATACTTTGAGGTAAAAAAATGTTGGCTATAAGTCAAAATACAAGAGAGATATCGACCCGTTTGCGCGAAATTATCGTCTGTGCCATTTTTTCGAAATTGACTTTTTGATGCAAATTTGTTCTACATCCTACAACGCACCACCCTGTAAAATATTGTAGCTAAAATTCCTATAGGTTCTCCAAAAATTTAGTGTTTATTATATCGTATGTTAGAATGATTTTTTTTTGAGGGCAAAATTACTATATGTGCCATACAAAAATATTATATACACCAATACCTCGCTTTGGTCGTTTCGTTTTGCGTTTTTTCGAAGTTGCGTCGCTGCTGAATTAGTACTAATTTTTACTGTGCGTCGTTAGATTTTCGAAGTTGCGTTGTTTTTGGGTTCGAGTTTCAATTTTTTTTTTTAAAAGATTTTTTTTTAAAAGGTGTTTTTAATTGCGCCATGACTTCAAAACTCGGAGATTCCTTTTCTAACTGAAAATCAGCGCAATTTTAGTATGTACAGTTTTATTTTCACTTTGTGTTAATAATTTTAGAGTTCAGTTTCAATTAGTGTGCTGTGCTTTTTGTAACGTTTCAATTAGTGTGTTGTGCTTTTTTTTTTAAATAATAACTTATTTTTTACGTGTTGTTTTTGGTTACAAAAAAGGTAAATATTGGTCCTATTTATTTATTGGCAGTGATGTATTATTTTTTTTTACATACACTTGTTATTTTTTTAGCCAAATGAGCGGAAAGGGCACTGCTGGTAGAATTACCAATAAAAAAAAAACTATCAACTTGGAGACAAAATTAGATATTCTGCTACGATTTGATAAGGGAGAGAAGGCTGTGGAGATAGCCAAGGCTGTTGGTCTAGCTGCAACAAATGTCAGAACTATTAGAGATCGAGATGGAGATAAAATAAGAGAGGCTGCGAAATCTGCAACATCATTAGATGCTAAAACGATGACCCGTACAAGGAGTGCTTTGATGATCAAAACGGAGTCCTTGCTTTCTATTTGGATTGAAAATCAAGTTGAGCAGAGAATACCATTAAGAAAAATGGTAAATCAGACGAAAGCAAAAAGCTTATTTGATGACATAAAAAGTAAAGCACTATCCAACGATAACGCTAGTGGTAGTAATACAGACAAGAATAAAACATTTGAAGCTAGTCACGGCTGGTTTGAGAGATTCAAGGTTTGAGCAAATCTGCACAGCATTGCTCTTAAAGTTGAAGCAGCTTGCGCTGATATAACTGCTGCAGAACGGTACCCGACAGAGCTAAAAGCGTTAATTCATGAAGGTGGCTATGATCCGAAGCAAGTCTTTAACGTTGACGAGACTGGGTTACAGAATTTAAAGCTAGCAAGGATAGACTGACTCTTCTTCTTGGTGGTAATGCAAATGGCGATTTCAAATTCAAACCATTTCTCATTTATCAATCAGAAAATCCAAGAGCTATGAAAGGTTGCTCAAAGAATCTGCTTCCTGTCCACTGGCGAGCAAACAAAAAAGCATGGATGACAGCATCTTTATTTCAAAACTGGGTTTCAACTTGTGCTATTCCAGAAATTAAAGCTTATTGCAACAAGGAAAACTTAAAATTCAAGGCTTTGGTACTAGTAGACAATGCTCCTGACCACCCAGTTTATGTTGATGACTTGTCAGAAAACGTGAAATTTGTATTTTTGCCGCCTAATACGACATCAGTTATTCAGCCGATGGATCAGGGAGTAATATCGACTTTAAAAAGTTATTACCTTCGACGAACATTTAAACTTCTTTTAAGTGAAACTGATGGACAAGATAAGCCTACCATGCTAGAATTTTGGAAAAAGTTCAACATTATGAAAGCCATACAAATAATTTCCGATTCGTGGGAGGAGGTTAAACCATCTTGCATGAATGGTGTTTGGAGCAAAATATGGCCTGAATGTGTTCACAAAATATGCGCTGCAGAAGTTGATGGTACACCAGCCGTTCGTCATGAAATTTCTAATTTAGCTAGAGAGTCTAATTTTTAAGGTATGGAAGAGACTGACATAAATGAATTGCTAACCTCGCACAACCAAGAATTGTCTAATGAAGAATTATTGCAACTGGAATTGCAATTTGCTAAATAAGAAGATGACAGTGCAATAGAAATCTCCGAAGAACAAAATTTAGCCCCCAAACACATTTCCAAGGCGATGTGTTTGATTGACGAAGCTATAGAGATTTTTTTAAAAAACGATCCTGACAGCGCAAGGAGTTTAAAAGTGCCCCAGGCGGTAGCTACGAATGTCAATTGCTACAAGGAAATTTATTTAACCTTAAAAAAAAAGCTGTTCAGCAAACATTGGACCAATTTTTAACCGACTTCAAAAAGGAGGAGGTTCTCAAGTTGGTTGGTTTCTCTGTTTTTTTTTTTTTTTTGTTTTTTTTTGTGAATGTATGTACACTCAGTGGTGACCGTGGCATGCAGGTTAAGTGTGTGGCTTAGCATGCTCGGAGCCCGGGTTCGATCCCCAGCCGCGGCGAAAAGTTTTTTTCAATAAAAAATTTTTCTGATCGGTCACCACCTCTCTGCAGACAATGGCAAACCTCAGAGAGTAAATAATGCCATGTAAAGCTTCTTGAGAACATGAACTTTAGCCGTTCGGAGTCGGCATAAAACATGTAGGTCCAGTTCTCGGTCAATTGTGTGCAAACATTTAATAACACACACAACACAATTGATCATAAGACGCTCGGTCAAAGTCCTTTCAAGGGCTGAAATGGCCAATTTGTTTGTTTGTTTGTATGTACACTCAGAAAAATATCAACTGTAATATTAACAGTCGGCCGCTGTTATTTCAAAACACTGTTCGATTGAATGATTTGCGTTTAAGTAAACAATTTTCTTTGTTGAATGAATGTTTCAAAGTATTTTTGTGCTGTTAAAATCATCTGTTGAAATACTTTTGTGCTTATATTGAATTGTCAATTTTTTCTAAGCAATAGTTTTTATATGTGTTTTGCTACGGTAATATAAATACCGTTGCCAGTAGCTCAGTGGATGTTCACTAGACTGTCATGCGGGAGACGTGGGTTCGAACCCTAACTGTGTAAGTATCAAAAATTGTAATTTAATAATTGAAATAATAATAATTCTGTTTCAATAATTGTTGGGACAAAAATAACCTTCAAAATAAAATGCTTACAATCTTGCAAAATCAAAAAAATTGCAAAGTTTATTTTTTATTTAAAAAAAAATATTTTAAATAAAAAAAAATTTTTATTGGCCTTGCCGGATTTGAACCTTGGACAATCGAGAACTAGACGCACACGTTAGCACACTCGGCCATACATGAACTTTCAAACCAGTGATCAAATTTTAATAAATAAGTTTTTATACGGGTTTCGTGTTCCATAGACCAACAGTCAACCGACTGTTGATTTGAAAGTTTCATTTGTTGGATGGTATTTAACAGTCAAATCTGTTATTTCAACCTATGATTTGTTTGATAAAACAGCATTTTTTCCCTGAGTGTACATCGATTACTCCTAAAGTACTTGCCCGATTGCCGTAATTTTTTGTCAACATATAGAGATTATCAACGCGGAGGTGCCCGTTTATGAAAGGGGGCGGTATTCGTAAAAGGGGCGTGTCTCTATAAGAAAAACACTGTATCTCAGTAAATATTGACACTACGGTAATAAAATTGACAGTAAAATTACAAGGCCAAGCACAAGTATTAAAAATGACGATTACTTAAGTGGTCGTAATTCTAAAAAAGGGTGTGGCAATATTGTAAAAACTCTGTATCTCGAAGAAAATTGATACTAGAGTACTGAAATTAGGTACAGAGGTAGGTACAATTATTGGAAATTACTATAACAAAAGTGGGCGTAATTCGAAAAAGGGGTGTGGCAATATAAGAGAATTACTGTGTCTCGAATAATATTGATACTCATATTGAAATACAGAAATTTATTACAAAGGTAGGAAAAATTACTACAAATTTATGTAAAAAAAAAATGGGCGTTAATCGAGAAGGGGAGTGGCAATATTTAAAAAAACACTGTATCTCGATTACTATTGACACTACGATACTAAAATTTAGTACAAAGGTAGGTACAAATATAACAAATTACTGTCAGTAATGTGGGCGGTATTCGATAAAGGGGCGTGTCACTGTCAGAAAAACACTGAAGCACAGTAAATATTGACACAAGAGTACTAGAGTTAATAAAATTCACAGAAAAAATGCAAGGGTAGGTAAAAAATAATAGTCAATTAAGTGGGCGTTAGTCGACAAAGAGGTGTGGCAATATTAGAAAAACTCTGTATCTCGAATAATATTGACACTAGAGTACTAAAGTTAACTACAGGGGTAGGCACAGTTATAAAACAATTAATTTCAATACAGTGGACCTTGTTTGATAAAGGGGTGTGGCAATATATAAAATACACTGTATCGCGAATAATATTGACACTAGAGTACTGATATTTAGTATAGAGGTAGGCACACTTATAACAAGTTATTGTGAATAAAGTGGGCATCATTCGACAAAGGGGTGTGGCAATATTAGAAAACACTAAATCGAATACTGACACTTCTAACTGAAAAAGTACAGACGTAGGCACAAATTACTACCGAAGAATTGGGCGTTATTCGACTAAGGGGTGTAGCAGTGTGTAAAAAACTGTATCATATTGACTTAAGGGTGGTAAAATTCATTGTTAGAATGGGTAGAACTATTGAAAACACTATGACAAAGAGTGTGGTATACTCGACAAAGAGGCGTGTCAATATTATAAACACACTATATTTCAGTCAATATTGACATTGGGGTAGTGATAAAAATACAAGAGTAGGTACTGATAAACATACTGACAAAGACCAGAATAAGAAACGACAGAAAAGCATTTTCCATATTATGAGCATAAATAATTGGTGTTTAATTAATATATACACTTTTTTAATATATATCATTTTCTCTAAAAAGAAAGAAATAAAAACTTTTTAACAAAAAAAAAAAAACCTACTTCAAAATCACTAGAAAGTAAAAAATAATTTTAAATTTAAAATTAAATTAAATTTAAAATTTTGTATGATAATAAGAGCTTCGAAGTTGGCGCTAATATAATCAGATTTTTTGTGCAGCTGCAAACACATATAGCATTTTAATTAAGATTTAAGAAAAATTAAGATTACAAATTAATACAGCGTCACCGAAGCAGGATATTTACAAATAAAAAAGTCTTAAATAGAGTAGGGATGGCGAAAAAAATCATGATTTTACGTCAATGATTAGCGCTGACTAGAAGCTTTTATTATCATAAAAAAATAAATATATTTTTTATAAAAATACAAATTTGACCAAGAAATAAATAGTAAAAGTGATTTAAAATTATTTTTTACTTTCTAGTGATTTTGAAGTAGGTTTTTTTTTTTTGTTAAAAAATTTTTATTTGTGAAAGAAAGCTGTTTTACAACAGCCACTATGGACTCATCAGACAGTGATTAATTTTTATTTTGTGTTTTATAAATTATTTGAATATTTTATTTTGTTTTAATTTAATTTGTTTTTTGTATGTAAGTAATTTTATAAATAAATTTAATTTTTTATTTTGTTTTAATTGAATTTGTGTTTTTTTTTGTATATATGTACGTAATAAAATTTTATATTATTTTGTTTCTTAAATGTTTACTTTGTTCAATTTTCTATTTAAAAAGTAGTGTTTTCGTAACCCTGGAACCTTTCTTCGATTTTTACATGGTTTGCTAAGAAAATCATAATTCACTTTGCGTCGTTTCAATTTGCGTCGTGTTTTTTAAGAACGTAACCACGACGCAAAGTGAGGTGTTGGTGTAACTGCTATTTTTTTTTATATTTACATAATTTTTTTTTAATTTAAAAGTAGAATTTGAAGCGGATTGCTCGCTTTAAGTAGCCTCTTCGTATTATGCCTCTATTCGTTTTACGTAAAGTAAAGCAATACTAAGTTTTAAGAGAAATGCTTTCGCATGCTTTCTTTTTGGGTTCATGAACATAAATGAGACTAGCAGTTTTTGTGAAGCACTCAATCATTCGCATAGCTTCATTCGATAAAAAAAAACAAAATCAATTGAACTAACCTATGGATAGAACTAACCACCAAAAAATTTATGAAAAACTTAAATTTGAGTTTTTTGTTAAAAATGTTGTATCATAAGCCTTTATGTATCTCCTCGAACAAATTTAAAGATTTTCAAAATTTTCAAGTTTATTCCATCCAAATATCACAATGAGTATTTAAATTTAAAAAATTCTTTAAAAGTAAAGGACTCGTTAAATAAAACCGAATAAATTTCTTAAATTACCATTTTTTTTTTATATTGAATACATGCTTTTGTTAATTATTAATTTTGCTAATTGTTATTTTATACTCGTTACTGAAAATAATAAAAAAAACAAAACCTTGATTTTTTCATATCTTTATATATAAAATTCTTCTGTTCATGGATTTGCCACTGAATTCCTGTGAGTGCATGTGTCTGGGTCTGTCGATGGTTTAAATTTAAAGTTTGACCCGGTAGGTAGCGTTGTTGTTGCTGTGGGAGTGGTTAAAGTGATATTTGGGATTATAACTCAGAAACGATTTGAGAAATTGTCTTGATTCTTTTACTTCACCATTCATTTTTATGCATACAAAATTAATAAAAATAAACAAACAAAAAAATCTTAATTTTTATGATAGGCTTGATTTTTCGATCGTATAAACCGTTTTTTAATTTTTACGATAGAAACTTTAAATAAATCCTATATTTATGCATACCATATAAAAGAGCATTGAAAATTCCATTTTTGGTTTTGAATTTATTTTCCCAACAACAATTTATTTTGTTAAAATTTTTTGCGTAATAAAGAAATTCCTTATGGTTTTTTTTTTTTGAAAATTATAAAAATTAGAAAAAACCATGACAGAATAATAAGGTAGGCTCATATTTTTACGGCTGCTCAAATGTCTAATTTTACACTAACAAAGCTGTGAGGTGCTATAATCGTCAAGCGAAAAGGCAACAACAACAATAAGAAAACTTAAATTCGAACAGTTGACATCTAGCTCACTTTCTCTCCAATATGCGCCTACCTTGTTATTCTATCATGAGAAAAAACGAGAATGAAAAGGATTGAAACAAAATTGTTAGAACAATTAATTAGAATTTAAAAAAAAACAGAATTGAATGAAATCCTTCGTAAAATGACCGAGTTGTTCACTTTCAAAGCCAGCACTTTCATTTTGATTATTTGTTTTTTTTTTCTCTATTTCACCAAAAAATAAAATTAGAACCTACTAAAAATTTTAAATAAAGATTTAAGATATCAATTAATTTCGTTTTTCAATGAATTTGCAATTTTAAATGTTTTTAATGTTATCGTTAATGCCACTTTCTACAAGCATACTTGCAAAACGTTGTGAGCGAAATTATAGTATGTGCCAAAAATAGGTTTTTTTCGGATAATGTAAACTTTTCCACACGAAAATTTTTGATTTTAGTTGTGTTACTTAACAATCTAAGCACAGAAAAGTAGAAAAAACGCTTTCCTGTATAATTTGGTTTTTGGCACATACGATAATTTCGCGCAAAGGAGTCGATATGTTTCCACGGCTGTACAAATAGTTGCGATTAAACCTTAAGAAAGCATACATTGTAAAATATCGGGCTCATTGGCTGCATTATTACAAAGGCGAAAATTTTGTGGGCAATCAATGGCTTATCAACCTACAAATTCTTCCCAGGCTCTCATGTCGTACTACCAATAATGCTGCAAGAATTGCTAGTGTTCGTTACAATCTTACTCGTTTTGATTTTCACAAAGTTTATACAACTAAACTATACTTCAAGGATCTTGAGGAAAAAGTTAGGTTAATCTTCATTCTGAAAGTTGAGAAGTGAGACTTCAAATCCACTAGCACTTCAGATCAATGTGACTCTAATCGTTCATACTAAAAAATATCTTAGAACCTAGAAAAACCCTCATATCCGCAGCCAAATGTTTTTATCTTTTGGGGAAAAAAGCATTGATGGAGCATTTACCACACGGAGCACAATAGTAGAAGCTATACTGCCTTCTTAGTTGAGATAACCTACAAATCTAAGTTGGTCAAGCATTTTAAGAAGCCGTAAGTTGCTCGTATTGTCGATGTTCCGGCCACAGGAAAATTTTTGGCAATGAAAAAGTATGAAGTGGACAAATGGGGCGCGTCACTTTATGTTTCAATAGCACAAAACCAATGCAAGCTCGTGTCTGCCTTTCATTGTCAAGGCAGAAGAAAAATAACTCTAGATGTCTAGTGAACCTAACAACTCAATATAACTCTTAAGCCTACAATAATATATCTTAAGAGTCCTATAAAGCACTTCAGCACATAGTAACCCAACTAACAATTGAATTTCCAATAGATTAAATTTTCGAAATTCTTAGAAGCTTCTCTCTTGATATCACTTTAAAGATACTTGTCAAATCAGTTTGACCGAAGCGCAAATAAGTTTAACAGTTCTCAATATGCTGTTCCTTGGACTGTTTTGCGTTAAGTTAACTTTAATTTACTTCCAACTATGATAAATCAAAGTTGACTTGATAGTTGCTCCTTCTTCGTCATCTCCACAGAGTCTGAATAAAATATCTTGCTAGTCTCGAGGTAGTACAATGTCCCATAACGAGCCCTTCTAGCTTCCGAGCTTATTATATTTCATTGATGGTAGGTATCAAGTTCGTTATTTTTCATAATTTAGACAGAAGAAAGCGATAATAATAATGCAATCGTTTTGGTCTTGCTTTATCGTCTTTATCTCTCTTGTTAACCCAAACGGCATATGGGCAATAATTCTATCCAGTTAAGAGTCGTCTTAAGCTACAATTTCATTTTCCTCTTAAATGCTATAACCGGGAATCATATTACCCATTGATACTTTAGCGCCGACCGATTCTAAGACGAACTTGATGATAGTTTGGAATAAAACTAGTAAGGTATATCTTCGACTTAGCCGAAGTTAAAATACCCCCACGGCCGATTCTTAGTGGTGGAAGAATATTAAATTTGAGAGCATTTTGTATGAGATTTTGAGAGATATTATTATTTTTATGTGTCTAAAAAACATACATATCAAATTGTTTTCCTGCAGCTTATATATAAGCCTTTTTATAAAGTTTTAAATTTTGGGGTTGTATGGGAAGTGGGCGTGTTAGATTTTGTATGACGCCCATTTTTCTAGCATATCTCAGTTTTGACATAGAATACACAAATACCGAGTTTCTGTCGTGTAGCTTTAATATTTACCTCTTTATAGATTTTTCAATTTTGGGGTTGTATGGGAGGTGGGCGTGTTAATGGGTGGATGACGCCCATTTTTCTAACACACCTCAGTTTTGACATAAATTACACAAATACCGAGTTTCCATCTTGTAACTTTAATATTAGCCTCTTTATAGATTGTTAAATTTTGGTGTTGTGTGGGAGGTGGGCGTGTTAGTGGGTGGATGACGCCCATTTTTCTTACACACTTCAGTTTTGACATTGAATACACAAATACCGAGTTTCCGTCTTATAATTTTAATATTAGCCTCTTTATAGATTTTTCAATTTTGGGGTTGTATGGGAGGTGGGCGTGTTAGTAAGTGGATGACGCCCATTTTTCTAACACACCTCTGTTTTGACATTGAATACACAAATACCGAGTTTCCGTCTTATAACTTTAATATTAGCCTCTTTATAGATTTTTTAATTTTGGGGTTGTATGGGAGGTGGGCGTGTTAATGGGTGAATGACGCCCATTTTTCTAAGACATCTCAGCTTTGATATAGAATACACATATACCAAATTTCAGTATTGTAGCTTAAATATTAGCTTCTTTGTAGAGTTTTCAATTTTTGGGTTGTATGGGAGGTAGGCGTGGTTTTCATCCGATTTAGCCCATTCTCGAACTTGACCTTAGTTTTTTTAAAAAAAGCTTAAATATCGAATTTCATTACGATAGCTTCAAAATTGCGGCTGTAATCGTGTCGACAGACAGACGGACAGACGGACAGACGGACAGACGGACAGACGGACAGACGGACAGACGGACAGACGGACAGACGGACAGACGGACAGACGGACAGACAGACGGACATGGCTAAATCAACTCAGGTGGTGATGCTGAGCAAGAATATATATACTTTTCCATACCTACCACGCCTCTTTTTGGGTGTTACACACGTCGTGACAAAATTAATATACCCCTTACGCAGTACGCGTGGGGGTATAAAAATTGGAATAAAAAAAAATATCACATGAAATTCAGAATTTCTATTTAAAATTTAGAAAAGTCAATTGAAATTCCATTTGAAAATCAGAAAAAAAATCAATTGAAATCCAGAAATTAAAAAAAAAAATTCAAATTCAGAATTCTATTTAAAATTTAAAAAATATCAGTTGAAATCAGAAAAGATCAATTCAAATACAGAAAAACTTTTTAACAAAAAAAAAAAACCTACTTCAAAATCACTACAAAGTAAAAAATAATTTTAAATTACTTTTACTATTTATTTCTTGGTCAAATTTGATAATTTATTTATATTCATTATTATATTGGAAATCTTATGATATCAATTATTCTGAATTTTTTTTTTTTGTTTTTATCATAAATATATTAATTTTTTATGATAATAAAAGCTTCTAGTCAGCGCTAATCATTGACATAAAATCATGATATTCTTGCCATCCCTACTCTATTTAAGACTTTTTTATTTGTGAATACCCTGCTTAGGTGACGCTGTATTAATTAGTAATTTTAATTTTTCTTAAATCTTAATTAAAATGCTTTGTGTGTGTTGGAGCTGCACAAAAAATCTGATTATATTAGCGCCGACTTCGAAGCTTTTATTATCATAAAAAATTAATATATTTATGATAAAAACAAAAAAAAATTCAGAATAATTGATATTAAAGATTTCCAATATAATAATGAATATAAATAAATTATCAAATTTGACCAAGAAATAAATAGTAAAAGTAATTTAAAATTATTTTTTACTTTGTAGTGATTTTGAAGTAGGTTTTTTTTTTGTTAAAAATTTTTATTTCTTTCTTTTTAGAGGAAATGGTATATATTAAAAAAGTGTATAAATTAATTAAACACAGATTATTTATGCTCATAATATGGAAAATGCTTTTCTGTCGTTTCTTATTCTGTTCTTTGTCAGTATCATTATCAGTTCCTACTCTTGTATTTTTATCAGTACCCCAATGTCAATATTGACTGATATATAGTTAGTTTATAATAGTGACACGCCTCTTTGTCGAGAATATCACACTCCTTGTCATAGTGTTTTTCAATAGTTCTACCCATTCTAACAATGAATTTTATCACCCTTAAGTCAATATTATACAGTTTTTTTACACACTGCCACACCCATTAGTCGAATAACGCCCAATTCCTCGGTAGTAATTTTGCCACACCCTTTTGTCGAATGACGACCACTTTATTGACAATAACTTTTTATAAGTGTGCCTACCTCTATAATAAATATCAGTACTCTAGTGTCAATATTATTCAATATACAGTGTGTTTCATATATATTGCCACACCCCTTTATCAAACAACGCCCTTTTTATTGAAATTAATTATTTTATAACTGTGCCTACCCCTGTAGTTAACTTTAGTACTCTAGTGTCAATATTATTCGAGATATAGAGTTTTTCTAATATTGCCACACCTCTTTGTAAACTAACGCCCACTTAATTGACCGTTATTTTTTATAATTGTACGTACCCTTGCATTTTTGCTGTGACTTTTATGAACTCTAGTACTCTAGTGTCAATATATACTGAAATACAGTATTTTTCTTTTAGTGACACGCCCCTTTATCGAATATCGCCCACATTAATGGCAGTAATTTTTTGTATTTGTACCTACCTTTGTACTAAATTTTAGTATCGTAGTGTCAACAGTAATCGAGATACAGTGTTTTTTTTTTAATATTGCCACTCCCCTTCTCAAATAACGCCCATTTTTTTTACAAAAATTTGTAGTAATTTTTCCTACCGTTGTAATAAATTCCTGTACCCTAGTATCAATATTATTCAAGACACAGTAATTCTCTTATATTGCCACACCCCTTTGTCGAATAACGCCAACTTTTTTGATAGTAATTTTCAATAATTGTGCCTACCTCTGTACTTAATTTCAGTACTCTAGTGTCAATATTCTTTGAGACACAGAGTTCTTACAATATTGCCACACCCTTTTTTAGAATTACGCCCACTTTAGTGATCGTCATTTTTAATATTTGTGCCTGCCCTTGTAATTTTACTGTGAATTTTATTACCCTAGTGTCAATATTGACTGAGATACAGTGTTTTTCTTATATAGACACGCCCCTTTGCCGAATACCGCCCACTTTCATAGACGGGCACCTCCGCGTTGATAGTCTCTATATGTTGACAAAAAATTACGGCAATCGGGCAAGTACTTTAGGATTAATCGATGTACATACATTCACAAAAAAAAAAAAAAAAAACAGAAACCAACCAACTTGAGAACCTCCTCCTTTTTGAAGTCGGTTAAAAAGATCAGTTGGAATTCAGAAAAGATGAATTGATATTAAAAAAATTAAAATTCATAAATTTTAGACTTATTTTTCGAAAGTTATGCTAAAAAGTTTGAATGCGTAAAAAGTGCCACGCCCCTCTGACAAAGCTTCTGACAAAGCGAATTTTCAGGCTGTGCAACATGTTATTCCAAAGCTTTTCGATATCGATAATTAGGGTTTAATGGGAGGTACCACGTCCCTATGTTCTATCGCTACCAAACTTTACAGAAATTAAGCTCAAGACTGTACTACAGTTTTCCAGAAAATTTCATAACAATTAGTTTAGCGGTTTCAGAGTCTATATGTAACATACACACATTCATTTTTATATACAGTATTGTGTAAAAGATAAGCAAGTCGCACTTATCATTTAAATAAAGTATCGATTTTAATATAAAAAGAGGTTTTCTTTGCAGCTTATATAACCATTCCAACAAATGTATGAAACGAAAACATATTTTCTGTAGTAACGGCTTATAAAAAACAAAAAATTGGTCATTTCAGCCCTTGAAAGGACATTGACCGAGCTTATCAATTGTGTTGTGTTTGTTATTGACCGAGAACTGGACCTACATGTTTTATGCCGAATCCGAACCGCTAAAGTTCATGTTCTCAAAAAGCTTTACATGGCATTATTTACACTCTGAGGTTTGCCATTGTCTGCAGAGAGGTGGTGACCGATCAGAAAAATTTTTTATCGAAAAAACTTTTCGCCGCGACTGGGGATCGAACTCGGGCTCCGAGCATGCTAAGCCACACACTCAACCTGCATGCTACGGTTACCACTTTACGGTAACCGGCTTATACACGGAGAGCAATTTTAGCTGAAAACAATCCCAAATGAATTAATTTTAGGAGTGATTCTAAGCATAGCCATTATATTCTTGATATCAAGCCCAAATGTGACTGTTTATTAAAAAATAAACACGCTCTTTGGTGCACAATGCATGTGATTTTTGGATGGTTTATCAATAATATGCTTATATGCTCATTTGTGCCTAATTTATGACATTTTGGTATTGATTGTTAAAAAAACAACATGCTCATTTATGTCCAATGCAGGTCATTTATGGATTGTTAATAAAACCAATTAATATGCCTAATCTAAGAAATTTTGGGATTGTTTATAAAAATTGAATACGCTCAATTGTGCTCATTTATGACATTTTGGTACACAAGCAACAAGACGAGCACGAGAACAAGCGGCACAAATAACGTACAAGGAAAATATAACAAGTCTTTTTCACTTCTCTTCGTCTTCTTCTTACGTCTTTTAAAATAGCGACACTGACAGCAATTCTGCCAATGGAGATGATATCTCGGAAACCCCAATTTTGGAAGACAGCGTTGAAGTTTCGCTGCACGACTATAACGAGGTCTTAACAGCTTTAGCTCGGTTTAAAAACAACAAAGCCGCTGGTGCCGATGGCTTACCAGCTGAGCTGTTTAAGAACGGAGGCTCTGTAGCTCTGTTTAAATGCATTCACAAACTTCTATGCAGAATATGATCGGAAGAATGCATTCCAGATGATTGGAACTTCAGTGTACTCTGCTCAATCCACAAGAAAAGCGATCCCACTATTTGCGCCAACTACCCTGGGATAAGCCTTCTTAATATCGCATACAAGGTCTGGTCGAGCGTATTATGTGAAAGACTCAAACTTATGTATGTGAGGATTGGACCTTATTAGTATGGCTTCAGACCTGAAAAGTTTACCATCGACCAGATCTTTACGATACGACAAATCTTGGAGAAGACCCTAGAGAAACAAATCGACACACACCATCTTTTTTTTTTTTTAGCTTTGAACCAAGGATTTCAGGTGTCAAACCTATTCAGTCAAGTCTGCCTTGGTTCGGAAATGGGGAGATAGATAAGTAGGAGAGAAGTAGAATATTATATGTGTGGCAGAGCGCTATATCAACATGTGAATTTGAATCTGAGGCAAGTGTTATGTCTTTACCTCAGTCAATTCGAGTTATTAAGCGATCTCATTCCACAAACATCGCTACCACCAACTAAAACTTCCAAAGTCGTATATATTGATGTATTTTTAATTTCAGCTGATTAGAAACGAGGAAGATATAAAAGAAATGTAAAAGCGTAGGACCATGGCTAGACCGGGATTCGAACCCGGAACCTCTGGGTTGGCAGTCCAACACGCTAACTGCTCGACTGCCTAGACCCCGTCGCCTTCGACAGTCCGATAAGGAGTCATCTATTTGCCACCATGTCTTAAGGATTACACTGAGTAACACTAGCAGCGCATTGAAAATCAGAAAGAACCTCTCCCTCTGTTCAATACCAAGCGAGGTTTCAGACAAGGTGATTCCTTATCGTGCGACTTTTTTAATTTAGTTATTGAGAAGATCATCCGAGCAGCTGATCTGGGACGCAGTGGCACAATATTCTATAAGAGTGTTATGCTGCTGACGTAAGCTTATGATATTGAATTGTTGGTCATAATACGCGTGAACTCTTCAGCATTCACCAGACTAGAAAGGAGTCGTTTTGAATGTGTCTTGCCGTGAAACGAAGTATCTTGTGTTAACAAAGATCCCAGCGTCTTGGAAACCACGTCACTGTTGACAAAGGTAGTCAACACTACCTTGAGGTAGTGAAGGACTTTGTTTACCTGGGATCCAACATTAACTGCTCCAACGATATCGATAGATTGAGATTAAACAAAGTATAAACTCTTACCAACAGGTGTTACTTTGGGCTCAGTAGGTAATTGTGGAGCAAAACTCTCTCTCGACGAACAAAACTGACGCTCTATAAGTCAATAATCATGCACGTCCTACTCTAACATCACAAAGCTAGACGTTGAGCAGCACTGATGAAAGGGACTTTGGGAAAGAAAAATCCATCAATGGCAAGTACCGAATACGATGAAATCTCAAGCTGTATGAGCTATATGCCGACATCAATATAGTCAAGCGCATTAAAATTGAGCGTCTTCGCTGGCTAGGTCAAGTCGAGAGAATGAATGAAGTCGGTGCCCAGTTGCCGTAAACGCAGACGAGGAAGACCACATCTCCGTTCCTGGTCTCCGTTGGAAAGACCAGACATTGGATAACCTGACGATGCTTGGAGTTTCTAACTGATGCTAGCTAGCGCACGACAAAAGAGGCTGACGAAAATTCTTCGACGAGGCCAAAACCGACCAACGGTGCTTAGCGCCATCTAAGTAAGTAAGTTAGAAAGTTCACTGAACCGTGACTTCTACAATACCACACGGACAGGTTAGGTATGAGGTGATGGGTCCAGCGTCCTTTACCCAAACTATCCCAACGTGCCTGCCACTGTTTCTTACTTCTCTCTCGAGTGAGTTTTTTACGAGAGGATTTGCTCTCGCTAGTAGCTCCTGAAGGAGGTAGAAGAAGTCAATGGGGATCGACAAGTAAACAGATGGCTGTGTTTTTTGAAGTGAAACTTCTTTGGCGGCGAGTGAAATTTCAAGGTCCTTTTTCGTGACGCTAGGCTAACGTTTTCAATTCATATGAAAATTATAAAAAAAATTACTGCCGCTGCCGAGAATTGAACCCGGAACATCGTTGCTTATGAGCCGGAATCTATTCCTTTACGTCACGTAGGCACATGATAAATAACCAAACAAAATGTAATTAAAACTGAACGCGTAACATACTGAAAATAACATAATTAACATTAACATTACATTAACATTAACATTACATTATTAACATAACCGTAACATTAATTTTCATCCTACAAGTATGCACGGAAAAAAAAATAGAAAAATAGCTAAAACAGGAGCAGAACGCGTTCGTGAATATAGAGCTCTTAAGAATACAGCCGCAGCTGGGTCTGCAACTAATGATGAAGGTAAGGTGATTGCAACAACGGCTGAGTTTCAAAATGCATTTTTACGAAACATCAGTGTATTTTGGTGAATCTACAAAGAACCAATCCCCAAAAAACACACTGATGCATCTCAACAAAATTTTAAAGCCAACCAAGTTGATGCACTCAACAATCAACGTTCGCTGCTTTATGAGGCCTTCTATCAACATAGCAATTATTATGATCAGGAAGCAGGAGGTAATAATGAACAAGATTTGCCTCTGCTTTCGGAGGCTCCTTCAAAGAGTACTATGCAAATGCAATCCAGCATTCAAAAAGTAACAGTGTTGAGAAGACATTCGAAAGCAACTAAAACACCAACTGAACTAAAACAAGTACCGAAAATAACTGTTATTTTACAATTTTCAAATGAAAAAATTATCAAAAGACTTTTTCAAATATACCATTATGTTACAAATGTCATCAGTCTCACGAATATTAAGTCGTTTTTAAATTTGAAACTGATTCTTTAAAAGTTAATTTCTTGCCTAGTATATTTCGAGGAAAAATAAAGGTTACTTTTGACTTATATTTTATCGGTCAAAAATAGCAGTTATTTTGTGACTTTAATTTTTTCGGTCAAAAATATCAAGCAATTTGTGTTTTCTTAAAGGCCGCTTGACAGATTGAACTGTTGACACCATGTGTAAAATGTCTCACCGATGAGATGAAAATAATAATATCAACATTTTTGTATCGGTAAAATGACTTGAACAAATATAAATTACCTGATATTTTTGACCAAAAAAAAACGTCAGAAAATAACTGTTATTTTTGCCCAAAAAAACTATAAGGCACAAAAAACTGTTATTTTTGTCAGAAAAAATAAAAATTAAGAGATAAAAGTTAATATGTGACACTTTCGACAAAAACCATATTCGGTACGGTCCCTGGATGCAAATATTGAATCAACAAATTATTATTCCATTTCGTATTGATTGAATTTCTTTTCAGATACTTTCTCTCTCTATTTCACACTAAAATCTCTCTTATTTCTTACTGTTAAAGAAGTTTCACTTCTGCCACGTGTACGTTGCTACACGCGAGTTTTTTTTATCATTAAATCGAGCTTTCAAACAGATGCATACACATTTCTGGTGGGCAAAACAAGTTTGATGTTGGACTTAAGTTTGCTCATACTTTTTAAATCGAACATGTTCAGTTTGAAGTGAACTCACATGTGTGCTCAAGCTACATCAAATCAGACATGCTCCAAGGATTCGCTTAACAGCATCTTCCCCGCAACCTATTTTTCTATTTAATGCAAGCATATTTTATTTTGTTTGATTCGGATATTTGATACGAATGTTTGATACGGATTGTGGTGACCGTGGCATGCAGGTTAAGTGTGTGGCTTAGCATGCTCGGAGCCCGGGTTCGATCCCCAGCCGCGGCAAAAAGTTTGTTTCAATAAAACATTTTTCTGATCGGTCACCACCTCTCTGCAGACAATGGCAAACCTCAGAGAGTAAATAATGCCATGTAAAGCTTCTTGAGAACATGAACTTTAGCCGTTCGGAGTCGGCATAAAACATGTTGGTCCAGTTCTCGGTCAATTGTGTGCAAACATTTAATAACACACAGAACACAATTGATCATAAGAAGCTCGGTCAATGTCCTTTCAAGGGCTGAAATGGCCAATTTGTTTTTTTTTTTTTTTTTTTGATTCAACTCTCTGTCTTTTCCAACTGTGCTCGATAAACCGTACAACTTGAACATTTGCTTTCAATGTGTTTCCCCTTGTTTGCTTTGGTTTAAGTTTTGCGTTTATATTAATGCGCTATTGCGTTTTTTTTTTTTTGAAAGAAGTGTATCAACGCAGTAACGCATTTAAATGCTTCAACTCAATAACGCAACGCATTGCTGCATTACCCATGTCTAGTAGGTATCTCAAGCTGTACGTCGTTGCGTCGAATATTGTATCGGTCGAATATTGCAGCACTCTCTCATCGAATTAGTTTGCAATAACTTTCGTGAGGCAGTTTGGTACTAGAAACTCCCAAACAGCTTTCAAAATCTTGCTCTTGAATCTGAGTTGAACGCGTTGCGTACATCAAGTATTGCTACAAGTCATTTTTGGTTTGGAACTTTTCCTCCATCGAGTGGCTGCGATAGCTTCTTGCGCAGTAGTGGTGACAAGGTTTATGGCATCTGTCGTTTAATGCAGTTTACGAAACCCAAATCATCAATTGGATAGCCCTCCCGCTACTTGGATTGCATCTTCTATTCGCTTGCACAGCAGTCGCTCAAAGATTTTCCCTAATGTGCTAAGCAGACAAATTGGTTGAACAAATTGGTCTGTAGTTTGAGGGCTCATGGGAGCATCCGTGGAGGCGCTGACTTTTGGAATGAGCATTAGTCTCTGGGCCTTCCATTGAGGCCCAGCTTAAGCAAAAGTATTCTGAGTTTTCGACCAGAATCATAAATGCATGAAAGATATAGATATTATCCTTCGAGAACAAGTTTACATCAATTTTTAAACTTTTTGCTCGATTTGGGCAAATTTATATTAAAAATATTTTTGTTTCAAAATAAATCTTTAACAAAAGCTCTTTTACAAAATGTACCAAAAAAAGTGCCTTTTTTTACTTTAAATTCCTGAATCTTACTCAAATTTCATTACTTTGCTTTGATATGCCGTTTGAAGGAGGAGATACTTTAAAAAATTAATGTGCAATTTTTGAAATTCGGATGAAATTTGATGGCAAATGACTAAAAAAAAGTGCCAAAAACGTACTTTTTTGAGAATCTCTCGAAAAGTTTACTTAAAAAATATAAAAAAATTGTTGCCGTTTTTGAAATTTCTGCCCCAAAGGACATAGAAAATAATTGGAAGACTATTCTAAAAAAAAAATAGCTGCCGTTTTTAAAATCTCCGCCTCAAAATACATAGAAAAGGGTATTTAAAAACCAGTACATTTTTGATATAAACTAGTGTAATGATTGAAAAACTACTAAAATGTGGCCTAAGCCAAACTCCCATTAACAGAGGGTTTTTTTAAGATCTTTCAGAAAATATTGAAAGTCAATTAAGACCTTTGGTTGAAACCAAAAAGTATTTAAGGAAACTTATATCCATTTTGCAAAAAAATTTGTATGAAAATTTTTTATCTTAATGTCTTAATATTTATTTTGCAATCCTCTCATAAAAAAAACACAAATGGACATAAGCCCCCTTAAGTACTTTAAGTGAGATAAGAGAACATTTTTCCTCCCAATATCTGCAGGGACAATGACAAAAGTCTTATGCGTAACTATAATGCTATATAATTTGCAAAAATGCTTGGAACAAAAAAAAACATAAAAAACAAAAACAAAATGAAATTACAAAGACAACAAGACCTCAAAGTGGCAACTAATGAAGGAATTTTCTTCATTCCAATATTGTAGGTATTTCTATTATGTTTCGTGAGCTGTTGAGAAAGCTAGTTCTTAGCGTTGTGCATTTGAGATTTATTTTTAAAATCTGTGCTATTTTTTTTTCTAATGTTTTTTTCATTACGTTTTCTCCTTTTAGTACAATAAAACTAACAAAATTATCTTTGCTAAAGTATGCAATTAACACTTTAAGGTTATTTTTAAGAAATGTTGTTTTAGGGTAAAACACAATAAAAAAACCAATCAAAAGTGTCACCTTCCAGTCACGTAATCGAAAAGAATTCGGCATTTAAAATCACAAAAAAAAGAAAAAAAAACAACTTAAAACATGCTCCAGGTTGAACGCGCGTGCAACTAAAAATAGCGATCAGCTAGGCAGAAAGTATTTTCAATGCTGCAGATATTTGGACAAAAAAAAATAATATTACTTTGACAACTTAATTTTGAATTTTGTGTGTTTTTGTGTTTTTATTTGTATTTTTTTTTTTTTTTTGTTATTTTTACATTAGAGATTATTTGGCAAAAGTTGGCTAGCATAATCCAGCACAGTCCCAGTCACTTAGGCGGCTATTAATAGGTGCTTTAGGCTACAAAGACGCACTAAACTGGAGAAAGTTGACAAGACGTGTGACTAAAAAACTAATTTTCCAAAAAATATTTGGAAAAAAACTCTACAACATAATTTTCTATTTCGCAAATTTTCAATTTTTTTTCAATAATATTGTTACAATTTTGCTATTTGCAAATTTTATTTAATTTTTTTTTTTATTGAACTTCATGCAATCATTCAAAATAACACTAACGAAGTTTTTTTTTTGCACCCACTTTCAGCCTAGTTAACACTTAATTATTCACAACTTTTATATTCACTTGATTCACTAGCTTGCAAAATTTTTTTTTTATTCAAGCAGCCGTTATTTTCGCGCATTCGCCCGATACCGTAACGTTCCGTTCTCCGTGTCTAAGATATCTGAAAATGTAAAATAGAAATTTTCATGTGGAAAATTTCGAAATGTCCATCGCGGTCGAAATGTTTTTCATTTCGTTAGTTTTGATTTTTCTCCGCTGTCTCATGATCTTTTTTTAATTGTTCTTTTCTATGTTTTTCTTGGTACTTTGAGCATTTGTCGCCTGCTGGCGACATACTCAAGACACAATCTCTTCGTCGATGATCTTGCTAAGGTGAGGTGCAAAGGAAGTGGTAATGCATCTAGAGAGCAGCCAACAGCAAATCAGTGCAAGAAGACAACATTTTTGAGCACTATTTTGTCAATATTTTACTAAGCATTTTAATTTGATTTAGGAGAAATTTGGTAGCTGCAGCAGGCGACATAGACGCAGGCGGCTTTTATTGCGCAATAAATGGCACAAGAGTGTCGCTTGATCCAGAAGTTGAATTGGCATGGCGTTGTTGACATGCCGTTATGTGAAAATTTAATTCTTACACAATATAAGGGAGCAATTTCCCAACATAAAAGAGTTGATTTTCAGCATTTCGTTTTGTGGAATGGTGTTAACCTGAAAATTCTTGCTAACGACAGTCTTTGCAAAAAAAAAAAAAAAACAACTTTAAAAAACTTTGAAGGCACACATGAAGCACATGCTTCGCCAAAACTCTCAAGTATTTTCATGCTCTTTCACTGACTTCACAAACAACTATTGCCGAAGCAGCATTGTTTTGACCACTGGTCTAAGCCTTTAATTATGTTCCCCATTGTACTCGCCAAGTTACCAAAGCATCTTGTCTATGGTTCTATGGTTCCTCTGTGAAAATTAGAAATTAAAGTCTACACATATGAAAGCTTTACTTTCTATAGAGATGAAGTCTAGGAAATATGCTAGAAACTTTCTTCACTCGTTTGATCATCCAGAAAAACATTCTATTTTTCTAGTTAAGTCCGTCTTTACCGTCAAAACGTTATGCAATAATTACAAAGGTATCGAGATTTCTCATAAAAAGAATAAATTTTGCAAAATTGATCCTATTGTACTCAATGATTTCTTCATCTCGAACTTGAACTCTGCTGAATCGTTGGAAATGTTAAATCTCAATATATATGCCTGTGATATTTCCACACAGTAGAATTTCAATGCTTTTTTGGAATTGAATGTCACACGCTACACTACTTAGATGGGCTGAAAAGGATACAGGACCTCTACATAACGAACATGACTCATTTCGAGAGGTTCATTTGTCACTAGTAAATGTAGGAAATATCATGAAATTTCGTTAATTTCTTTACAAGCTATCGCCGTTTAAGTAAGGCTACGTTCACATTCGCACACAAAATGAAATATTTCTGGTCATCGGAAAAACTTCTTAACAATCATTCGAATAATTTTTTCGCTGGAGCTTCGTCGTTCATTCTTTCGACATGACCTAGCCAGCGAAACCGCTCTATTTTAATACGCTTGACGATATCGATGTAGGCATATAGCTCATACAGCTCGTGGTTCCATCGTATTCGGTACTCGCCATTGAAGCAGATTGGACCATAGATCTGGCGAAGGATTTTTCTCTCGAACACTCCCAAAGTCCTTTCATCAGAGCTTCTCAACGTCTAGGTTTGTGATGCGTATAGTAGGACGGACATGATTATTGTTTTATAGAGCGTCAGTTTTGTTCGTCGAGAGAGAGCTCTGCTTTCAATTGCCTACTGAGCCCAAAGTAACACCTGTTGGTAAGAGTTATCCTTCGTTTAATCTCAATACTGATATCGTTGGAAGAGTTAATGCTGGATCCCAGGTAAACAAAGTCATTCACTACCTCAAAGGAGGTGTTGTCAACAGTGACGTGGTTTCCAAGACGCTGGGACGGTTTGTTTGTTGACAAGATACTTCGTTTTATCTGCATTCACTGCAAGACCCATTCGACTCGACTCTTTTTCTAGCCTGAAGAATGCTGCACTGACTTCGTACGTATTTTGGACAATGATGTCAATATCATCAGCTTACGCCAGCAGCATAACACTCATATAGAAAATTGTGCCGCTGCGTCTCAGGTCAGCAGCTTGAATGATCTTCTCCATGACTAGATTAAAGAAGTCGCACGATAAGTAATCGTGCACGAAAGGTGTTTTTCAGTGTCATACTGCAAAGTCGTATTAGCTTCGCAGGAATACCAAATTCAGACATGATGGCATATGGGTGACTCCTTATTGGACTGTCCAAGGCGGCTTTAAAATCGACAAAAAGATGGTGTGTTTCGATTTTTTTTTCCAGGGTCTTTTCCAAGATTTGTCGGAGCGTGAAAATCTGGTCGATGGTGAACTTTCCAGGTCTGAAGCCACACTGATAAGATCAGTTGGTTTACGATGGGCTTCAGTCTTTCACACAATACGCTCGACAGGACCTTATATGCGATATTAAGAAGGCTAATCCCACGGTAGTTGGCGCAAATGGTGGTATCGCCTTTCTTGTGGATTGGGCAGAACACACTGAGGTTTCAATCATTTGGAATGCATTCTTCCGACCATATTCTGCATAGAAGTCTGTGAATGCATTTAAAGAGAGCTTAGCCACCGGTCTTAAACAGCTCAGCTGGTAGGCTATAGCTATAGCTGTTGAGACCTCGTTATAGTCGGGCATCGGAACTTCAACGCTGCCATCCATAATTGGGGTTTCCGGGATATCATCTCCACTGGCGGGATTGTTGTCAGTTTCGCCATTTAGAAGACTGTAGAACTGTTTCCTCCATAACACCAGTGTACTCTGGATATCTGTCACTAGATTCCCATTCTCATCTTTGCAGGAAGAGGCTCCGGTCTTAAAACCATCAGCCAGGCGTCTTATTTTCTAGAAAAATTTTCGAGTATTATTCTTGTCGCCATGAATCTAAATTTTCTCGCACTCACGCATTCCCACCTCTCGCTTTTTTTTCGCCTGAAAATGCGTCTCTCTTCCGTCCTCTTCTCTCGGTATCTCTCCATAAAAGCACGCGTTACAACCGACTGCAGGGTGGCTTTGTAGGCGGCGTCCTTCTCTGCAGTGGCGTCGCGACACTCCTGGTCGTGCCACTGGTTTCGGCGAGGGCGGTGGTAGCCTATCACCTTTTCGGCAGCCGTACGCATAGAGTGGGATATGTGCGTCCACTGTCCACATATATCGTCGATCAGAGGAGTGCTTTCTTGAAGCAGGAGAGAGAGTCGAGTAGCGAAGGCTTCGGTCGTCCGTTTTGACTGCAGCTTGTCGACGTCTTGCTTTCTTTGTCTTGGATTGCGAGCATTCTTAGCTGCGCACAGACGTGTACGGATCTTGGCTGCGACAAGATAATGATCCGAGTCTATGTTAGCACCACGGATCGTGCGTACGTCTAGTGCACTGGAAGAGTGCCTTCCGTCAATCAAAACGTGATCAATTTGGTTGCATGTTTTTTGATCAGGGGACAACCAGGTGGCCTTATGAATATTGAGATTCTTGAATCTAGTGCTACTAACGACCATGTTTCATGTTGCGGCAAAGTCAATCAACCTCATTCCATTATCGGATGTGTTGTCGTGGAGGCTGAATTTTCCAACTGTTGGACCAAATATGTTTTCTTTATGCACCTTGGCGTTGAAGTCACCAAGCACGATTTTTAAGTCATGACGGGGGCAGCGCTCGAATGCGTCTTCAAGGCGGTCGTAAAAACTTTCTTTGGTCTCGTCATCTTTTTCTTCTGTCGGAGCGTGCGCACATATTAGGCTTATGTTAAAAAATTTTACCTTGAAGCGGATTATGGTAAGTTGTTCGTTCACAGGAGTGAATCGTAAGACATGATGCCGTATTCTCTTGCCAACTACAAATCCGCATCCAAACTCGTGCTTCTCCGCATGGCCGCTGTAGTAGATAATACAGGATGCTTGCCGTAAGCCATCCTGTCCCTTCCATTGCATTTCTTGGATTGCAGTGATATCAGAATTATATCTTTCCAAGATATCAATCAGTTGGATAGAGGCACCATCCCAATTTAGGGTTCGGACATTCCAGGTGCATATCCGTAAATCATTATCAGTTTTTCGTTTCCGGTAGTCGTCATCAGATTTGGGGATCATTCTTTTATTTATTCTTAAACTTTTCATTGAAATAGTTTTTTAATGTCGTGGGCTTCAAACCCAACGCACAACCTTTGCTTGATGGCCAAAGGAAGCCCGCCGCTCAGATTCGCCGCCAAAGTCTATCAGATGGTAGTTTTTTTGACGTTTCCAGGAGACACCACGTGGAGGTTTGAGTCGACTTGAGACGATTTCGCCATGGATAATGCTGGCCTCGCCATGTTGAGGCAGTCAGACACGTTGCCATGTAAAGATCGCCCCGTTATCTCCCATAATTTTAAATTACTTTTCTTATTAATTTCTTGGCAAAATTTGATAATTTGTTTATATACATTATTTTATTGGAAATCTTATCAAATTATTTTTGTGGAAAATTCAATTTTATGCAAACTTTTTTATCGATAGATTTAGTTTTTGTTAAGTAAAAAGAAGTCTTTTGTTAAATATTTTGTTTCTTGCTGCTTGCAGTTTTAACAAATTTTCAGATTGCAAAATAATTATACTTTTTGGAACACAGTCAAATCTAGGTAAGCTTTTTCCAAAGTCATGTAAATGAAGAGTAAATTCCTAAAACAGTTTTTCGGTGTTCTTATATTGGTACCGAGTAGCGGTTTAAATATTTTTGAATAAAACCTTCAGGAATATTTTGTTGAATAGTTTCACTAAATCCACAAAAAATTTTAGAGCGGTCGGATACTTTTAAAGGGGTAAAAAATAGCCAAGGACATTTTCGTCCAACGAAGACAGCCGATGAGTGTTAAAAGGTCGAAGACGGAGTAACACAAATCCTCAATCTAAGATAAAAATTAGACTTAAGCTTTGAAAACGCCGAACATGCATATTTTTTTCTTGGTTCCCTCTGTCAGAATCTATTATTGGATAATTTTCGGTTATTTTGGAAAAAATCTTCATAATTTTAGAAGCTAATTGAAAAACAAGAACATTAATATCCAAAGAAATATTGTGAAATTATCCATTGTTTGTTTGTTTTTTTTTTTTAATTGCAAGGAATACAAATTATTGTCAGATGCTGGCAACAATTTAATAACGCAAATGCTAGCAAATAAACAATTACTCATAATTGTCTTAAGCACACTGAGCGCAATAAAAATGAACTAAAATTAAAAAAATAAATAACTTAAAAAGTTGTTTTTTTTTTTTATATATATATAAATTTAAAAGCAAATTTTGCTCAATATATAAGTTATACGCTGCCATCTAAAACATTGTCTTATCTTATTATTTAATATATGTACTAAATTTTTCTCAGTGCACTAAAAGTACACGTACCTTCAACATGAAGACAATTTATTTAGCTTGTTGCCCAAAAATACAAAATTAAAAATATTGTTCAATTAGTCTAATTCATATGCATGTTTGTTGTATGAACAACAAAAATGACCAAATTATATCAAGATTCAACACTCACTGCAATGCAAGATTGCCAAATGCTTGGCCCAACGCTTAACCACCTCCATTTCCATTTGTATTTGTCAGCGGAATTTATTTTTGCTTCATCTACTAGCCAACTAAACCATTTACGAGAAGACATCCTAGATTTCATATCACCTTCCACTTGTTAGACAGTCTCGTTGTGAACGTTGTTGTTGCTTTTGCTACATTGCATTAGAGATTTTTTTTTTAATTAGAATATATGACAATCTGGCCCAAAATAATCCGCAGCGGGAGTGGATTTAATTTTAATTCGTATAAATTTGTACCAATTTATAAAAAACGCAGCAGCATGTTTTATATTGGTGGAATTTATATTTAAGGTGTTGCAATTAACAACAATGACAACATTCCATTAAACATCACTACAACTGGCTAGACAGAGTGTTATTAATTGTTGGTACAAAAATAACGCAATTATAATTTTTGTTGCTTTTATTTTGCTTAGAACAAAAAATTTTAAAATTTATTTTATTACTAAAAATGCAAATTGGAAAATAAGAACTAATTTTGATTTTCAGACAAAAACTGAACTAAATTTCTAGTTCCAAATTTAGACGCCTAGATAGTTACATTAGGCTGAGTCGATTAATAAACCGATGTTGCCTGGGCAATTTTCGGTTCATGCATGAAAAGTTACCCTCTTCACTTTACCTTATAACATTCCACTTTACCCTATCAGACTCTCTATTATGTGAATTTTTTTTTTAATTTTCTTCAAAAATTTATTTCTTACCCTATCAGACCCTCTATTATGTGAATTTTTTTTTTAATTTTCTTCAAAAATTTATTTATTAAAAAAGTGCACAGCTAGAGCAAAACTGATGCCAGAAATGAAATCTCTGCACTTGGTTTAACCTAAAAACGGTCCAGCATGTATAAGTTTTTATAAAAAAATATACCGTAAAAAATCCACAAAATTCAAAGTAAATCTAATCGTTGGTGCGTATGGACCAAAATATAATCCGTAAAATAAAAAGAAACAGTTTCGATAGTATCGTAAGTGTAGACGTAGAATTCCGTTTAAGTTGTAACCTCTTCTACCTTGTCTCTTTGGTCCGATTGGTTTGTTCATTTTGCACGTATTTTTATTGATCTTCCGAAAATTAACAAATAAATGAATAACACTCAATTATGGACTACTTATCGAGGCCAAAACAAAGAATAAGTAAAAATGGAAGTATGATTAAATGAGCAAGCAAAAAGAAACAAGCAAAATTTCAAATTTTTTCGATCATTTCGTTAAGTTTGAAAGGTTGAGTTCATTGACTTAGTTGAAAAGAAGCCGAAGCAAATGCACTTTCCATTGGTGCCACTTTCGTGTCTGCCCGATATATAGTTGGCAAGCTATAAGCAGTTTAACTGCTAATTTCAAATTAAAATTAAGACCCCGATTTTTAAAAAATCGTATGGGTACTATATTTCACGCTGAGCACATGTCCTTTCCTCTCGTCTCTGTCTGATATTTAGTTTGCGAGCTACACTTTCGTCTCTATTCGATGTATAGTTTGCGAACTACACTCGCTAGTGCTAGTGCGATGTGGAATCCAAATTAATTAGCATTAAAAACAAAAATTAAAATTTTACGCCATCTATTGGGTAAAAGCATAAAAAGAAATATGATCCAACTCGTTTTTTTCATAAGAGTTTAATCTAACCGGACCCATTCGTTAAATTTGACAGATTCAGTTCATTGACTGATTTGAAAAGAGGTTCATGACCTCTGGTTTCAAAATAGTATACTAGAACAGTAGTGCATACATAAACCCGAACTAATGCTTACAATGCTGCCAAAGCGAACCAATCAGTTCGTTCAAAACCAAAGCATACAAGCATAAACAACGAAAAAAAGCAAAGAAAGCAGCAGGCACATAAGCAGCTGATGATTGTTTTTTTTATATAAAAACATGCATTTTTCTTCTTATATTTTACTATTTTGTGACTTTAATATAATAGTGACAAAATCCAAAGTTAAATATTCATTCAGCGCAGGATATATCTGATATTTTAGTATATATATTATCTTTGAACGAAGAGTATTAAAGGCTGTAGGTATACCCTAAAGTATTCGCCAAAACCGTTGCCTAATGACCTTGAAAAAATCTGTTAAAACGACCCCATACAAACCGCGCTGTAAGACGTAATTCTACGTCAAAAATAAAGCATTTGAAGCATCCACGGAAATAGTGCGAGAATTTCGATTGGATATCAGTGCACAGAAGAGTTGTAGAGACCGGACTACGAGCAAGTAAGCCAGCAAAGAAATATCGCTTGGCTATTGCCAGACCTCATGTCGATTGGAGTACTGCCCAGTGGAGAAATATATTGTTCTCCGACGAATTCAAGTTCAGTATAAAAGGGTCTGACAAAAAAAATTCAACAGCAAGAAGACCTATCAAGAAGCGCTTGAAACCTAAATACTGCAAGGCAACTGCAAAGCAGGGGGGAGGTTCCGCTCATGGTGTTTTTGGCATGAAGGCGACGATTGGCATGAAGTTGCTTTAGTTTTGGCCACCAGTGTATATCAGCAAGTCGGACATCGTATCCCAGAATTGTTTTCCATTTTGACCTTGAAATGGCCTTGAAATAAGCTCTATAGAGATAAATTGACCTCGGATTCAGACTGATTCAGGTACTGGTACTGGTACTGGTACTGGTACTGGTACTGGTCCAGGTACTAGTACTAGTACTGATACTGCTACTGGTCCAGGTACTGATACTGATACTGATACTGATACTGATACTGATACTGATACTGATACTGATACTGATACTGATACTGATACTGATACTGATACTGATACTGATACTGATACTGATACTGATACTGATACTGATACTGATACTGATACTGATACTGATACTGATACTGATACTGATACTGATACTGATACTGATACTGATACTGATACTGATACTGATACTGATACTGATACTGATACTGATACTGATACTGATACTGATACTGATACTGATACTGATACTGATACTGATACTGATACTGATACTGATACTGATACTGATACTGATACTGATACTGATACTGATACTGATACTGATACTGATACTGATACTGATACTGATACTGATACTGATACTGATACTGATACTGATACTGATACTGATACTGATACTGATACTGATACTGATACTGATACTGATACTGATACTGATACTGATACTGATACTGATACTGATACTGATACTGATACTGATACTGATACTGATACTGATACTGATACTGATACTGATACTGATACTGATACTGATACTGATACTGATACTGATACTGATACTGATACTGATACTGATACTGATACTGATACTGATACTGATACTGATACTGATACTGATACTGATACTGATACTGATACTGATACTGATACTGATACTGATACTGATACTGATACTGATACTGATACTGATACTGATACTGATACTGATACTGATACTGATACTGATACTGATACTGATACTGATACTGATACTGATACTGATACTGATACTGATACTGATACTGATACTGATACTGATACTGATACTGATACTGATACTGATACTGATACTGATACTGATACTGATACTGATACTGATACTGATACTGATACTGATACTGATACTGATACTGATACTGATACTGATACTGATACTGATACTGATACTGATACTGATACTGATACTGATACTGATACTGATACTGATACTGATACTGATACTGATACTGATACTGATACTGATACTGATACTGATACTGATACTGATACTGATACTGATACTGATACTGATACTGATACTGATACTGATACTGATACTGATACTGATACTGATACTGATACTGATACTGATACTGATACTGATACTGATACTGATACTGATACTGATACTGATACTGATACTGATACTGATACTGATACTGATACTGATACTGATACTGATACTGATACTGATACTGATACTGATACTGATACTGATACTGATACTGATACTGATACTGATACTGATACTGATACTGATACTGATACTGATACTGATACTGATACTGATACTGATACTGATACTGATACTGATACTGATACTGATACTGATACTGATACTGATATTGATACTGATATTGATACTGATACTGATACTGATACTGATACTGATACTGATACTGATACTGATACTGATACTGATACTGATACTGATACTGATACTGATACTGATACTGATACTGATACTGATACTGATACTGATACTGATACTGATACTGATACTGATACTGATACTGATACTGATACTGATACTGATACTGATACTGATACTGATACTGATACTGATACTGATACTGATACTGATACTGATACTGATACTGATACTGATACTGATACTGATACTGATACTGATACTGATACTGATACTGATACTGATACTGATACTGATACTGATACTGATACTGATACTGATACTGATACTGATACTGATACTGATACTGATACTGATACTGATACCGATACTGATACTGATACTGATGCTGGTAATGCTAATGGTAATGGTACCAGTACTGGTAACTAGGATTTTTGAAATAGATTTTATTTGACCCTTACTTACGCAACAACGAAGAAGTAAAACTAACCTAAGGTCTACACGAGATAATTTCCCTGCAAGCATTTTCAATCGCCTGAGAATCTCCAGTGAATCGCTTGGAAGATGATACAATCGCCGGCGAGCTCTTCTGAGAGTCTTCCGGGTATCGCCGAATGTAAGCAGCTGAGGCCATAAAAGCGATTCGCAGTGAAGATTCGCCAAGAGGAATCTTAGGCGATTCCTTAGGAAGAGTAGTGAACGATTCGCCGTGAGGTGTTTTAAGCGATTCGCCAGGAAGAGTTGCACACAAATCGGCAGAAGGGGTTTTAAGCGATTCACCGACAAGAGTGGCAAGGTTGTTGAACGTTAAAAGTTGTTGTAAGTTTAAACTAGCGGACTCGACAGACGTTGTCTAAACCCAATTAAATGGCAAAAAAATTGTACAAGTTCAATTTTTTATTAATTTTAACGATTTTTCAGAACCTGCTTCATATTACAATGGTAGATCTAAAATTTTTTTCAAAAACTATCTTCCAACGATCGCCGGAATGAGCAAAAGAAGATTTTGAAATTTTTTTTGAATCGCGCAAAAGCGGATATCTTCCAAAGATGGATATCTACCAACGATAGCCGGAATGACACATCGTTTCGGCGATCGAAAAGCGCTCTAACTTCCAAAAACTCTTGGGTGAATCGCTAGGGAGTCACCAAATCTCTTAATCTTCCAATCGTCTTCCAAATATTTGGAGGGTTTGTTCCAAAATTCAAATACTAGTTCAAATTTCAAAGAAATAACCCTGCAAATATTTCCAATCGCCTGAGAATATCCAGCGAATCGCTTGGAAGAAGAAACAATCGCCGGCGAGCGCTTCTGAGAGTCTTCCAGGAATTGCCGAATGTAAGCAGCTGAGGCCATAAAAGCGATTCGCCGGGAAGATTCGCCGTCGAATCCACAAGAGGAGTCTTAAGCGTTTCGTCGGGAAGATTTGGGAACCATTCGCCGAGAAGAGTCTTAAGAGATTCGCCGGGAAGATTCGCCACCAAGTCGCCGAGAAGAATCTTAAGCTATTCGCCGGGAACTTTCGCCAAGTTTCGCCAAAGAAGGGGTCTAAAGTGACTCGCTAACAAGTCATGTCAAGTGGCCAAGACATCGCTTTTAGAGGTCGTTCGCAAGACATCGCAAGTTGTTGAACTTTTTAATTTGTTGCAAGTTTGAAGTAGCAGTTCTATGAAGCTGCTTACAAGTTAAATTTATTAATTTATACTATTTTTCAGAGCCTGCTTCATATTTCAATGATAGATTTTGAAATATTTTTAAAAAGCCATCTTCCAATGATCGCCGGAATGAGCGAAGGAAGAATTTGAAAATTTTTAGAATAGCGCATTCATCCCTTGGGCGATCGAAAAGCGATCCATCTTCCAACGATAGCCGGAATGAGCAAAGAAAGGTTTTGAAATTTTTCTTTAGATCTCTTAGAAAGATCCCTTAGGCGAATCGCTAGCACGTCGCGAAATGATCTTATCTTCTAATCGTCTTCCAAATGTTTGGAGGGTTTGTTCTAAACTTCAAATTCTAATTCAAATTTCAAGAAAGAAACTATTTCAAATTAGATGAATTTTATTTATAAAATTTATTTTTTATTGCTTAAAATAAATTTTTCTTTTAATTTAAATACTTAATATTAACAAAGGTACAAAAATTTTAAACTACTTACATTAAGCTTAATCTAATTAAATTAAATTAAATTAAATAAAAATAAATTGTAAAAATAAATACAGCTAAATTAACTCAATAACTTAATGTAGGCTGGGCCCAGTGTTTGGCCAAACTATTGGAAGCGCAAAAATGTTACTCCTCAAGCCAATGGAAACCGACGACACTGTCGTTGGTTCTTCTTCAGGTAATGATGTTGTTGTCATTGTTGCTGCATCGCTTGCCATCTCTTGCGATTGCTGTACTTTGCAGGAATGACTCATTTTATCGCAGGACAAAACCAACTCATTGAAGTATGTGCCAATGGGACAGTCACCAACCAATGAACGCAAACCATTGCACAAAATATATTGATTACAGTTGCTGGGATGAGCAACATATGTGCCGCTTGGCTTGTTGTTGCAACTTTTATGTGAGACAAACATACCGACGACACTTGACAGGCACAAAATGACGGCACTGAATGCAACAGTTAGAATTTGAAATTTCATCTTTATTAAGTGAAGCGGTTTTCTAATTTTGTTTGTTATTTGGTATTTTGCTGATTGCTCTCTGCTCGATATCAATGCTGAGAAGAAAGTGTTCAGTTAAGCAAAATTTTCTCTCACTTTTATATGATTTGCCGTTATATTTACCGGCAAACTGGGCCATGCTTTCGTTTTTGTTTTGACTTCCGATAACATAAGATCTGTTATCAACAAGAACCGGCATTTATAATTATTTCATACGAATTCATTCAGTGTTTAAATTTTGTCAGATAAGTCAGAAAAGTTGTTGTGGCTTTTTAGAATTGTTTGTTATAATTTTTAATATCCGTTATTGCTTTTAAAATTTTTGTTTATCTTGCATTCAAATTAATAATAGCACTTCACTTGGTTTGTGAATTCAAAATGCGCATTTATGATTTCTTTGCACATCATAAAGCATATTAGTCGGACATTTACAAAAGTTGATTAGGATTTTTATTCTTTGAATAAAATTGAAATTTAATCAAAATTTTTAGAAACTGGTGCAACGTTAATCAACATTTTAAGCCAAGATAAACAAGAGGTGTGTATATTTATTTAACTTTACTCATGTTTCAACAGAGTTTAGAATGAAATTTATTTTTAGAAATGAAAAACTTGACGCTGGTGACAGCCTAAATGAAGCTCCATATGAAGGTGGAAAGCCGATTGTTTGCCAATACTTAGTGCTGTGTAGTGCAGTTCTTTAAGTCACAGATGTGCAAATCAGCCACAATCATCTAATTTTGCCGCATACTACGAAGTTATTCGAAGAACTAGAGCTTTGGTAACGATGGTCAAGCCAAGTCTATCAACAATCAACGGAATTGATGAACAGAAAATGCTTATCTGGAATGAGCGAAGACGTTCTGAACGAGCTTAAGATCAAATTATTTAAAATTATTTTCCCAAAAAAGTATGCAATACAATCAACAACAGAATGGATTAGTTGCGAAGATGAACCGAAAATTGTTGGAAAAAATGGAGCATCACTTCGGAGGGTTCGGATGCCATGCAATAGATATCGTGCCGTATGAGAAAAGAAATAAACTTGATCCTAAGGCTGAGCGCTGAATTTTCGTGGGATTTTGAAAAGAATATTCATGCAGCAAAGCAACAAAGATCTTGTGAAGTTATTGCAAATTACTTTTACCGCTGCCAAGAACTTCAAGAACCGCATAGCCAAAGAAAAACAGACTAGTTTAATATAGCTGAGATTTGACAAGCCAGATAATCCAACTACAGTAGATGAGGCGTTAAGTCTCATAAGATTTGACAAGCCAGATGATCCAACTACAGTAGATGAGGCGTTAAGTCGTGCTGACAAGCATCAGTGCATTGAAGCGATGATAGCGAACTGAATTGACTGCAAGAGAACAAAACTTGGTTATCTGTTCAGAAATCAAGTGGAAAGAACTTAATCAAAATCAAGTGGCTGCCCAAAATAAAGGAAGAACAAGAAAACTAACAAAGGTAAGTGAAAATTTTTTAATGATTTCACTTCATCACTGATAATGAGGAGTATTTAGCATTCTCCGATGCTCACTGGGCAAGCGATGACGATGACGATGATTGGTGAGAGACGTACAACTGCTGGTTATTATGTCCATATATCCTGGAGCAGTAAGCAACAGTCGACTGTGGTACTTATATCAACCCAGGCAGAACACTTAACTCTTTCCTCAAGGATACAGAAAATAACGAATGATCGAATTATTGAGGTCAATTCGTCAAATCTATTGAGTCAAATCTAGTTGTATTTCTTCCTATTGGCACTGATGAGATGTTTGGTGATTCGCCAACGAAGACAACATTAATATTGTTCTAAGCAATTTGGTTTGTTATGAAGCATAATTTTACAGGGGGAGGGGCGGGGATTCTTTAAAAACTTCCTGTCATATTATACTTTGTTGAATTTAGACATTATAAATTATGTTAGCATTGACTATTTTAGACCCAATATCACTATTTCGAGCGGAAAATACGTTTTACAATAAGAGATAACTTTAAGGTTTTTTTATTATTATTCATTTATTAATTTTTATTATTTTTATTACTTTTATTATTATTTTTAGTTAATAAAATTTTATATAAGCAAATATTTAAAGAAAAAATTGGATACCGTAAAAATTTATTTTATCTTCATCAATGCGAATCGAACCATGAGCCAGTAGAAGTACATCACAATGTAACAGCATTACACTCTTATGCGATGAGTTCGGGTTCGTTTCATAGTTATGAAAATACATTCCATACAATAAAATCTAAATTTTTAAAAATATAATGAGTGTTCAGTGCATACAAAATTCAAGCCGAAATGTAAATTCAGATTTTAGATGAAAACATTTTCTTAAACAATAAGTTTAGAAAAGATTTGGGAGAAAGAAGAAAAAGAAAAAAATGCAAAATAGCTAAGAGAAGTGCTTGAAGACTAAGTGCTTAAAGTAATGGTTAATAGAAACGCCTTTAGATAATCCAGTGTAGAAAAATGCAATACCTAGCTTCAAGGTAACTTGGAAAGTCATGGCTTAGTAAATTTATACAAAGGACGGAGATATAAGCAACCAGTAGCTTATGTTAGGACCGAAAGTTAGCCTTGCGCTACACGACTTCAGATTAAGTAATGATTGGCATAAATTTCTTCTTGTTTCAACGGACACAAAGCCTGATGTCATTCGGAGATTACTTTTGTGAACATCACCGCCGAGGGATGAGTTTATTTGAAAACCAAGACTAACGACTCTACTAATAAATTTCAGTTTAACATTATTTATTAAAATTGGAGGCAAATCTTTTTGTTAATATATGGATTTTTAGATATGAGCAAAACTTATGATTTCGAAATGTTCAGCATAAGCAAGTTTACATCAGTCCATTTGGAATCCAAATTTTGGATACCTAAGCTAAGTCCTCACTAACTTTACAGCTTCAACAAAACTTAAGGGTCTGGATAAGTAAAATTTAAGGTCATCTGCATATGTATGCATAGTTACGTGGTGGCACTTACTTAAAATGTCATTTATGAATATTGTTAATAAAAATGATTGAAGTAAGAAGCCATGAGAACTCCACTAGTAGTGATTTAGAACATAGAAAAATGTTTAACCAAACAAATTTTTTGAGTTATAAAATTGTGGCAGTTTACTTTGTTTATTTAAGTTTATAATTCTTAAAAAACATATTTTTTAAGAATTATATTTTGAGCTTTTAATGCCAAATAATTCATGAAGTAACAGGTTTTGCTACAACAACAAAATTCTTAGCAGAACAACCGAGCAGACTATACCAAAGTTGACTGCATCTTTTTGAAATTCTGCGACAAGTAGAAGAGTAGAAAAACACTGCTTTGATTAAGTGAAAAGTGCATCGGTATTCCATTTTGGTTTTGCGGCAGTTGCATTTATTAGCTTCTCAAAGTTAGTGGACTGCATGAACCACCAGAGACTACTGATGAGTCGGAGTAGCGTCCGACGAAACCATGGTATAGTCTGCTCGGTTGTTCTGCTAAGAATTTTGTTGTTGTAGCAAAACCTGTTACTTCATGAATTATTTGGCATTAAAAGCTCAAAATATAATTCTTAAAAAATATGTTTTTTAAGAATTATAAACTTAAAATTTTTTGATACCTACCTTCTTAGTAGTTTTTGGGGAAAGAATGGCCATGTTGAACGGTTTGCAGGAATTCAATGTCAAATCATGTCAATATCAAATAAGCATTATCAATAGGTATCTTTATGTCATCTAGTATTTTGACCACAGCAATATAACAATTATGCCCAGGCTGGAGATGAGACTTGCGGATAAAAAGACTTCAATTATGGAATATCTGCTCCAACACGAGTGCTTCACATATTTTAGACACCGAGAAAAATAGTCTTATTGGAGGGAAGTAACATGGGTTGCAGACATTAGGTTTTTTGCTATGGGAATAATAGTTGCCACTTTCCAAATCTCAGGATAGCACGAGGTTTTTATTATATGGGCAAGTGGTCTAGGAACTTGCGGTATAATGAGCTTAATAAACCTAATGGAGATTTCGTCTTGCCCAGATATACAGGAACTAAGTCCAATTCACTTAACCGAAATTCATTCGGAGACTCTGTATCATAATGATTTCGTATTTAGAGAATAATGAGAACTTCAGAAAGCATTTTGACCGCTCAAGATGGTGATTCATGGTGATTTATATATTTTATCAAAAATATAATTTATTTTCAATTAAGAAATATGTATTTCGCTATGAGCAATTTTGTCGTTTACTAACTATAAACAAATTTTGGTTGATAGAGAGAAACTATTTGCACAGATTACTACACTTGGTAATACCTATTAAACTAAACTCTTTTCTCAGTGTACGATAATCGAACGTCTGAAAATGGTCAGTGGTATTCCTTAATGACAGTTAACCACCTAGAATGAATTCATGCTAATTCCACACCAAAGTCATAAAAAAAAAACTATATGCATCACTCTTTGGTCATGTTCTATTGTAAAAATTGCAAGACAAGTTTTTTGCGTCGATTATCTTAAACTTATTAAATAAACTATGTTAATTTTTAAGTTTATAGACTAAAATGAATGACTAGCTCAAAATGAATAAAAGAAAATGTTTTGTTAAGTGCAAATATATATAAAAAAACAAGTTCAAGAGAATTTTATAGGGAAAATTTTTTGATGGGCATGTATTTGATGCGTTGGAAATTTCTAAAAAATATTGTAATAACACTGATGTAATGTCCTTTGGGTTAGTTTTTGGAGTTAGTCAATTTGAGTTAGTCAAATGCTAAATAATATAAAAAAGCAATTTCAATCTCAAAACTTTCAATCCTGCCTTTTGTTCTTTTTCCTTTACAACGTGATGTAAATCATAAACGTATTTAAACAGTTAGTTTTTTGTTTCAACTTATTTTTTTAATATTATAGTTTGCTCAAATTTTTAATTTTTTTATAAGTCTTAAGCCTGGTTTTCACTATGTCAATTTTAATGGTCAGTTGTTGTCAGTCACATGAAAAATGCCAACACGTTGTCATTTGCAAAAAAAATGTTATTTATGTGATTTTTTTTAAACTTTTAAATTTTATGTCAAACAAAAAATGACAAATGAAAACCAAGCATTAGGTTTTGATTGTTACATATCGTCATATGAAATAAAAAAGCCCTAAGTTTCCAAAAATGCAAAATCATCTTTTTGATTGATTATGATGCACCGTATCAAAATTCATGTTCATGTTCATTCAAGGCAAATATTTCGGATTTAAAAGCAATTGATTATTTTAAATTTTGTTTATAAATTTTAACTTGTTAGAATGTTCATGTGTAGATGCGTTGCGTTGAACTCATCATCATCATCTATCATAATTAAAATTGTTCAAATGTTTTCAACATACTTAGAACTCATTTTCTGAACCATCTGGGTTGCACACAGGTTCCAGACGATTATCCTGGGATCTGGGAAAAATAAAGAGAACTAATTCATGAACAAAAGCAAAATTGGAAACATTTCAAAAACACTATTTTTAATCTAACCGATTCAAATAGGAATTGCAAAATTTTACATAATTATTATTCTTGTTAATAACACAATTGTTGAAAGCACTCAAATTATTGTTCTGTGGCAGTATTGATTTATTCAATATCTTGCTCAGTTTTGACACGGTATTTGTTAAAGCATCATTTTGGTCAATGCACAACTGTAAATCTTATCGGATTTTGTTGTCGTCCGTTAATTCGTTCTTCACTGACTCCTTTTAGCTCAACGGAGTTAAGTAGTGGTTTTGTTCTGATTTCACAAGATCATATTTATTAAGATCATATTTAATATTTTTTATTAAGTATGATTGTTTTTGATTACATACGATCACATTCTCACTATTATCGATTTTTTCAAACAATTGACTTTTATCAACGTTCATTGCGGCTTTTCCGCCCTTGGATTTGGTTCAGTTAATTGCCATCAGCATTCAGGTTTTCTTTCATTAAATAAAACTAAAATTATTAAAATAAAATTTATAATTAAAAGAGGCAAAGATATTAATTATTATATTATATAACTACATAGTATATGTATGTACATACCTCTTCAAAATATGGGCTAAATGTGAAATGTGTTTTCGAATCGCATCGAAATTATTTTGACAAAAGCAACACCTCTATTAGATTTGAGTAGGTTTCCATTTCCTTCAAAAGTAAAGTCAACATTGAAAGAAATCCTGATAAACTTTTGTCGAAGTCTGACTTATATGCTTTATGATGTGCAAGTAAATAAAAAATTAATTGCTCATTTCAAATGCGCGAACCAATTGACGTTCCATTGTTTGTTTGGAGACAATAAAAAAAACTCTAAAAACAAAAGCGGATGTTAGAAATGAAAACGTGCAATACTAAAACGCCAAAACAGAGATCACTTGTCTGATAAAATTTAGACGCTGCATCAATTCATAAAAAATAACTACAAATGCCGGTTCTTGTTGATAACAGATCTTATGTTATCGGAAGTCAAAACAAAAACGAAAGCATTGCTCATTTTACCGGCAAATAAACCGGCATTTCATATTCGTATAAAAGTGAGAGAAAAGTTTGCGTTACAACACAGTTTCTTCTCAGCACTGTTATTGAGTAGAGAGAAATCAGCGATATATCAAGCCACAAACAAAAGTAGAAACACGTTTTGCTAAATCAAGATGAGAATTCAAATTCTAACTGTTGCATTCAGTGCCGTTATTTTGTGCCTGACAAGTGTCGTCGGCATGTTTGTCTCACATAAAAGTTGCAACAACAAACCAAGCGGCACATATGTTGCTCATCCCAGCAACTGTAATCAATATATTTTGTGCAATGGTTTGCGTTCACTGGTCGGTGACTGTCCCAGTGGCACGTACTTCAATGAATTGGTTTTGTCCTGTGATAAAATGAGCCATTCTTGCAAAGCACAGCAATCGCAAGAGATGACAAGCGATGCCACAACAATGGCAACAACATCATTACCAGAAGAAGAACCAACGACAGTGTCGGCGGTTTCAACTGGTGTGAGGAGCAATATTTTTGCACTTCGAATAGTTTGGCCAAATACTGAACCCAGTCAACATTAAGCTATTGAGTTTATTTAGCTGTATTTATTTTGTACAATTTATTTTAAGGTAATTTAATTTAATTTAATTTAATTAGAATACGTTTACTGTAAGTAGTTGAACATTTTTGTACCTTTTTAAATAATAAGTAGTTGAATTTTAAGAAATTTTAATTATATGCAACAAAGAATAAATAAATAATTTATAAAAGTATTCTCAATCGAAATATTTTTCTTTTACAAAATTTGAATAACTGTTAATTCTAAGTTTTAGAAATAGATATAACCGTTACTATCCATTTTTGGTTGGATAGAAAAGAGAAGAAATATTCTCTTCTCACGCTGAGAGTATTCAAGATAATCAGCACTGTTCTACAATCCGATTTGATTCGGAATGGGATTTGTTTCCGCTCATTGGTGTCATGCATTCCAATATTTACTTCGAATCGGAACTTATCAAAACAATCGGAAACAACCTGTTCTACAATCCGATTAATCGGACTTTTTATCAGATTTAATCCGATCAGCTGTTTGGCTGTGAATTTATTTCTGCGCTTTCATTTTGTTACATTTAATTTTGTTAACTAATTCTACATCATTAAATCAAAATTCGTTTTTTTTTTAATTATATGGTTCTTCACGCAAATTCTCGATGTGTTGTGGTGAAAATAATGGTAATGATGGTGTTATTTTGAATTTGATATGTGGATTTTTTTTTTTTTTCTTTGAAGTGGATGTATTTGAATTCATTTCTTACATTGTTTTGAATACTTTTTTATTATGATCGCGGCAACACTGGCTTCGAGCGCTCAGAGCAATTAATAAAGGGTGTTTTTTATGAGGTTTTTTTCAATATGGATTACTCTATTATCTGACAGTTGTTTTGACAGTTTAAAGTGACGTCTCTACTCAGTATTGTTTGACAAATCATCATGAATAGGTTAACTCCAGAACAACGCTTCCAAATCGTGGAAATTTATTTTCAAAAACAGTGTTCAATTAAAAATGTTTATAGAGCACTTCGTGAATTTTATGGTGCACATAATCGTCCATCTGAGACCACCATAAAGAACGTAATCACCAAATTGCCGTATTTGGAGCAAAGATAATCCACACGCCGTTCAAGAATTTCCAATGCATCCCGATAAATGTTCTGTTGGGTGCGGTCTATGGGCTGGTGGAATCATCGGTCCTTATTTATTTAAAAATGAGGAAGGACGATGCGTTTCCGTGAATGGAAATCGATACAGAACCATGATCAATGAATTTTTGTTGCCAAATCTTCAAGATATGGATGTGGACGAAATGTGGTTTCAACAGGATGGTGCCACTTGTCCTAATGCGGGCGAAATAATCGACTTATTGAAAGAACATTTAAACGACAACATTATTTCGAGTAATGGACCGGTGAATTGGCCTCCGCGTTCGTGTGATTTGACGCCACTTGATTATTTTTTGTGGGGATACGTGAAGTCATTGGCTTATGTGGATAAACCAGCAACAACTGACACTTTGGAAACCAATATTCAACATGACATTGCTGAAGTACGCCCTCAAATGCTTGAAAAGGTGGTCGAAAATAGGACCTCCAGAATGACCTTTGTGCAAAATAGTCGTGGTGGCCATATGCCCGAAATTATATTTAAATGTTTAATGCCAAGAAGTTATCTACCAAATAAAAAATTTTTTTGGGCATTTCATAATTTGGCATGTGTTTTATTTAAATTTCAAATCAGCAAGCTCTTAAAAAAAACACCCTTTAGATCATATTATCTGTCCTTATGAACACACAGTTCACTAAACCATAAAAGAATTTCAAATCAATTTTCATTATTGAATAATACGCAACCAATAAGACCAAATCTAGCACGCAGTGTAGAAAATATAGAGTCAGTACTTGATAATCGACGAAATGAGCGTGATGACTCGATTCGGCGTCGTTCCGAACATTTTGACTGGTTGTATGCAGCAACTTGACATATTTATGTAATGATCTTCCAATCGTTTTAAAGCATACAAATTTTAACTCGTGCAGGAATTGAAAACAGCCAACTTTTCGAATCGCAAATGTTTTAGTCTTCGGGTTTTTGAAAAACTTTAAAATAATCCATTGTTTTTGACCAACATTTTTTTCATCGATGAGGCCCATTTTTGGCTTATTGAATGTATTGATAAATGAAACTGTCGTAATTTAAGAAGAAGGTCTCAGTGGCTGCCTTGGTCGTTCGTTCTAAGTGTGCAGCGTGTGAGTCAACGAATCGCAAGTTCAATCCTCACCCCGGGTACAAGTTTTTTCTAGAAATACGTTTTTCTTTTCAATCGATAACTCTCTGCAGACAATGCCACGCCTCAAGTGTAAGCAATCTCATGTAAAACTTCGTGAGAACATGAACAGTACCGTTTGGATTCGGCATTAAACATGTAGTTCTCAATCAATTGTGTACAAAAATTTAACAACACACACAACACAATTGATCATCAAAGAAGATCGGTCAAAGTTCTTTCAAGGACTGAAATTGCCAATTCGTTCGTTTGTTAAATTTATTGCTTGAACACATTGCACACGACGAGCGACGAGCGCCAAACTTCACTTAAAATTTACATGTATTTCTTATGGGACGAAATTTTGAAGACTTTGCGACGACATTGTTGCGCGAAATCGAATTCAATGTAATTTTTATTTGACATGCGACAAAAGGAAATTTCTTCCATTGCTTACATTTGTTGTTGTTTTTTGTTTCGTGCTGGCTACTCAAGTGGTTGTTTTGTGCTCATTGGTTTATTTCAAATATATTTGCAACTTCAATAAATATATTTTATCAATTAATTGTTATTTAATTCCAAAAAAAACTTAAAGCTGCTGAAGTTGCTGCTGTCGTGTTTATTATAATCGAGTCGCTTAACATTAATCTACAGCGACAGTTTTCGCCGCTTGTTTTGTGCAATGTGTTCAAGCCATCAAGGAGAAGAGCCAAATCGAAAATCTTCATTATTATTTTACATGAACTATTACAACTTGTTAGGTTAAGTTTTTTAATTAATTTTTTTCAAATTTATTGTGAAAAACATTTCATTTATATTAATTTTAAAATTAAAATCTATATATGTTGAAGAATCACTTTAATTTACTAACATTTCGTTGATTTTCGCCAAATCGTTGGTATCAACTATTGCAAAAAGTTCAACCAAATCAACTAGTTTTTTGCTCCAATCTTTTTTATTCATTCACTCAATCATTGAATCCGAGCTTATTCATTATTTTTATCACTTCCGAAGATATATACGATTTCATACGACTTTTAAATTGTAATTTAAAATAGTTTAATTTTTATATCACAATATTTTTTTATATAAGATTGGTTTGAACCAAATATTCACTATAGATTTGCACTATAATGATGAATGAATAAATCAAGATGTTGATTCACTAGGTATTGATTCGGCATTTGCGTTGATATCAGCAGTGTTTTTTACCGGCTTTCCACCTTGCTGTAGAGTTGAAGCTATAAAAGAAAAAATATATTATTAAAACATTGTTAAGAATTAAGAACAGTTGAAGAATTTTACCTTAAGTGATATTTGGTCAAATATTTGATTTCGAAGCTGTTGTATTATGTAGCTTCAGTACACTCTAGTATATATTTCGTTCAAATGTATGGTCAGCGGTGGAAAAAATGCCTTACCAGCCTCAGTTTCTTGGGACTAAAGTGCTTTATGATGTGCAAAGAAATATAAAATTAACATTTTAGGTTGACAAACCAACTGCAAATTTATTATTCACTTGAATATATGAAAAAAAAATCTTAAATCAATAACGGATATTAAAAATTATAACATACAATACCGAAACCTAACAACAACGATGACTATCTGACAAATTTCAAACGCTGCATCAATTCATAAGAAATAATTAGAAATGCCGGTTCTTGTTGATAACAGATCTAATGTTATCGGAAGTCAAAACAGAAATGAAAGCATGGCCCAGTTTGCCGGTAAATAGACCGGCATATCATATAAAAGTGAGAGAAAAGTTTGATTAACAACACAGTTCACAACTGATATCGAGCAGAGAGCAATCAGCAAAATACCAAATAACAAACAAAATTAGAAAACCGCTTCACTTAATAAAGATGAAATTTCAAATTTTAACTGTTGCCTTCAGTGCCGTTGTTTTGTGCCTGTCAAGTGTCGTTGGCATGTTTGTCTCACATAAAAATTGCAACAACAAGCCAAGCGGCACATATGTTGCTCATCCCAGCAACTGCAATCAATATATTTTGTGCAATGGCTTACGGTCACTGGTAGGTGACTGTCCCAGTGGCACATACTTCAATGAGCTAGTTTTGTCCTGCGATAAAACTAGCCATTCCTGTCAAGGACAGCAATCTGAAAAGATAGCAAGCGATGCAGCAACAATGACATCAACAGCAGTACCAGAGGAAATAACAACGACTACGTCGACGAATTCAACTGAATTGAGGAGCTGGATCCAGTCGTAATTAATTTATTGAGTAGATTTATTTTTATTTATTTTATATTTATTTTTATTTAATTTAATTTAATTTAGTTTAATTTAATTTAATTTAATTTAATTTAATTTAATTTAATTTAATTATTTTTAAGGCAGTAGTTTAACATTTTTGTACCTTTTGTAAAAAATAAGTATTTTAGTAATTAAATTAGTAGTAATTATTTTAGTAATTATTTAACTAATTTTAAGAAATTTTTAGCAATAAAAAATAAATTGCATGTATAAAAGTATCGACATTTTAAATATTTTTTCTTCTCCTTAACCAAACAGGGTAAACTCGTCTAAGAATTTGCGACAGCCCTATTGTTGTGCGCTTGCTGGCTCTAGTTGGTAACTCCAAGCGTCATCAGGTTATCCAATGCCTCGTCTTTCCAACGGAGATGAGGTCTGAGTTAACCGTCGCTGGATACCGAATCAAATAATTTTTTCGCTGGAACATCGTCGTTCATTCTCTCAACATGGCCTAGCCAGCGAAGCCGCTCTATTTTAATACGCTTAACTATATCGATGTCGGCATATAGCTCATACAGCTCGTGGTTCCATCGTATTCGTTACTCGCCATTGACGCAGATTAGACCATAGATCTTGTGAAGGATTTTTCTCTCGAAAGCTCCCAAAGTCTTTTCATCAGTGCTGCTCAATGTTCAGGTTTGTGATGCGTATTATAGGATGGGCATGATTATTGACTTATAGAGCGTCAGTTTTGTTTGTCGAGAGAGAGCTCTGCTTCTCAATTACCTGCTGAACCTAAAGTAACACCTGTTGGCAAGAGTTATCCTTCGTTTAATCTCAATACTGATATCGTTGGAGGAGTTTAATGCTGGATTCCAGATAAACGAAGTCCTTCACAACCTCAAAGGAGGTTGACGTGGTTTCCAAGACGTTGGGACTGTTTGTTTGTTGACACAAGATACTTCGTTTTATCTGCGTTCACTGCAAGACCCATTCGACTCGGTTTTCTAGCCTGGAGAAGACTGCACTGACTTCTCACGAATTATGGCCAATGAAGTCAATATCATCAGCATTCTCCAGCAGCATAACACTCTTATAGAAAATTGTGTCGTTGCGTCTCGGGTCAGCAGGTCCATAACTATATTAAAAAAGTCGCACGATAAGGAATCAACTTGTCTGAAACCTTGCTTGGCATCGAACGGAAGGGAGAGGTGCCCACCAATTGTCACTGCCCTGCTGGTGTCGCTCAGTGTCATCCTACAAACACGTATTAGCCTCGCAGGAAAACAAAAATCAAACATGGTGGAATATAGGTGACTCCTTATTGAACTGTCAATTTGTTTTTGAAGATTCTTTTCCAAGTTCTGTTGTAGCGTAAATATCAGGTCGGTGGTGAACTTTGTAGGCCTGAAGCTGCACTGATAAGGTCCAATCAGTTGGTTGACGATGGGCTTCCTTTGTTGTTTTCAAGCCGAGCTATAGCTGTTAAGACCTCGTAATAGTCGAAAACTTCAACGCTGTCAGCCATAATTGAGGTTACACGGATATCATCTCTATTGGCGGGATTATTGTCAGCGTCGCAATTTAAAATACTTGAGAAGTTTTACCCTCCATAACATCAGTGTACTCTGTATATCTGTCACTAGATTCCCTTTTTCATCCTTGCAGGAAGAGGCTCCGGTCTTAAAACCATCGACCAGGCGTTTATCTCTTCGGAAAATCTTCAAGTTTCATTCATGTCGCCTATGAAGGGTTTGAAGGCAAGCACGATTTTTATGTCATGACGGGGACAGCGCTCGTATGCGTTTCCAAGGCGATCGTATAAACTTTCTTTGGTCTCGTCATTTTTTGCTAATGTAAAAAAATTTAGCCTTGAAGCGGATTATGGCAAGTCGTCCGTTCACAGGAATGAATCGCAAGACATGGTGCCGTATTCTCTAGCCAATTACAAATCCGCATCCAAACTCGTGGTTCCAGAAGTCACCACGTGGTGATTTCAGTCGACTTGAGACGATTCGGCATGGTTAATGCTGGCTTCGCCAAGTTGAAGCAGTCAGACACGTTACCATGTTGTTCGCTCCCCCCCTTGTTTCCCAATTGATTAATTTAGTTTCGGCAATGAGTCTTAGACTGTCGTACGAAGTGGTCTTGTGGAGACTGAACTAACCTACAGTGGAGTTAAAGATGACTTTTCTTCTGACCTGCACGTTGATATTTCCAAGGACTATTTTCAAGCCATGGGCCCCGCTCAAGAACTTCGCCTTGATGCGGATTATGGCCAGCCTTTCGTTTAGAGGTGTGAGCTGGATAACAAGGAGGCGTAGAAAATAAGGCATACATGGCAGCTGTAGTAGATATCAAAGTCTGGTCTCTTACTCTTTTCATGGAATCTACTAAATGGTGATGATGCCTGTCTTTTTTTTCATGAGGGCTTCCCTTCAGAGAGTCCAATTCCCTATAAAATATTCCAGGCGCATTTGCGGTGATCTTGACGACGTAGTAAAGGTTCATATGCGAGTCTGGTTTCATTTTTATTGGGCGGTTATAATGTGGTGGCACCAAGGCTTTCGTAAGATTTTGGAGACCCCTTAAGTTAAGAGTCTAGAGAAGACAGGAAGTATCGGACAAGGAGCGTTTAAAGCGGCTCCGTCTCGCATTGCTAGTGCCAGTTGCGGCAAGTATTTTGTCGGACAAACATTTAGTTAAGGATAAGGTCTAACATTTTTACAAGAAGTATAACAAGAATTTGGACAAGGATTAAGGCTATGATTTGGACAAAGAGCCAACAAAGAGAGACATGAATAAGGATTATAACAAGATTAAATACAAGGATAAGAATAAGGATTACGACAATAATAAGAATGTGCAATTTAAGGTATAGTGATTTGATAAAAGATTAAGTCAACGATTGGGACAAATATTTGGGCAAGAATAAGGTCAATAATTAGGACAAGGACTTTGGCAAAGATTAGAGTAAAGATTAAGATCATGATTTGGGGAAGTATTGGAACAGAGATAATGAATAGGATTTGGATTTAGGTCAAGGATTTTATTAAGATCATGATTTGGGGAAGTATTGTAACAGAGATAATGAATAAGATTTGGATTTAGGACAAGGATTTCAGCAAGACCTGAGATAACGATTAAATCAAATATTTTGACAGGCATTAGTCCAAAAGGGGTAGAATAAGGATTTCGACAAGATATGGACACGGATCAGAATTAGTTTAAATATTGAACCCCTTTATATAACGTATAAATAATGCCAATATCAAGATCAAGCGATGAAGGATAAGTATTTATACAATGATTCTGACAAAGATTGGGGGCAATAATGAGGAAAAGGATTAGTATAAATGCTTATTATTCCGTTCCATTCCATTTCCAAGGGAAAAAAATCTGCTTTCGTAATAATTCGCGGGAATATTTATGATTTGGCTGTATATTTAGAGGCCATTCACTATCCGCAACCTATGACCCGTTCGGTGTCTTGAAGCTCATCGCCCGCAGGTTTTCTATAGATTGAACTTAATGAGAACAAACAAAAAATCTAAAAAAGGACATGGTATTGGTGTTTTTGACGGTTTCTTCATCACACTATTTTACCTAAAAACATATAAATTAATGTTGTTTTGGTAAAAAAACCAAGCTACTGAGGAACAATTTTCTCTGCGTACGATGCGAAAAATAATCGTTTTAAGTTTTTTATAGTTTGAATGTTATTTAAAAATATTTGAATCAAACAAAACGAAATGATTTAAAATTAATTTAAGCTAACTTAATTTAAAATAGTACGAATTAAGGACGATAATTTACTTAAACTCAGCTAAACTGCATTCGCACACTTGGCCTCGCTGAGTGGAACGCACAGTTGTCGCTCATGATCCCAGCCATTCAAGAAGCTGCAACGCAGTATGGTAAGGAAACCACGTGTGCATTTATAATAATATTCACAGCGTTGCGGATGCGCAAATGTTTGCTCGAACGTAGGCTGGCACGATGGACGTCCAAGTGCATTGATGGGTTTCAGCATATCCGTTAATTCTTGAGTGATAATGTGAACTGTTGTTGTTGAAGCTGTTGTTTGAGTTATTGTTGCAGCAGTTGTAGTTGTTGTGGTTGCCTCAAAACTGTTAGTGTTATTATTTGGACTAATAGTAGCCGGCTTTGCTGTTGTTGATGGCTGTTCATCTTCTCTTCCAAGCAATACCTTACAAGCAACGCCATCATTTTCTGCACACAAACTCTGAATAGAGTCGAAATAGTGTCCCGCAGGACAGTCACCAATAAGCGAATCCATGTCATTACAATAAATATATTGTGTGCAGTTTTTTAAGCGAGCAACAAATGTGCCAACTTCTGTGTCTTGACATTCTTTATAAAATTCACAATTGACAAAGGCAATGGTTAAAAACAGTTTGAAGAGCAGAATTTTTGCAAACATTTTTTGGTTGATTGAAGAAAAGTAGAGCTAATGATACTTTTTCGCTAACTAAAAGTGACTATTTGAAAACATGCAATTTGCGAACTTAAATAGCAAATTTGAAACTGTGTTAAAACCGCTCAATGTCATTGCTTACAAAGAAAGTAACTTAAGATAAGAATTTTCTAAAAGCTAAATAGTTATAAGATGCTGACATTGAGTTCACATCCGCGTTGTTTAAGGCTCTATGAACCCTATATCGTAGCCTTATCTTGATGGCCTAGTTCTTGTATTGGTAAAAATGATTTTTGCAAATGTTGTTTTGTTTCAATTAAAAACAAAATCTATTTTTGAACACCCTGTTGGAAGTTCTAATAACAGCCACAAGCATGCAGCTTTATTTGCAAATCAATTTTTCTTTAGCATACTTTTGGGTATGTTATATAAATAATAGAATATTATCATATTTTATTTTAAGAACGCATAAAGATATTTACCAAAACAATGCATACCTATAATAAACTTATCTAAACTTGCAAAGCAGGTCGCTGTTCCTTGGCTTGCAAATTATCATTTGTTGTGGAGTAGCCAGTGCCACCCTTAAGGAAAAAATATAAACATTAGATACATTTTAAAGCTGCATAGTAAAACTTACCCTTTGCAAAGTGATAATATCCTTCTCCTTAAGTTTTTGATTGGTTAATGGATGTATCATATCTTTTTTGATAAGCTTCTCAACACATTCCATGGTCACCACATCGCCGCTACAAAAATTTAGCATTATTTATACACAACCATCTACAGCCACTACAACAAAGCAAGCAATGTTTACTACTTACGTTGGTCGCAGCACAGCACATGGCACTGCATTGCTTAGTATATCGTGTGTAACGGGACACATATACCGCGCTTCTTTAGCTATAAGCGATTTAGTGTTATCACCATCACGCAGCAGCGTAAACTTTACATCGATTAAATCCTTTGCACGCAGTGGCTGTTGTGACACGGGACACATAATAGTTGCTTCTGGTTTCTTTGCTTTGGCCAAGCCTGCATTGGGACACTCGGATGGTATCCAGAAACTTGGCAATTTGTTTGCATTGCCATTAGCCATATTCGAGATGGAGCTGCCTGAGGATGCCGCAGCAGCTGCTGCACTTTTTGATGTTGATGCTACGTGTGTCTCTGATCCAGTGCTTTTACCTGCAACAGGCTTGCAAGCATTAACGAAATTCTCAATGCAAGTCTGTTGTTGTTTGCTGAGTTCCTGTGTTACCTCGGCATCTTCTGCCTTCTTCAGCTTCTCATATTCTTTCAGTTTGCGGCTATATTCGTTTTTCTTTGTAATAATATACTGCAATATGGCTTCCTTGTCGAATAGATAGCCATCTTTGGTGATAACTGGATTGCGACATGGCTGCAGGGTTAAGGAACAACAGTCGAAACTCTTGACGGAATCCTTGCCCAGACGTTGTGCATTTGTGCCATAACCAGATTCTGCTGCATCGCGTTTCTTTTCGTTATATGTGTAGACAGCCCCAGCGGTACAATTTCTGGCATGACGAGTCATTATATCGCGATTTTTATGTGGTTTTATTAATGAAATCTACAATTTTTATTCAATAAACAAAATTTCGACACAAACAGCGAGTTTGAGTAACAGAAAACAGCTGTTGAAACAGTGCTGCCCAACCAAAACTGGAAATAAACATAAGCAGCAATGTAGATGAGCACGTGGAAAGCCTTAAGGCTTGCCATGATTTAAAAAATATTCAAATTTCTTATAACGCATTCTTAAACCCTCGAGGACTATCGTCTATTTCACTGACGTCAGTACTATTGTTGGTTGTAATCCACCCATACTTAGTTAATATCTGCGTTTCTCATCTGTCAAATGAAACTGTAAAAATAATCAATTTGTTTTTAAGAATTAATACCCAACTACTGAAAAACAACCATATATGTATTTAATTTAATTTTTTTTATATATTGGTTTACTTAGGAACATAGCAATAAGAGAAAAAAAATGCATTCTGCAAAATCAGTTGTAACTTTTTCAGTTTTCAGTTTCACGCCATGGGTCTTTGGTTAACTGATTTGGAAAGCTGAAAATATAAATAAGAAAAAATTATTTAATAATTGCTTTCGGCACAAAGTAAAATTTTTGTTCAAAAGTGAGCTAAATACTTTCAAATTTTAATTACTTATTACAGCTACTAAACATATCATCATAGATTAGTTCGTATCTGGCAAAGTTGTTTCATAGCAGTACATATAGAGAGGGTAGTTGTGACTTTTGCAAATATTAGTGATTTCTTTTGATTTTATATTAGCAATCATCTAAAATATTTCATAACTGATTTCTAGCGTGGGTGAAAAACACACACAATTTTGAAACGCCATTACTTTCAAGGGTGTAAACCACGCAAGCCTTTTAACAAACTGGCTTTATGTAAATATCACCTTAGTTTAAACGAGTAAATAATGCTTATTAACATCAATAAATATTCAAATGATGTTAAAAGCATCATAAGCATGTGATAAAGATTACATTATAATTTAGTGATGATTTTCATGAAAAACTATATACTTCTCCAAGAAATTCAGCCTTATGGGTGGATTCCATCCAGGCGATAGTCCTCGGGGGTTAATGCAAAAATGTTGTCTTCTCAAATTGCAGAGCTTTTTAGATTTTGAACCGACTTTATAGACTTTAGACACTTGCTTTTTTGTATTTTTAAGATCTTAAAAATACAAATAGATCAACACACCAAACGAAGCTCATACTAGTGTCATACCAGCTTAAGATAAAAACAGAAAAATGGAACATTAGAAATGTTAATACGGAACGTTTGAATTGTTTGGAAAATTATATAACGTTGTCTTAGACTTTTTTATTTTGTCATTTCGAAATTTTCTAATAAACAAAAAACTTCAAATTTTCAACATTTTCCGTTTGTATTTCCTTTATATTTCCTATGTATTTCCTTTGGTATATGTATTTTTTTTTTGTTGAATATTACAAATTTGTGTTCAGATAAATTGCTTACGCATCGAGCAATGTAGTTGTAACAAAACCACTTTTAAGCAACCACTTAAATCAAAAAAATATTGGATTCAATTTAAGAAATTTTTCAATATACTAATAAACTTTTGCTTCTAACAATTATCACAGCAGAACATTTATTTTTTAATGTTGTTACTAGAGGACAAAATACAGCAACTTAAAATTTCGCATTTAGAAAATTCAGCATTTATTTTACTTTTGCAGTTGGCAATTTCGATTTATTATGAGGTCAACATTAGAAAAGAAAACATAAAATATGCAAAATGTTTTCCCAAAAAAGAATGTCCCATTGAAGGTGATTTATTATTCCTTACTAAATCCAAGTCCGACATCCTTTTATCTATATCACGGCAGGTTTTAGGTAATTTGAGAATCAAATTGAGAAAAGACCGTGAAACAATCTTTAAACGATCTTCGGAAATTCATATGTGTAATGTGCATGTCTTTACATTTTATTCTAAGCTTGAATAGAACCTTAAAATTACCTCGATCTTGATCTAATAAAATGAAATTTATCTTAAAGTAAAACTCAGCGATCCTAAAAACATTTGCTGTATATGCATTTTTCCAAAACATATGATATTTATAAATAATAACACACATTTTGGGGCTGTTTACCAACTCCAAAATCGTTGTTGCCGTCGATTTCAATGTGCACATACCGGGCGTGGCTATATCACTGAGGCCAATTTACACCTGAAGGCCAATGCATAACCGCGTTGAACTATTTATAGAAAATCAAACGAACGTTTTAGAAGCTCATTTTCCAAATTAAAATAAACTTTAGAGAAGAAAAATCTGGATTAAATGTTTTCAAAAGTCGCACGTTTCCTGCTTTTCGTGCTACCAAACGTTTTTACAGTTTTCTCTGTGTAAGAAGTATTAAACCAAAAGAACACTCCTGGCATAATGAGAATACCTGCAGCCAGGTCCAAAGAGGAAGTCTTTCAGAATTGGCGATCTAACAAAAATTCTTGTTCTAAAAGACTTCGCATTGAGACTAGGAATCGTCGTAATGCTATTTTATAGCAAGAAAAAAAAGTTATTTTACGAAACCCGCATAAGAGAGTATGTACTTCTCTGCCCGCAAGGAAGGAAAAACTTTTGTTTATTTGTTAAAAAACTAAAGAATCAGACATCTTCCAAAATTTTTAATAGATGGCCAAATCTTTACTTACTCGGCTGACAAGGCACACCTTTTGGTTGGAATGCTTGCACAGAACTCCTCAGTCCATCTAGCAATCAGATAGCAATAGCAATTTTCTAACGAACTGATCCACATCGTGATCGACGGCATTCCGCCGATTCAGGAAACACTCCATCGATGTAGGCAGGTCCGGCAGTTCGCGTTAACTCCGTGTGGGTAGTTCATCGAACCATAAAAAAACCTTCAGACCGTGCGTCTAACAAAACATGAGCCCCTTTTTTTGTAAAAATTTTTTTTATTATGAAATTATTTGCTTAGAGCAAAAACTGCACTTCTTTTGGAGTATTTTAAAATAAAGTGATTAAGGAAAACATTTAAATTCAGTTTTTCACATTCATCTGAATAAACATGTAAAATGGTTATGTGGTTTTGTAACATTGTTGACCTCAGAAACGTCATTAGATGCCGACACAAGACGCACAAATTCTGGAATGAGGCATGCATGCCATGCATATTTTTTGAGGAAGTCAACAATCTCTTTCAACGAATTTACTTCTTCGTTTTGTCTCTTCAATAACTCCATGATCATTTGCTTATCGCTCATGAGTCTTTCTGTGTTGAAGTCTTTATAGACATTTATGACAGTGTCGACTTCGTTGCAAATAATCTGAAAAAAATCGCAGAGTCGTTTTCGAAGCGACTTTTAAGTAGTGTCCGACCGAAACCAAATTTTGGCCGAAACCGAAATTCGGCCATTTTTGTAATATTCGGCCGAAACCGAAATCGAAACCGAAACTGAATGTCTACATGAAAATTTTTTTAAAAAACATTATTTTTTAAATTTTTTGTTTAAAGCTTTCAAAAACATAACGTTTCAAACAGACTATAATAACGTATACATATATACGATAAATATTCTTTGAATATTAAAGTTCAACTTTAAAATAATAAATAAAGAGATCATTTTTTAATACCACTTTAAGGAACTTTTTAGTATTTTAATAGCTTAATATTATAGTCTTAAAAAAAAGAGCTTGGATGCATTTACAAAATGAAAAAAATACATTTATCGTTTTGTGCTGGACCAAACTCACACGGTCAATCAAATGACTGTGAGTTTCACGTTTTCGTTCTACTTAACACCATTAAAAATTTTGATGAAAGCGAACTCACATCTACGATTGAAATATATGAAAGAACCGAATTAGTAGTGTCCGGCCAAATATTCGGTTTCGGCCATATTGATGCCGAATAGCCGAAACTGATTAAAAGGGCCGAAACTGGATGAAACCGAACCTGAATATTCGGTCGGACACTACTTTTAAGTGACACTATTAATTGGTCGAACACTTCGAAACACTGTTGTCTAAAGAAATCTTCTGGTGTTTTGAATTGAGAACATTCACTAACTTTTTTTATCAAGGCATTTCGGCAGCTTGCGCTGACCAGTGCTGTCACTTGAAAATTTTAAATAGTGGTAGAATTTGCACAAAAAGAGTGGTAGATTAAGACAAATAGTGGTAGATTTTTCCTCTACAAAAAATTTGATTTATTTGCTATAATCTCATAAAAATTATGGTATAGCTGTATTTTGACGTTTATTAAATATTATTGAAAAAAGTACAAATAATTCTCAAATTATTTCCAAAAAAGCAATTCTTCAATTTTTAATAGTGAAAAGCCGATCATAAAGACAGTTTAAATGTGGAATTCAAGGTAATAGAAATAGTCTCCCGCCATTTTCTCCAAGAACATAGGCTAGCTCACAAGCTAACTCACCAGGAAAAGTGATCTGATATTAAACAGAGATCAGTCAGTTTTGTGTCTGTTTTCCAATTATTTTCCTTTCTTTTTTGTTTTATACACATCGCTTTTCGGCTTCCTGCACATCTCCTAAAGTAATAGCGCTTTTTTAAATTCTTTAAGCAGTAGGAAAAGATGTATCAGAATAGGTGCTCGCCTCTTCCTCGCATCTTTCAACTGGGAAGCTTATTCGTAAAAATTTGAAGATGCCCTGGCTTGTGAACCTCAAATACTTTTGAAATTTACACATTCTTTATATTCCCGTTAATTTCGCTGCCAGTTATGAGCTTCAAAGTACGAACCAAACCACAAACATGTCAAGAGCAGACTGGTATCTGCTCGTGAGCAATGCTCTCCAAAATATGTTTAGCTTAGATCTTACATTAAATTTTACTTTATTTTAAGCACTCTAATAATATATAAGAAATAATCGTTGAGATACTATTAAGCAAATATTTCAGCATAACGAATCCTTTTAAATACTGAAAAATTATTTGTCTCCTGCGAGAGGAAGAAATTTTATTTTGGCTCAGGTGGCAAAAAGAAGTGTTTCAAAACCTCTGACTTCGGATTCTGAATGGGGGAAACAGATATTATTGAAATGGCTGTATTCCCCCAGGAAAAGGATTTTTGACTTAGCTAGCGTTTTCGTGATCTACCAAATTCTAAAAAATATTTGGAATAATTTTAAGAGAACTGAAAAAAAAATTTAATAATTTTTTGTATTTCATGGAATAAAAGATATTTTTAGCATTTATTTAATCTAAATAAAATCTTTTAAATTTAATAACACATTTAAAAAATTACCCTGTCTCGGCAAAATGTTCCAAAAATATTTAAATTATAGAAAAAAAAACTTGAAATTGTTATTTTAAAATGGGAAAAATTATGACGGAAACGAAATAGTGGTAGATTTTGGAAAAAGGTAAATAGTGGGTGGTAAAAGTGGTAGAAGTCAAAAATGACGAAAATAGTGGTAGATCTACCACAATTGTGGTAAAGTGACAGCACTGGCGCTGACGCGGCATTAGTGGTTTGTCAAGTTCCAATTCATCAACAGCTCGAACGACAATCTTATCAGTTCTTTCATGGTCCCAATGAATTTACGTGCTAGAGAAACCTTTTCAAGGCAGTCTTGAACAACGAGATTCAGGCTGTGCGCCAGAGAACTGCAATTATTCTTGTTTTTGAGTCATTGGTTGACTAACACAAAAAAGAGTATAGGTGGATTTAAGTCAAAGAAAAACTTCCACTCATATCCACTCATACTCGTTCGTGTGTCGTACACATAGCGAATGAATGAACAAGAATAATTTTTATGTTGATATGAACCGATGCAGTGCTCAGTTCTCTCATTGAGTGAATGGATTTATTGTGCTATGCTATAATGACTCACAACACTAATAAACAGGTATGGGCACCACTACACTGAAAGCTTTGCATATGTGGCATTGTATTGGTTTGTTTACGTTTGCATTTGTTGGTTTTATGCTCTTTTGCTCTTTGCATTGAAAAAATGTTGCATTGAAAGAAATTATATGACAAATTGAAAAGGAGAATAAAATATGATTCAATTATTGGGAAATGCTGATTATTTGTTTTATTTGTTGTTATTGTATTAAAAAAAAAGTTAAAAGAAAAAGAATAAAAAATAGAAAAGAAAAGTAAAAATTTATTTTAATTTTGTTTGGATCTAAAAACTAGCAAGTTGAAAATTTAAATATATTTCTTAAAACTAAGTATTGAGAAAAGTAATTAAAAATGTAGTGAAAAAGTCTTGATTCTAATTCAAAATCTTAAAGCTATTTTTACAAATAAATTAAAGAAAGCAATAAAGTAGTTAAAAAATCTTATATATAATTTAAATTAATAAAAATGGCGCAATAATGTGTATAAAACGAACGTATGAAAAAACGCTATATATTTCCGAATAAAATAACTTGCTTAACTATTTCGTTGCTTGCATAAATTTTTTACGATGCATATTTTTTCGCTTTATTTTTTTCTTATTTCATGACATTCGACGCACGTCTGTTTCGTTCGAAGTTTTCTGCTAGACTAAACACAATTTCGTTTCTCAGCTTCTCTCATCAATTTTATGTATGTACACAACGTTCGCTCTTTTTGCACTTTCATTTTGCACTTGCCCATACTTGCTAATAAACACCACGAGTGCTGTGGAATGACTTAAGTACTTTTAGCTCAGCTTTCTTATCATTTCATTGAAATTTAATTGTAAATGTCAAGCAACACGTGCCAAACGAAACAAAAACTGTTTTGCCAGAAGCATAACAAAAAATAATACTCAACTCTTTCATTTTCTTACACAAAATGTAAACAAAACATCAAAAATCATCAGCAGGGCATAACCAGTGTTGCCGTTTTGGCTATTTATAGCCAAAAGTGGCGATTTTTTTTGCTCGTATTGAGTTTTGGCTATTTGGAGATTTTATTTTTCATTTGGCTATTTTTTTTACTCTGCTATGTTTTTGCATTCCGGCGAAAATTAATTTTTTATTTCACATATAAAATTTTCAATTGCCAGAGAATCCCTAACGAATTGCTGGGAAGATCAACCAATTGCCTTCTATTGTAATCTGCTTAGCCGATTCATAGATGAGTAACAAGAAATTCGTCGAAAAGGGTGTCAAACGAAGTCATTTAAGAGTCCTCAGCAATTTATTCCAAAGCATCGTTGTTCTGTCCGATTTCAATGAATTTTTTGTGAATTTGTTTTTATTTCTCTTCGATATAATATGACGTTGCTTCGAAACTATACTAGTTCAACTTTATAATTGATTTTACGATTTTTCAGATCCTGCTTCATATTTCCATGATAGATTTTGAACATTTTTCAAAAATCCATCTTCCAACAATCGCTGAAATTAGTAAAGGAAGATTTTGAAAATTTTCGTGACTAGCGCATTCATTGCTTGAGCATTTGAAAAGCGATGCATTTTCCCAAAAAACACTTGGGCGAATTACTGGTGCATCGCAAAATCCACTTCCCTGCCAATCGTCTTCCAACTGTTTGCAGGGAAATGATTTAAAATATTCACGTGAGGGTGAGTTCTCTCTTCATTTGAACACGACCTGCCAGTGATGCTACTCGTGCAGCCGAGCGCAAGAATATCCAATAATTTGACATCTAAAATCATGTGCCACATGAGAGTAGCAACAATGTATATAATTTTGATCATTGAAAGTAATTGTGGTTTGTTTTCAAAAGTAAAATTAAGCAAGTCAGCATGGAAAAGTAAGTTGATGTTGCACTCCGTCACACATAAAACATTCTTCACTTGTTTCACTTGATTTCACTTTCTCACCTTCTTATCTATCTCCCATTTCTAAACCATGGCAGACTTGACTGAATAGGTTTGACACCTGAAAAAGTTGGTTCGAAGATAAAAAAAAATGTAATACTTTTCTTACTTCCGAAAATGCAAACCTTATTTTTATAAAGTTTTTTCTACTTTTATCAAGTAAAAAATTAATGAGCTAACGTCCTTCTATATTAAAGGTCCGTCTATTTAAAGGATATATGCCCTTAATATTTTTAAAATATGCTCTTATATTTTTCACATAAAATGTTTTATAACATATTTTTAAACAACCATGTTAATAAATCTGTTTCCAGTAAAAAATGGTACTATGTTGTACAAAAAACTAGTTAGTTAAAAAGGTATGAATGTTAGTCCTGTTTCTTTTTTCTAATACAATTAATTAATCTTTTGGTTATTTTTTTACATTTTGGCTATTTTTATTTTGTATTTTGGATATAAAAATAAATTTACTCCGGCAACACTGGGCATAACACTAAATAATACTCAACTCACTCATAGTTCTTATATTGCTCTCTCATGAATAAGTGAGTCACATCAGATTATTAACCAACATCCAATAAAGTCTTAATTGCAGACACACATGCATGTTAGAGAACTTTGAGTATTTTTTGGTTTTAGTGGGAATGAGTCAAAGTATTTTGTTGAGTTGGAATAAGTACACATTTGCACCAATAGTTACGGCTCATGACTTAAGTGTACTAATTTTTTTGATACTCATTGCAGGTCTCTGCTGTGCGCATTGCAATGTACAAATAAAGATTGCGGCTCTCCCACACTTATTTGTTGCTGCAATCCTGAAATTTGCTGCTCCATCATAGCACTGTCCCCTTAGTTTCGATTGAGGGTTGTATGGGAGGTAGGCGTGTTCGTGGACGGATTATGCCCAATTTTTTAACACATCGTAGTTTTGGTTTAAAATACATACGAATCAAATTTTATCTCTCTATGTTAAATATAAGCTTATTTATTGATTTTTCAATTTTTGCGTTGTATAGGAGGTAAGCGTGCCCGTTGGCGAATTCCAAAAATATTCCATGGGTACCGAGTTTCATCAAATTATCTCAACTCCTTCTACTTATCTTTCTACTTATCCTGAGGTGACCCTGATCAAGAATATATGTATATACTTTTCTCTACCGAACTCGCTTCGTTCTATGCGTTACAAATGTTTGCACAAAGTTAATATTCCCTGACCTTTCAGATTTAGGGTATAAAAATGCCCAATTGGTCAATTAAATGAAAATCAATTAGTTATAGTGAAGTAATTTATGGTTGGGGAAAGAAACTCTTAAAATTTTTGCAACAAATATGATAAAATTTAATTTTATTGAAAGCATTTGCTGTGTGGGTAATTACCCACCCTCAAAATTCTATGTGGGTATAACTACCCACCATACCCATATTATCTGCCGGGCCTGGATGTAGGAGTACCGCAGGGTACAGTTCTATTAACTTTTTTGTTTTAGGTTCGTATCCACGACCTTCTGTCGTTAACTGATAGCCCAATGCATTCGTTTGTAAATGACAGCAGCATTTTTCATTCTTAAATCGTGCTAACGAATTAGATTTTAATAAGAGCAAGACCCAGTGTTGTCTCTTTAGGCACAAGCAAATGGGTTGATCCTTAGCTCCCCTTAATATGAACTGCGTAGATCTTCTGGAATCTGGGCATTTCGGTCCAATCTTCGTTGGAATGATTCTATATTCGATGTGTCGAAAGAAGCCGCCAAGTGCTTAGGTTTTTTAAAACGGTGCAAGAAATTCTTCACTCCAACTGATATTTGCATGATTTACACCTCATATAATATATTTTTTTAGAATTCTTCTTTCATTCTTCTTAAACTGAAAATAGTAATCAAAACAAGCGTAAGTCTGGGTAGTTATTTTTTTATTATTATATCTCAAAGAATTGTTCGTGTCATTACATACTAAGCTTAAAATAATTAACTGGATACATTTCAATATATGTATGTATATTAACTGCATTTGAGACATTTCAGATATTTAATAACAAGAGAAATTAAATTTTTGTGCAAATTTCTCACAGTTACTCGTGTTACTTACAGTTAGTACTACCAAATGAGAAATAGGCTTTATACAAAAAAATAATGATTGAAATACCCATGCCTTCTTCACTATTCAATAGAAGTCTTGGATGTCATAAGTTACGCAATTAACACAGTGTTTTTATCTTAAACTTATTTTTATTATTCTCATAAATGATATACTTCTTTATTTTCTAACGTTTGCATGCAATTTTTTATTACAGATTTAATTTTGTAATAAATTTAATGTGGAAATTCATATCGTCGACCCGCAATTATTTTGACGTACATCCGGAAAATCGAGTTTTGGGAAACTAACATTTAAGTTTGAAGCGAGCTGTATAAAAATTGGTCCGAAAAACTCAGGTTGGTATTTTTATCACTGATAGCGGCATTTATGTAGTTTATTTTGACATTGAATCCAAAACTAGCTTAGAACTAAATTTCTGATTCTAAAGCATTTTTGTTCAAAAGCATTCTGCCGCATGCGCCACTTTTGACTTATTTTTTTTCAGTTCAATCACATGCGGCAAAATAATGTTAACGTACGGCAAAATAATAGAAACCAAAAGATACGGAAAACACAATTTCAACGTACATAGTCTTTGTAATTTTAAGCAATTATAAGTAAAAATTAAACAAAATGAAAATAATAAGACATTTAACAACAATTTTTTGTTAAATTCATACTTTTTTATTATAACAAAAATAGAAATTCATTTTTAAAATATATCTAAATATATTATTTAAAAATAATAAGGGTATTCATGCAACTGGGCAAAACCCTTATAAACGGTATAAACCGTATAAGTTAATTCTCCTTATAAATGAACTGTCAAAGTTTGTATGAAGAAGCTTTTGCACAAACTAGATATCTTTGCTCAACGATTTAGATGAGCAAACGAACAGGCACATAACATCAATCAGCTGATTTATTTTATTAAAGCAAAAGAAAAAATTAGAAGCGGGAGAAGATATAGTAAAATTGTAAAACTAATTAAATAACATGGAAGAGGTAAGAATGGAAATTTTGTGAATTGAAGGAATTAAAAAATATTTATATACTTCATTTGCAGAAAGCAAACCCTGAACTTGCAAACAGCTGATATATGATGCAAACGCTCAATCGACTTTAAAGGGATGCTCATGCAACCTGCCTGATAAAAATAACTAATTGCCCAAATTATATTCTTGCCTCTTTGCATGAATACCCTTAATAAAAACTTAAACTTTAATAAGTATTACAAGTATTTGTACTGAGTTAAGTAATCTTTTGTTTGTTACAACAAAAATGTAAATAATAAAATTCATTTAAAAAAAAACAAGAATATCAATATATATATATAAATAAAAAAAGTATTACAAGTATTTGCTTGTCGAGTTTAGTTAGGCTTTTAAAAAATTATTTCAAAAAGCAGTCATAATTACTTTAGTAAACAGTCATAATACTGCACATCAGTTTTTGGTAAGAAACCGTAAAGGCTTTTTGTATCACTTTTTTATCAGAAGAAAGTTTTTCGCTGCTAAAACTTTTAAATTTGCATCAAATATATCATTTGGTGTTGGTATTATACCTTTTCTGGACTTTTTCTTCAATGAAGTAGTCTTATATTATATTTCAGCTGCCGAAGTCTTATAAGACGCTTTAAATAAATCAACTTGATCATATTTAATATATCTGATCTGACTAAATGGAACTAATTGGAAATAAAATTTATGAGATTTTTCAGAATAAATTTTAAAATCTGTAGAAACCATTTGTATTACTTGCAGTTTTACTTTTGGTGATTTATAATTCCTTAGTTTTCAGACTAAATCGAGTACGCTATGAATCTTTTTTAGTTTTAAGTACCAATCGATGGCACTGTGGACAGCATCAACTTCTTGAATATGGGAATGTCCGGGCTCAGAAAACTTTTGAGTAATAGTTTTTATTTGATTGTTGTTATGCATAAATTGAAGCAGTGATGTGGACATGATTTGATTTCTATTTTGTGGTACACATGAATCACTCCATAATACAAGATGTTCAATATCTTTAAAATCACATACAACTCGTTCTAAAATTTTAATTAATGAGCTGGCAATATCATTTCCAATACGGCCACTGTGTACCTCGCTCCAAATAGCACAATATGATAAATGATATAATAAATAATTTGGTTTTTTGTTTGTTTTCATACATACAGTAGCTGTCATATTGAAAACAGTAAGTTTTCTTTTATAATAAAATATTGAAGAAAACCCTTTGGGTAAAGTGAAAACACTCTGCAAATCAAAACAAATAACGAGCATGTTTGGATTAATATTATTTCTATCTCTATCACTATAATAAATAATAATATTTTGCTTTATGTGCACGTACGTCACAATAATGTCCGTTGTACCAATTCCATATTTTTGGTTTAGTTTTTGCCGTATATCCAAAAAAGTGGCGAATACGGCATTATAAGAATAATTTTTATATTTTTTGTGGTGTGTACGTCAAAGTTCACAGAGAATATCTCAGAAACCATAAAAGATAGAAGAATTACGAGTACACAGATCGATAGAGATCGAAAAATTACCCAAAACCCCAACCTTAACAAATTTTTTTTGGTTTTGTGATGTACGACAGTATAATTGCGGGGCGACGATATGTCTTCTTGTAATTTATACATAATGATTCTTTCGAATTTTTTTTTGGTTTTTGGAAAAAAACTTAAAATGTAGAATTATTTTTGTTGCTTGGCTTGTTGTAGAGAATATACTGCTACCTTTGACGAAAATACTATACATACTTAATTATAACATTAAATATAGAGTTTAGATTAATGTAAATAAAAATAAATATCAAATAGATATTATTATTTTCTTTTAATTCCTTAACAAATGCAGCGCATTTTCTTGAAAAAATATATAATTATTTCAAGCATTAAATAATTATTTTGTTGTTATTCTACAATGCTTGCTTGTAAGTACTTATTGGCAGATATAGAAACATACTTATTTAATTTTTGTTGTGTTTTCTTTTAATTGCAACACCTATCAAAGCAAATTACTCTGTATACAAAAGCATAGTATATCACAAGACATAACCGACAGGCTTATTTATATTGAGTTGAATAGAATGTGATGAATATTATTTATTTAAAATATAGCATTGATTAAGCACCCAGATACGACTTATTCAAAGACATTTGGTTTTCTTTCATTACTGTACAAAATAAAGTAATGATTTTATCTTACTCAAAAGTTTATATATATAAAATTATTTTTTTAAATGTGGTCATATAACTGTGTAAACCAACTTTAACTGTAAATTTAACAAATCCAATTTTATTCCTATGTATACCATAGCTAACAAGCTGAACAATCTTCGATATTTATTAATAGCTATCACATGACATTGTATGTGAATCAAAATATGTATTAATTAATATTTTAAAAATCTATGCTTACCTAAACTCAATGTAATAATTAGTTTTTTGAAAGATTTTTTGCTTTTTCTTTATTAGAAAATGATTATCTTGAAAAATTTCTTTGTATATCGACCATTTTAACGTAAATGAATGTAAACACTTCTTTTGGTTTTATTTTCAAAGTTTGCAATTATTTTTTTATCTTAAATTAATGTTTTTTTAAAACAATAAAAATTTCCTTTAAGAAAATCTTATAATATAAACAGTTTTTTAAGATACAACAGATGGATGGATAGTTTTATCTAAAATAGCAGAAGAAAATATTTCTATAGCATGCTTTGACTGCTAAATCTGCTGTTTGAAAAGCTTTAGAAAGCTTTGAGAAATTTATAAGTAAAATACGACATATTCTCATTAAACTTTTATCAACATAATGCGTACAAATAAAGTCTTAAAAAAGTTTTATTTTACTGATTCAATAGTAAAAGGTTTGAGTGGATTGAAAATAAATGAAAAGTAAATAGAAAACGTATGTAATAACGACAATTATCGATTATAATCTTCTCAAAGCTCTTCTTTTTCTTAACCTTCCACTTTTACTTCCAGCTATTTCAAATCTTTTCGGTTCTAGTGGTTAAAGATGATTTTGACATGATTTTTTTATTTTTGGCGACATAAGTATAAGCAATATAATCTTTTACAAAATACAATGCAACATGCGACCGACGACATGCTGAGAATATGTTACCAGTGAGAAATGACACAATGTTCTCGACAACTTGATTATAATTATTGCAATAGTAACAAGTTGTTATTTTATTTCATACAACATTTCATTTACTTCATTCACTACATATTGAAACTTTTTAACTTCATAAACAGGAAAAAGAAAGCGCGAAGAAGCGATTACAATGAACTGAAAAACTACAAAAACCATGAAAAAATAAATTATGATATTTTCACTTTTTCTTTTGACAGCATGCAGCAAACTTCAGCAACAAGTGTTTTTGACATTTGATAGTACAAATATATATTTTTAAGTCTGAAATATATTTGAAATAAACAAACGAATAAAAAACAAGTACTTGAGCACGATTCAATCATATAAGGTTATCCCAATATTTGACATGCCTTATTTTACGTGAAAAAACAAATTGTCTTTCTTTAAAATTAATTACAATCAGGGCTTTGTGATTTTTCAAAAAAACTTATGTTTCAGTGTTTAAATGTGTTGTTTTAATACCAAAAAGTATGTTTTAAATATTTTACTGCTTGGAAAAAAAAATATAGAAAAAGTGTGCATTTCTTTAATCGCCGCAATTAATTCCTGAACATTTTTCAATTTTGGACTCTGTGAAATTTCAAGCCGTCTTAAAATCATAGGATGGGTTACTCCAAAAGGAATGAGCAGTAAAAAAAGAAGTAATCAGCAGTATATTTAGATATATTGTACAACGAAATTGAATGATATTGAAGTAACTGAGTATTTTTTGAGTCATTAAAAAGATTTTCTCTTTAAATAAGAGTATCTATTTTAATTTTCGTGAAAAGACGTCAAATTTAGTATAACCTTATATTACTGAATCATATAATATAATCATCACTTGAGCAATCAGCACGATACAAAAAACGAATTTAAACAATGGAAAAAATTTATTTTTATCGGATGTCAAATAAAATAAATTAAAGCAGGCAAGACGACCACAACGACACTCAATGTCGCATGAAGTCTCAAAGAATACGCTCCATAAGAATTGTAAGTGTAAATTTAAAGTGGCAATTGGTGCCCGCCACTTGTCGTGTGCAATGTGTTCAGGCTATAAGAAGATGTAAATTTAAAGTGCCGGGAGGTGCTCGTCACTTGTCGTGCGCAATGTGTCCAGGCTATTAATGTTGTCGAAAATTCATGTCTTCGAGTTGATAAAATCTATAATTAATTTAAATACCATATTTCAATATAAACTAGTGGCTTTTTTTGCCCAGAACTTGCACAAATGTTCACAACGTAAAATGCAGAGAGCACTGCGAACGAATAGGCCGTCTTAAAACTAATTGAATTCTTGCTACTTTGCCACTTACCAACAGTACTTAAAAATTGTTATTTTTACAGTAATAAAACATAAACTGAAATATACATATATTCAAAATATGAAAAGCTTGTATGACAAACAATGCAATCAGTTGGAATAATTTATTGATTGTTACCCGAGAAACAATTTCATATTTTGTGTCAATAAAATATCTGATAAATGCCCGGTGCCAGTGTCAGTAATTATCCGACCTCTGCATCGAAAAGAGTGATTCTTTTTTTGCATTAGCTTTGCAGCAGTTCGTTACTACTCGTACCAAATTGTTTCGGGTTATGATCAATTGTTTTGTATGTAACACAATTGCTTGAAACTGTACTTATATATGTGTTTATGTCTTACAAAGACTATCATGGCTTTTGAATTTCCCTAGAAAAGGTGAAGAGCCAGCAAGAAGAAAAATATGCTTCCCTTAGTCTTAAACATAAGGCATGTTTTACTTCTGGTTGGCTCGTCGCTTCCCTTGCGAAATTCTATTCAACTTAAATTTTTAACGTCTTTCTCTCTTTATAGTTTTTATGGCATTATTTTCTCTTCAGTGGTAATAAGAATACAATAGAAAATAATAGCACCCATGGCACACATGTAGCAAGCTCTTCCAATATTCAGCAAGAGCAGTATGTCGTATCGAAATAAAAAATATTAATTGTTAATAATGCATTTTTTGTGATAACGCAATCGATATTTCTTCAAGAACTCTATTATTTGTTAGTCTGATTATTAAGTTTTATGCATCGTTGAAAAAGTTATTGATGGGAGCTAAGCTTAAAGCAAATTGACAAAATATTTTTAGGTTTCCAACATGCCGTCAAAACGTTCAATCCGCTGTTAATTTAAGTTTTCTATTCATGTACTTTTTCTCATAATGAAAGATAATATTTCTTCTCAATTCCACTTTCACTCTTTTCCTGCAAGTCTTAAGCTATAAATAAAACCAAATAATTTCAAAATTGTCAGCTGTCACATTTTAAATAGTTTGAAGTCTGCGACAGGAACAATTGAAGAGCCGACGCGAATAACGTTGTAAGCGACAATTCACGGATCAAGTAAGATTGTTCACTATTATTATTTTTTATAAGTTCCGCTCAACATTTTTCCACTGACTAAAACTTTCAAGTGCTTTATAAATGTCTACACTTGCAATTTTTCACTCAATAAAATTTGTTTTTAATGTAGTGGAAAAGTTCTAACACCAATTCTCGAAAAAAAACATTTACCAATAAAAATGGCGCTTTCAACGTTATGTCGACTCTTCAATTGTTGTTATATAGTAGTTTCTTGTGTTGTCGCTAAAAATATAGAGAAATAGAGGTTGTCGCCAGTCGCTACGTTGTGTTTTAAGCACTAGGCTTTGGAAGTCTGCACTGAGCTTTAAATGAACGCTATTTCTTGGGACAGTGCTGCCAAGATAAAAAATCTACAAACCAGACGGAAGCATTTGCAATTGAACACAGATTTTTATGATTTAACTGTTTTAGTACAGGAAGTATTGAATTATATCCGGAGGTTTAACAAAAGGTTCAACAAATTGCGATATGTTTTCTCCGCACATCAGCCACTAAAGTATGCCTTAAACTTAATCCTTTTCAAACTATATCCTGCAGAAATTATTTCAAACATACCTACAGCTAATCGCATTTATACATAACTTAAACCGTTCTTCTTATGCTTTTTTCATATCAGTATCTTATCATAGGACGGTGGTGGCGACTCATCCGTTACTGCATCTTTGCTATGTTCCGGTAGTAAAATCGCTATATGATATGGTGGTGGACCGGCTTGTGCTGCGGCAGTGCGTTCTTGTAACTCGGTCAAGCGCTGCTCGTTCGATTGTCCAAATACTTGATTATGAGTGTTGCCAGTAGCGGGTACTGCGGTTGCACTAGCTCCAAAACCGGCTGTATTGCAGGGCACTAGCGCGCGATTGTTGTTGTCGCCTAAATGTCGCGCTGTAACTAGACCCTTTGGAAGACGACACAGCGATACAGTGCAGGCGGCTAAAAAAAATGTTGCTGAAAATGCACAAAATATGATCACCTCCAAGCCGGTGCCTTGATTATCAAAGTAGAATTTTGCACCGGCTACAAATACCGAAACCAGCACAAGTGAGGCCCACATGCCGCATTTCAATTGCGTTAAAATTGGTTGTGTTTCGGCATCGTCGATTATGCCGTTGTGCGTTATGGTGGCACGCATGTTGCCGCTAGATATGTTGCGATGTGTTGCAGCGTGCTGATGGCTATGCTGTAAACGGGTATGCATTGGTCCCAAAACCATTGTGCCGGCAGCATCAATACCTTCGGGGTGTGGAATGCCGCTGTTTTTTTTTAAATAAAATAAAATAAATGCATTGTTAACTTTAAGTTTTTAGAAACGTGTTTTCAAAACATACCCGCACACATGTTGCAACGGAGAATGTAAATTTTGCTGCTGCTGATGCATTGTACCGCTACGACATTCATGCAGCGGCAGAGTGCTGCTTGCTGTGGTTGCCGTCACTTGACCGCTATTGCTGCCTATGGCGTTAAACTGCGGATGATTGGCGCTGGCACGTGTATTTGACGTCTGTTGTAGTGTTGTGGAAGCGGCTGTAGTTGTTGCATTCATTTGTGCCGCATTACCATCGCCACATTGATAATGTCGCACTGACATGTTGCCGAACTGTGGATGATGATAGCTACGCGTATCGTAATGATGATGAGCAGCATGATTGCTCATCTGATTTATTGCTGGATACTGAGCTGCACGATATTGATGACGTCCATAACGACCGTTAGCATTTGACGTGGTCACGGGCACAATTGTCCCCGCACCCGTGAGCACAGCAGCTGTTGCCGAAGATGCGTTTGTGGCGGAAGTAATAGGTGGCAGTTGTGCTAAGTTGCTGGTGTTGGACGTATTATTGTTGTTATTGTTGTTGAGCATGTTATAAGTGCCAATATTGCTGCCAACATTGATGGGGCAAGTGTTGATCTGTTGTTGCTGCTGCTGCTGTTGTTGCCGTTGTATTATTTGTTGCTGGTGGGCATTGTTGTTCATGTTGTGCGTCAGGCTTTGTTGCTGTGTAGCTAACGGCTGTATTTGTTGCTGTTGATGTTGTTGGTGCTGTGCATATATGTTGCTGCTATTATGTGCAGCAATATTGTTGTTATTTATCATACCATGTTGTTGATTATAACTTCTTGCATGACAATCAGCTGTTGTTGTTATGACTGAAGAACTATTGCTGTAAGGCGCTGATTGTTGCGGTTGTTGTTGTTGTTGATGATGGTGGCTATGATGGTGTTGCTGTTGCTGTTGGCCATGCTGTTGCCTATGTATTGATGGTACCGTTGAGAATGATTTATTTCCACCAATTCTTCTTGGTGGATGCGCAAATCCAAGGCCAACTCCACTGCCTGTTCCGGACAACGAGGCCGAAACTCGTGCTCTGCCAAAGCCACATGCTTGCGAACGTTTGTCAATCCAAAAGTGCATTTATATTCGAAATAGATCAAGAATGAATATTCTCGCTCGCAGCTACGTATGAAAGAAAAGAAATCAGAAATTAATTTTAAGCTTAATAATAATTTGATCACTACGAGAGTAAAGTTAAATAATATTTTTATTGGTTTTATAACAAAATAGTTCATTATAGAAAACTATGTGGAGAAATAGATAAAACTTGAGAGGATTCTTTATAGAATTTTAGAAGGTCTCGCAAATATGTGAGCTACGAATTCTTCCATTTTAATAAAATATCGATTAGCATGTTATAATTAAATTTTCAACATACGAAGACAAACGGTCTTCTTTTCAAATCCAAAGTCAAAATCCAAAACCCTGCAAACATTTTATGAGACTCTCCAAAAAATTACTCTAAAAAAGAGTGATTTTATGCGTGTTTTATGACTCATTAAATTGACTCATGGAAGAGTCTTTAATATGATTGTTAAATGATTGCTCAAAAATAAGACTCATAAAAGAGTCATTGTTGTATCTGATTTATGAGTATGCTCATAAAAGAGACTCATTACAGAGTCCTTAAAATGACGATGATATGATTGATGTATGCTTTGTCATTGTCATTGTCATTGTCATTGTCATTGTCATTGTCATTGTCATTGTCATTGTCATTGTCATTGTCATTGTCATTGTCATTGTCATTGTCATTGTCATTGTCATTGTCATTGTCATTGTCATTGTCATTGTCATTGTCATTGTCATTGTCATTGTCATTGTCATTGTCATTGTCATTGTTACTGTCATTGTCATTGTCATTGTCATTGTCATTGTCATTGTCATTGTCATTGTCATTGTCATTGTCATTGTCATTGTCATTGTCATTGTCATTGTCATTGTCATTGTCATTGTCATTGTCATTGTCATTGTCATTGTCATTGTCATTGTCATTGTCATTAAATTTTACTTTAAAAAATAACTTTAACTTTAACTTTAAAAAATAATCGGTCACCACCTCTCTGCAGACAATGGCAAACCTCAGAGAGTAAATAATGCCATGTAAAGCTTCTTGATAACATGAATTTTAGCCGTTTGGAGTCGGCATAAAACATGTAGGTCCAGTTCTCGGTCAATTATGTGCAAACATTTAATAACACACACAACACAATTGATCATAAGAACCTCGGTCAAAGTCCTTTCAAGGGCTGAAATGGCCAATTTGTTTTGTTTTTTTTTTTTATTTACAAAATCTACTTGAAAAAATTTTCAGAGGAATGTCTTAATTTGACGAATATCTTAATTTGACGAATAACTTAATTGTGCAACGGTGCGTATGAGTAACATTAACTCATTTCAATTGAGCCTGAATAAAAGATTTTTATGCTTGCTTTTAGTAATTGTGGAAATCAATAGCCTTAAAGGATCGATGTTACAGGAGTTCATATCGAATTAAAAAAATTCTTATTTTGCATAAATAAGTCAAAGTTCATTCATTTATTGCTTTACCTTTTCACAGCACTGTATGTCTCGCCACAACACCTAATATGCGGATATAACAAAAGAAAAATCACAATTATTGAAATATTATTCATTGACACCCAAGCATTGAAGAACTATGAGTACTAATAAAATTCATTGCGTCTTTTTATTAGCCCGAGAATAAAGCGGTTTTTCAACAGTTGTTTTTCTTAAACACACACCATCTTAAGATATGCTTAAAACTTTGCTTGAATTCCTATAAGTTTTGCTCAAAAGCACGTGGCGGTGTCTCATGCGGCTTGGAAGCCATTGACTCACACAACATAAAATTTATGTATTGTATAACGTCAACCATTCTTCCGACACCAGCCAAAATGTTTTATTTGTGTTTTTTTTTTTCTTATTTTTTGGTTTCTTATTTTATTTCGCGCGTCTGTGACTTTAAAAGTGGCTTGTTGGTGTTGGATTTTACGGTACTTTGACCTGCCCAGCATGAAGGTGCCAAAGAATAGATGAACTCGCTCTATCTGGCTATCTTGTTATACGCTCATCTAACACCCTCTTGAGAAAGAAATGATATAGGTTGATAGTATAGGGTTTCCCCAAAAATCTTAGGGAAGATAGATAAACAAACATAAAGCAAGAAAAAATAACTGCAAGCGTCTTATTGTGTGGGTTGTCGTGTTGGTATCATACTTCATTGTAGATATTTTTCTTATCGTCTTGTTTTTTTTTCCCCAATAGCACATGCTTGTGGTCATGCATAGCGGTTAAGCTGTGTTCATTTCAACAGTTCATTGAACAGTTCATTGAACAGTGCGTTTTCCTTGATAGCAATGACTCGCAACGATGCTGTTGCAGCTGCTGGCAGGACAATGTAAGGCTTTCAGTGCAGTTGCCTTTAAAATGTTTTAGCGTAATCTGCTCACTGACCTTGCTGCTGCCACTACAACTGCTTAATATTAAAAAGTAATATTTCTACGCAAAGACTTTCTTTGTTTCCGCTTCCTTTCTTTATCGGAAAGACACTCTGTTCGAATGGCACAAAATACATAGCTATAAAGGTGCGATTGTAAGAGTGTGGCTTTGATGGTTATAGCGTCGTCTGCTTTGTTGCTATGTTTTGAACATAGCAGCGATGTTGCTTCTGTGCAACGGTGTGTACTTTATTATTGTAAGATTGTTATTGATATTATAGCAGAAATATGTTTATACATATCATTCTATGTCTGCCAGACACGTTATTGTTGTCGCTTCAAGTGCAACACTTAAAGTTTGGTTAAGTGTTTGTTTAAGAAGTTATTAAGAAGTAAGTAAAAAAAAACAAAAAACTTACAATTGCTTTGAGACAATCGGTTGCAATACTTTCTGCTTTCAGCAACTTTGGCATCAAAAGGTATTGTCTTTTGAAATCTCTTAATTAATTCTTTTAGGATTTGGGGAAGACAGAACTTTTCAGACGTTGAGCTAATGAGCATTTTTTATTTTAGTCTGCTTTCATGTTATTAAACAATAATTTTAAAATATGCTTTCGAGTGAGAACAAGTCAATGAATTGTGATAAAGCCATAATTTTGCGATTATGTCAGTGAGGTAAAGCGTTTAGATTTATTTTCAACAAAAAAAAAATAATAATGTCTAGCCAATCGCAGATGAAATTTTAAAATTATCAATTCAAAATTGGAATTATTTTGAAAAAATTACTTAAATTTAACAAAAAATTTTAAAAAATGTTCTCTTTTTAGCAGACAATGAAAAAAAGCTCTACATTCTTCCAGTTTCATTTTTTTATTTTAGTTTTTTTAGTTTTTAGTCTTTTAGAAATTGTTTTCAGTTTAGCCGACTTCTTGCGATTCTTTGAGTAATCGTTTTTTGAAACAAAATTCTAAAATTGATGTTTTCTCAAAAATTATTCTTTATTTTGTGATCATATTTCTTACACTCTGACAGAGTTTTAATAATTTTTAAAGAATTTTCAAAAAAAAAGCTAATGTTATTTTTGACAAAAATAAAAATTAAACTAAAGGTTATTTTTCTAAAAATACTCTTTTTAGCACAGGATAAGGGAAAAAATAACACTAAATGACCAAATGATCCATGTTTTGATGCATGGATGTGAAGTCATAAAATTTTTTGGTTTACCTTTAGGTAATTTATTTTTAAATTTATAAAAAAATTAAAATACTAATTTAGAATTTTTTTACAGGAAATTTATCGGAAAAAGCATTGGAGGCTTCTCGCAAGAATATCCGATATACCCGTTTAAATCATACGAGAAAATTAAAATAAGGATTTGATGACTCATTTGTTGATTTTGACAGACCCTTACTTGTCATCAAATAGAAATATTAAATTCAAGGACAAGTTACATGAAGAAAATCTCGTTTTCATGAACTATATTGAGAGCAGTGATGATATCGGATCATTTTCGAGAGTACTTCTTTACAAAGGCAAATAGTACTTTTTCATTGTTTCTGGTACTTTTTACTAAGTAATAATATGTGAATAAATACTTAAATTAAAACCAATACTTTTTAAAATTTGATTATATTTATCACATAAAGGAACAATAAATAATCATGCTTTCTTTCAGAACCCGTTAAATATGTATATAAGGGTGTCTCGACCTCTATGGGGGAAAAAAAGTTGTCATTGCCACCACCAACCATGTTTTCGTAAAAATATAAGCTGCTGTAGCAGTTACAACTAAACAAAAGAAGATCTTACTATCTGATCCAAAAAATTTCAAATCTTTGCCGCCTGACCAAAGATATTGCGAATTTTAATAAAAATGTTTGACTTTTTTTTAAAGTTCTTGTTCTGGGAACATTTCTAAAATCAACGGCAAATAACACGTGACTGGGCGAGAATTTTGGCAACAAGTTTATGACTTCATTTTCAAAAATTATTTTTTTTACTCTTGACAAAATTTCGGGTACTTTTGTAGAGTCAATAGTACTCAAAAAAGTACTATTCCACTCAAAATATCACCCCTGATTGAAAGTGATAAAAAAGAAAAGATGAAAAAGATATTGCCAAACTGTTTTCAGATTAAAAACCTTAATCGTTTAAAATTTTTATTTAATTTTTATTTTTTTTTTTATTTTATTTAATTTTTTTGTGTTTTTACCACCAGTTTTAATAACTTTAATATTAAATTTAATATAAGAAAATTTCGTTTTTTTTAAACCTAATTTTTCTCGCAAATACTTGATATTTCTTGATATTTGAAATCAGCAACCAAAAATTCATAAGCATGCAAAATTTCATAACAATCGAACGACTCCTTGTATTTTTTTCTCACTTTTGTGTGAGCTCAAAGTACTGTGCTTCACAGGAGCTTATGTCAAAATGTCTAATTTGATTTTTTTTAATGCATTTTTTGATCCAAAATTTAAAGAAAATGCAAATTAAAGCAATATTTTAAAAATTCTTTTACCCTCTATGGGTATGAAAATTATTCCCCAACGCGTGAAAGTTTTATACACTTACCACCAATCTAAAAACCTTCGATAAGCAAAGTTGGTTACATTAGCAGCTATTCAAACCAAAAAAAAAAGGCATAAAACAATGTTTCTTCAAATCTTCTTACTACACATTGTCATAATGCATGTCATAACCATTCAAATGAAATTACTCTGTAAATTATATCAATTCATTCCGCTTATGAAACTTTAATCTGGCGGATTTTTTCGATCTCTTGTGCGAGATACTAAACTAATAATAACAGAAATAATACAATAGATCCATTAAAACTACTTCATTGGATTGTGGTCTCAGACATCATCGCCATTTTTCCAGCCTACCCATTGCCTGTATCAAAACCGATAGCAAATTGTAAAGCTGAAAGGTAATTTTCAATATTAAAAACAATAAAAAATATTTGCTGAAAACCATTAATATTATGAAAAATTTTTTAATACCATTAATTTTGACGAGTTGATAGAAGATTTTTCCACAGTTATCCAATCGAGAAAAAATTTGTAAATAAAAATTTAAAATTTAATAAAACCAAATATTGTTTTACTTTTAGACATAAATGCTTTAAGCTTAATATTTTGATTATAAAAAGATCCGAGCTAAATGCTCTGTCCTTAAATAGGCCCCGTGTCGATTTTAGCCCCTGGCCCCACTAAGTATTAATACGGCGTTGTTTGGAACCTATAACGTGATAAGTTCTGAGCCGGTTATTTTCTCCGTAATGTATAGCGACCTTAAATATGCGCTTCAAAACGTGGGTATTGCTCGGAGAGAGCAGCTGTTTGTTCCAAGTAATCAAGATGTCAAAAGGGCATCAAAATGAAGGAAACTAAAGAAAAATTTAATGGAGGAGAAAAAAGCTATTTGCACCTACTAACGACCCGGTGTGTTACCTTTGTGCAGCTCAGCCATGTTTTCAGTTCCTCTTGCAACTTATTTCATTAATACGTTTTATTTTTTGCTTATACTCATCATCATTACTTACTCATCAGACCACATGTCTTTACCACACATGAATTCCAGTTCTTTGAGTGACTCTGATTATAATCACCAACTTTTGATTAACATCTTAATATGTAAAAGACAAGCGACCTGCTCCGTGCTCTATATCGCTTAAACTGTTATAGTTGTCATTGCTATGCTTTTTAAAGCCTGAACCGGAACCTGTTCAGACCTCTTTCGCAGTGATTATAATATGAAAAATTGTTAGCCTAAAAGTATGCTCAAAATTAATCTGTTATTTATTAGTAAGGGCGCATTGATGACGACTGGAACAAAACAACATTTTAGGTGAATGAAAAATTTCATGGCTGCTAATTAAGTATTATCAATACGACCCGTCGTATGACGGACGGGCTTCTATACTAGTATTAAGAAACCTTAACTCATCAAAACTTGACTATGTTAAACACGTATTTGAAAGTTCAAATGTAAATATTATTAGCATATCAGAAAGATGGTTTCATAAATAAATATGATTGAAAGTTTTAATGTACATACATACGAGTAGTTAAAGAGTTCATCTACCTCGGTTCAAAAAATCAACAAATACCTCATAAGTAAAGATTCGACGAAAAATCATGTTGGGCAACCTTAGTCTAACAAAATAAGTAGGCAGGCTCAAAACTCCTAACAAAGGTCACACATAAAGCTTTTAAAAAACTTTTCTTTTCTAAAAAAAAATTCTTTAAAAAAGAAAGCAGAGCATCTTTGAAAAATTCTTCGTTGGATATTTTGTATACTGACTACATCGCTACATCGCGCTAATGGACAACAGAGCTCCAGCGAAGAGGGTTGTAGGCATTCCGGTCATGATGCATTAATGCATTAAAGCAGGAATTTGTTCAGGCCTAGATTTACCTAGATCGCTACACTCAAAAAAATATTTTTCTCGGAATATGATGAAAAGGCATCATATTTAGAGAAAAATGGTACATACTTTGCTCCAGAGAATGCTTTTCTCTTAATGTGATCCTGTCAACTGTCAACGTTCTTAACGACCTGGCCTCACAAAATAACAATATTACCCTGCACTGGATTCCTGCCCACTGTGGTTTTGATGAGAAAGTAGACTCTCTAGCCAACAGGGAGCAGAATCACCATTTTCAAGACCGGAACCGTTCTGTGCTGTTGGTAAGAATCTCTTCAAGCAACAAGTCAAAACAACCATATTGCGTGAATCTCAAGATTATTGGAAGAAGTGAAAAATGGGAAAAACACCTTAAAAAAATTAATCTCGCTACACAGAGAGAAATTTAAGTTGAAAGCAATCCCAAACTAATTCATTTTGGGAGTGATTCTGATCTAAACCATTATTATTCAAAAATTATTTTGAAAAATTGTTTATAAAAAAAATAACACTCCCATTCGTGCATAATGATTTTTTGATCATTTACTAAAAAATTAATATGCTCACTTGTGCCCAATACATGCCACTTATGGATCGATAGTAAAAAAAATGAATATGCCCAATCTAAAGAATTATGAAATTGTTTATCAAAATATTTACAAAAACAATTTTTTCAAATAAATAAAAAAAATAAAAAATATATAAAGGCTGAAGCAACAAATAACAAAAAAAAATAAAACTGACATGAAGCAAAATAATAATTATATTTGCATTGTCCAAATTGAATATATTTCATCCAATTTGAAAAGGAAAATATAAATTTTTAATTTATTCTCTACACTTTTATACACTTTTAAATTAACAGGAGCAAAAACCAACTGAAAATTTTGTCGTTTAATTTCATTTTTTTGATTTGCATAAACAACAACAAAATTAATTTTTTCACAAACGAGCCGAAGATTACACGAAGCGCTTATACGAAGAGTATTTAGTATTTAGCCCAATTTCTGGCATAAACTGCGAACGTGAATAGCATGTTTTGAGACTGTTTCGAGTTGATTTCAGTTACAAACGTTTTGAGCTTGATTTAAGCCCATTTTTTTCTCTCCGTGTGGGTTGAGCCACACTCCTTGTACACCTTTCTAGTTTTCCAGTAGCAGCACACTACCAAATACTAACTCCATTCTGAGTCAAAATGTTCTGTGACTTTTACTTCCATAACTATTAAGTATCGACAATTTGAGTTGTATGGGCGGAGCCACTCAAAAAGTTGAATTGTACGGTCGGATCAAGAGCAGGTAAGAGTATAAAAAGGTGCTCATCGAACACTTTTTGCTGATCTAGAGTGAGAAATCTTAATCTAAAGCAGTCATCGAACAAAGCTTTTATCGAAAATTGACAAATTTTTTATCGCAGAAAGATATATCCTATAGGTGTTTTTTATGAATGCAAAAACCTACATTTTTTTGTTAAAATTTTCTTAAAAGCTTTTGAGATGATCTATACTTAAATATGTTTTGCTACAATTAAATTATTGCTACCAACATCTCAGTGGAAATGTGTTTGACTGTCATGCGGAGGACATAGGTTCATATCCCGCCTGTGTAATTATACAAATTTTAAAATAAATATTATTATTGTTGGAATTTCGATACCAATCTATGATGCATTGGCTGCTTGAACAGAAAAAACCTCAAAAATAAGTTTGTGCTAACATCTCAAAAAACATTGTGGTATTTTTTTGAAACAAGGAAAAGCTATAATGAAACAACTAATTCTTTAAATAAATCATTTCTTGTTGGTCTTTTTCAAGAAATAAATTCTTGTTTCAAGCGATCTGTGCACGAAATAAGAATATTTTAATACACTGAGAAAAAAAACATACTTTAAAATTAAACAAAAATTTTTAAAATATAAATTTAACGCCTTTGCGTTTCTACAAAACAAAATTTAAAACAATTGTGTTTAAATTTCAACTATACACTCCTTTCAATTTTTTTTCATTCATTATTTCTTTGAAACTTTCTTTGACATTTTTTGAATTTTGAATTTTCATTGGTTTGAAAAATATCGAACATAAAATAAAATAAAAACTAATTCAGTTTTTCAATATTGAAATATTTAAAATGCAAACTTCATTGAAAGGAGTTAAGATTTGGTATTCGGAGGATCCCAAGGGTCGCTGATTACGAATCTGTCATCAAAAACTCGGAAAAAATTAAAAAATGGCATCGAAAAAATTATGCTTTAAAACATTTGTTTTAAATTTAAAAATTTTTGTTTTAAATTTGTTTTCTTATTTAAAAACATTGTTTTAAAAACAAAAACCCTTGTTTTAAATTTAACTTTAAAAACAGTTGTGTTTAATTTAAATGAATTTGTTTCAAGCTCTATTTCAAAAACAAATTCGTTTAAAATGAACACAATTTCATTTAATTTTAACAAATATTTCCCTCAGTGTAGGAAATAATAGCTTATATGAACATAACCAAAAATATAAATAAAGTAATAAATAATAATAAGTTAGAATTAAAAGCTAATAAAATATATACATAAGTAAAATTATTTTTCATTATACAATTTTACTGTTCGCTCAAGTTAGTGGTTTGGAATATATAAGCAAGAAATTTCGCCATAAGCAAGTATGACGTTTTATAACCGTTTAGAAACCAAACTATAACCAAATCTTGATATAAAGAAACTTTTTTCTCCGTGTAGAAAAAAAGCTGTCATAGCGTCTACGTAAGAGATACTCACATGATACAATTTTTGAAATGAAACTTCTTTAGTCGCGTATACAACATACGGCGAACGAAACGGGTAGTAAACCGATGTTTCACTTTAATGAAACGGCGACGAATTAAGGTGAATTTAGTTGAAATAAGGTGTTCGCAAAACGTTATAAATTAGATTTATAATTACAATGGTTTGAGTCCGAACTAACGGACGAATTAATCAACAAAGTTGTAGGCCGTACTTTTTGAAGGTGGAATATTCAATAAGATATGTTATGCTTCAATTTACAACCGTGACACGTAACGCTGGAATTTTCGACCTGTATAGTTCAATGGCCAATCGGATGAAATGGAACTATCTGAAGTCACAGACGAGTTTATTTCGACAAAAATGGATAATTCTATGGCAAATCGGATGCAATGGTATTAACAGAGGTCACAGGCGGGTCATTAGCACTTTTATGGATTCCATGGAATCCAAATATGAATGATTCTATGGCCAATCGGATGAAATGGGATTATCTGAGGTCACAAACGAGTCATTGGCAATTTCATAGATTCCATGGTTCATTTGGACAAAAATGGATGATTTTATGGCCAATCAGATGGAATGGGATTTTCTGGGGTCATTCACAGGTGGTTATTAAAACTTTAATGGATTCCATTTTTAAATAAATTTTGTACCACACGAAATTAATTTATATTGATGATGATGAGAAATGGGTGCATAACGAGAATACTTAGCGCTTAAAACCATGCGGGCCGCGCCGCCCGGTCCAAAGCCCAATACTCACAGTCGCAAGGTCCTGCTCTGTGTTTGATCTCTGTATTTGGTGGGGCCGTGGTGTACTATAGCCTGGTACAACTAAATGAAGCTATCACAGGGCAACTCTACCGAACTCAATTGATGCGTTTGAACCGAGCATTGAAGCACAAACGACCAGAGTGCGATCAAAGGCACAACAAGGTAATTTTGCAAGTGACAACGCTCAGCCACATGTTGCGCAGCCGATCAAAACATACCTTGAAACGCTAAAATGGCAAGTCTTACCCTACTATTTGCTTTCTTTGATGACGCATGCCCTTGAGGATCAGCACTTTCGGTCTTTTAAAATAGACTTAATCTTCTGATGGCTTTATATGAAATTTTTTTTTTATATTTTTTAGTAAGACTAAATTAAAAATTATCTACTTTTTTGGGTTCAAGTTTCACTTGTACCGTGCGTGGCGGCCACACACATATTTTTTTTTTTTCTACAAAGTCATTTCCAAGAAGTCATTATTTTCAAGAGAATCTTTTTTATTTTATAAAACTATTCTTATGTTAGGAGCCAAAAAGATGCTTAATTGTATTTAAATATATCCAACAGCTTTCGAGTTATGTCTGCTGTACCAGACATACAAAAATATGGACAGATAAAAATTTTAAAAATTGTAATCGTATTTTTGGAACTATTTTTTGGAAGAACTTAAAAAACAATTATGTATTACCGTTACAATTATATTATTTATGACCAAAACGAAATTTATTGAAAAGCTTGTCCTTCTGACACCTTGTCTTCAAGTGTCAAAAATCATTTATTTTGTGGCAAAAATCGCTACATAATTTACTAAAGTAACCAAAAATTAAAAATATTTGTAAGTAAAATTCCAACAAAATTGAATAAAATTTAAATTTCTTAACGATTAATGCATTTTTCTAACCCGAAAACCTGAGAAACATGCACGTTTGCTACAAAAACAAAATAACAGGCTGTTGTTATAGCTGTTAATGCACAAACATACATAAGTATGTTTATGTGTACATAACCAAAGCAAAATAGAGCATATATTGTATATATTAACGGTAGGTATGTACGTAAATTTTTCCCACTTAAAACTAGAGGTTATCTGAAATTTCAATAAAAAAAAACAATAGAATCTTAAGTTACCTTTTCTTTTTACAAAAGTAAAATTTTGTATATTTATGACGCTTCTAAGTTATTTTTGTTATTTTTCAGCTAAAACCACAGCTTACTGCTTTTTTCTTGAGATATTATTTTTCACGTTTTTTTTTTTAATTTAAAAAAATTTTTTTCACATATTGTAGAACTTTTCACATATTTTACAAATTCACTGCATAGAGTGGATTTTTCTATGTTTTGTAACTTGATATTAGCAGAATACAGAAACTATTGTTTAAGAAACAAAGACATTCTTGAAAGCTAAAATTTTTAAGTATTATTATAATTTTTTTATGATTGAACTAAATGGCAGCATTGAAATTTTCAACATGAAGACAATTGGAAATTTTGCAGATATCGCACGTTTCTCTACGAACAGCAGTTGTTTTCTTTTGTTTTTTTTTTTTTTTGTTTTATTATTATTTTTATTTCTTTACTTAATTGGCAAAAAGAAATACGTTTTCACTTATGTCTGCGGAAGGACTAAAACACTGCTCTAGGAAGCACATACAAACAAAGTTTGACTTTTTTTTTTTGTGTGATTTTTTTCTGTTTCTTTGCACTCTTAGCTGCTGCTGTTGCCAATTTTACAATGCAAAATTATTGCATGCTTAGCTTTGTGAAAGCTGGTTTTGTTTTTGTTTTTCCTATATATTGAGCATTGGTACTGGTCAGGACAGATGATGCTGGCTGGCGCATGCCCAGGACTATGGTTTTGTATATTTAAAGGAAGAAGTGAAGAAACAAATGACGAAATGTCAAAATAAAAGCTTTTTATGGGAACTTAAAGCTGCCTAGGAGAATTAAGTATTAAGGTAGAAGATACGATTTTTGGTTTTTTATAGATTCACCAAAGGGCTTTATGTGAAAAAATGGAGTGGCCTTTTAAGTATTGCATCTAACAATGAAGAAATGGTTGTTTATTGGTGAAAATGGTTTTATAATTGTTCTAACTAAGTATTCTCCAAGATAATCAATTTATTTGAATCAACTCTTTTGTTACCTCAGAAACTAGATTTTTGAAGGCCTCAACGTACTGTTCAGACAAAAAAAAAACACTCATCAGGCATTTTTTTTAATGAGAGGTAACAGAAGCCATATGTGTTTATAGTATACACCTGCCTTAGGACTTAACTTTACTTGCCCTTTGGTGAGAAGTACACGGTTTTATGAAATCAACTTCCAATAGACGCGTTCTCAAGACTCAATGCCATGCTTAAATTTATTGCTGATGTCCATCAAACAATAATGGTGTCCATCAAACAGCATGGTGGTGACCGTGGCATGTAGGTTAAGTGTGTGGCTTAGCATGTTTGGAGCCCGGGTTCGATCCCCAGCCGCGGCGAAAAGTTTTTTTCAATAAAAAATTTTTCTGATCGGTCACCACCTCTCTGCAGACAATGGCAAACCTCAGAGAGTAAATTATGCCATGTAAAGCTTCTTGAGAACATGAGCCGTTCGGAGTCGGCATAAAACATGTATACTGAAAAAACAGATTCGTTGATTTCATGGAATTTCGGACTTGATTTCAGTGAATTTTTACTATGATTTTTGGTCATAGAGTAAAATTATATGATATAACTAATTATAATTCGTTGTTCATGAGAAACAAACTTTCGTTGATCCTGCAAATGGTTTCTTTGTTTCAGAGAAAAAATATGATAAATCGAATACAATAAATAACTAAAAAATTAGTTGATTTATGTCATTTTTTGAGGTGATTCTTTGCTCTGTAGAATTTTTTCTTTGATTTTAACTATTTAAAATTGGTTGAAATACATAAATCATTAGTTAATTTAAAGAAAAGATTTGATATATCATATAATTAATTAAATTAAAATTTGATATATTATATAATTGTTTCACTGATTTTACCACTTTTTAATTCGTAAAAGTGAAGAAAAAATTCTTCAAATTATAAAATTTATTCTATAAACGATGATTGGAAAATTCCTTGATTCAAATAATTTATTCTCTGATTATACAAAAATTATATTCTTGAAATCATAGAAAATATTGTTCAATTTAACCAATGATTCAGTGTTTAAAAGAACCTGGCACTGAAAAAAATCCAGTAAAATAAATTGAAAAAAAAAAATATTTTTGTATATCGTTTTTAAATTTTTTTATTTAAATCTATAAGTAATTACAAGTAGTTGTATCTTATCATTTGCTTATAAGTAAGTATTTTAATTTATTTTAGATGATATACATAGTCATATTTTTTATTATTATATGTGTTTGTGTATAGTAAGAATATAAAATGATATAATTAAAAAAATAAAAATAAAAAAAAAACACAACAAAAATCTCTTCATTTCATTAAATTACGATTATTTCTTATCATAAAAGTCAAAAATTATAGTTCAAATGAAAATCAAATACATTATGTTAATTAAAAGGTATCTTTAATTTTATAACGGTTTTTTTATTAGGTAACATTATTAAATGTAAAGGAGGAAAATTTACATCACACACATCAATTATCTCATATACATCAGTATTGCTATTATTTTTAAGGTCAACAACGTAACAGTCTAAATGCGAATCTATTTGAAGATTTTGGAACTCCTGACAAACTAATAATTGTTTTCTGTTATTTTTTTCTATAAGTATGTATTTAATTTGAAATACCGATATTTCATTTTGACTACTTAAAGTTGGGAGAATATTTGCCACTTTGTAACATGTGCAGTTAATTGAAATTTCTTGCACAGAAAATATGTTCGTAAAAATGTGTGGGTCTTTTGTTTTGTCTCGAATGTACGGCCAAGCATTATTATCTGTAAAATTAATAAAATTACCAGAGCTACAAATTGTATTTTGATCGATTTCATTTTGTATTTTAGAATAAATTGTATGAGCAAAGTGGTAGTTAGATTTTATTGCTAAGCTTAGCAATATATTTTTTCGCGAAGTAGTTGTACCAGCATAAGTCTTATTTGCTTTGTGTTTTGCTTCAAATCTCATGGTCCATAATTTTTTCATGGGACCTAATTTTTTTATCGCACTTATGTAATGCGTTATGAAGTGGTGTTTCGGCATTAAGTGGCCATCAAAAATATTTAAATATAACTGGTGGTGTTCAGCTATTAAGGCTCTGAATTCAACTAAAGTTTCAATTGTAAAGTTAGGTAAAGACGCATTTTCTACTAATCTTATGAGTAATCTGAGTAATCCCCAAACTTTATCATTTATTGGTACAAAGTCCCCAATTATGAAAGGCAAAAAATGCAAAAAACTTTTCATTTCTGAAGCTGACATACGTAAGCGTTTGTTTGTTATATGCTTTATTTTTACATCTACCGTTTTATTTTTACTATCTGTGGGACCATAATCAAAAGCATATTTTCTAGAATTGAGAACAGATAAACTGAAATATTTTTTTTCGATAATAAAATAATTTAGAATATCACATAACTCATAATGTGCTATGCCTTCTAGAATATCGTGCATCATATCACAAGTAACATTATCAATAACATTGAAAGATTTTATGATATTAAAAACGCAATTTTCCTTGATACCTGTGGTGGGAATATCATTTGAAAGAAGAGCCTCATTATAGTTTTCAATAGTTCTAAACTTAGTACAATCTTCCTTGACTAGTTTTTGCGTTGCAGATTTATTACAAGTACAAATTCTGCAAAAATGATTTGCAGAAAATGATTTAGTAAAGCCCAAAATAGAATTGAGACCTAAATTATCTGCTGTTATTGCTGCTAATATTAAATGTACATGAACCGTCCCGTTTTTAGAAGGAACATTTATTCCAATTTCTTCTAGTTCTTTTAATTTTGTAACCAATGGCATTAAGTTAGCCTCATTTCCAGTTAGCCTTTATGTAGCTTAGATATTTCAGAATCAGATAACAAGGGAAAACTCATATAAAATGCTGAAATTTTATCAACGCCAGCTTTTGATCCTAGAGGATTGTCGAGCTCAAAATCGTCCTGGTATAATAAGTAGGGTATACATAATTTATTTTTAAAAAGTTTGATCTTTTCTTTCCACACAGAACCATTAATAATATTACAGATTTTAGAGCTATTCTCAAGCTCTTTAGCTTTGTTAATCATATATGTTAAATTGTTATTAACTTGCATAAAATTTATTACATTATCCTTGATAGGTAACAAAACACCTTTAGATGGCTTTACATTAATGTTTTCGACTGTTACGCAGCTATTTATTAAGAATTCCTCGGGGTCTGTGAACAAATTTTTATTTTTCAACATTTTTAAAAATTTGTATTCTGTATTAAGTTCTGAAAATTGGTTCTTAAAAATTTTGAACTTATTTTTAATAATAGAGGCGTCAGTCAATGTATCAATACTATTTTGAAAAAGCATAAATATATCTTCACAATTTTTAATTATCTCAACAACAGTTTTTCGATTAAGTGACATATTTCCATACAATTTCAAAATAAATTCGAAAATAACATGAGATAAATTTGTTTCAATACGTAAATCTGGCTCAGAGTTTGATGATACATTTTCATCAGTAAATACTTGATTTTTATTATGTTCAAAAGGAACTTCATTTTGCTCAAAATTTTTTTTTTCTGAGTGTCTTATTAAATGTCGACGAAATGCATAAATATTTTGAAAGGACTGCGGACAAATTGTACATTGGAAAAATGAACTATGAGATGATAATTTGGGAAATAATTTTAAGTGTGTTATATATATTTTTACCTCTGATATTTTTTTACGGCAAACAAAGCATGAGAACATGTTTATATTTTTAGTTCAGCCAAAAGTTGAATAAGTTTATTAGATATTGTTGTCTCCAGTGTTATGTCGTAAAAATATAACATGAAAAATTCATACGCTTGCTGGCAAGGACATGGAAATTTCAAATTTAGGACATAGAAAATTTGAATAATAACGGATAAACTCTTCTTAAAACTGTCACATTCATAGAAATAATCCTGCAGGTTAACATAAAATTTTTCCAGTTTTGTAAGTTCTCCAACGACGATTAGTAAGGGTTGGTTGGTCAATCCTTTTTCCTTCAACTTTTCTCTATGTTGCTTCACAATATTTCCAATGTCATTTTCGGTCTAAGATAATATTAATATTTAAAATCTTTTTATGAAATGCAAAAATAATTAAATTACCTGAACTTGAATTGCCATGAATTCCTGACCATCTAATATTGAGGGCTTCCAGAAATTTTTTTCTCCATCTTTTTTAGTGTGTATGCCAGTTGGAATAAGAATAGAATTCAACAATATGCACAAAAGATAATCTTCAGAGTCTTAGAAATAAAAGTAAATATTATTAGATATATCTATATATATATGATATTAGTATTTATTGTTGAATCATTTAATTTCTTACCAATATTTGTTCCAGTAGCCACAAGATTAAAATAATATTTTGAAGTACTGTCCTTAATATTTTTTTTGTAAATATTGCTGATTTTAGTTTTGAATTCATCCCACTTCGAAAACAAAAGTTGACTCTTATTGGGATACAATTTATCAAAATCAACTTCAATCTGTAATATAGTATTTACAAAATTATATAATTATGCAATTGTCTTCTTAGTTGAAATAATTATAAATAATGAAATAATATAAACAAATAAAATCTTACCAGGGATATTCCAATTTGCTGTTTTAGTATTGGCCATTCGAAGAATACATCTTTTTCGTCTCGGATATGTTTTAAACGCAAATCAAATGTGCTTCGCCACTTTTCTACAACAAGAGCTTCAGGTTGTTTATTACTTTTAAGCCATAGTTGATTGGCAATTTGATTGTCAAAAATTTCCGTATCTTCAGTTTCCTGGTCTTTTTCCGGGTTTTCAATATTTTCGCTGTTGTTAATGTGATTTTTTTTTTGTCGTTTCAACTTATATCGACTTTCAATAACTCCTTTTTGCCTGTACTTCCTCAATAAACTATAATACTTTTCTGCCAGTTTTCCCTTCCGCTTTTTATTTGTACTTATATAGTATTCCTAATAAATAGAGGTATTAATTGTTTAAATATATTAGTGTAGATTTAAGTATGGAAAAATGTTTTAAAGAGTAATATTAACTTGCTCTTATAGGATAAAAATTCTATTATCATTAAAACTCAAATGAAGTACAAATATTCTATACAACATATATAATTTACCTTATCTTCTATTGGAAATAATTTCAAGATAGAGTCCACAAGTTCACGACAATACTGTGAAGACAACACATGTTGAATGTCATTGATGACCCAAAAATGAGCTATTTGTTCGCATAGATCATTGCGAGATTTAAATGACAATGTTTCGTTTTTCTTTGAAATATCCAATATAGATTTTCCAACAATTGTAGTTTGCAAAATTTGTTTCAAAGTCTTAAACATGAAAGGTACTAATTATTAAAAGACAAAAATTATTCTGAAATTCTCACCTTAGTTTTATTGTCGGTTAAAGTATTGGCAGTTGGTTGAATTTCAAATAAACTTTGGAGGGAAGATGTTGGTGACGACTCCAAATTTTCACTAAAACTTGATGAAGATATCCAAATAGGTACACTGGAACCCATAGATAGTGTATCAGATAGAGCAATCAAGGGAAATCCCTTAATACATAACAGATAATTAATTTAAAGCACGCTTATACAAACCCAGATTAAAAATTTTCTTACGTTTTCTTTTCGCCAATTTAAAAGACGACTCCGAAATTTAATACGAAGCCCGTATTTTGCACTTGGTATTAAATTTTGAATATCAAGTTCAGTCATTTCTTTGAAACATTCTACATCGATGCCTTTTTCAATAAAGTCCGATAAAAGTTCTTCACATCCCCAGTGAATTAAAAGTTGTTGTTGTTCAGGAACCAATACAACATTGGTTTCAATCGACTCGACCTGGTTGCCTGATAAGGTTATAATTTCGATGTTGTCGTTATTCTGCGTAAATATATCTTGCGAACTCATTTCTTTCGCTTTAAACGATTTTTTTTTAAATTTATATTTTAGAGAAATCACTAATTTAAATGATATATTAATTTTGTAATAACCAAGAAAAAATTCTTTGATTTTTCTAATTGCACCTAAGGAGTTATTTAATTTAACTAACTTTTTCTTTAAATTCTTAAAATCAAAGAATGAATTTGTTGATTTGAATAATTCTTTTTGTGCAATGAGGAAGATCAATGAATTGTTTCTTTGGTCCATAGTTTTTTTTTATATTCAAATTGGTCCATAGTTTTTTTTTATATTCAAAAGTAGTGTAAATTACAGGAATTTTTATCAGAAGAACACTGATATATGTATAATTCATCAAAAAAAATGATTCTCCAATGTTTTTGGATCTCACAATATCACTGTTTTTCACAATTGTGGTATTAATAAGTTTTTATACCTAATTTACTAAGCTAATCAACACACAATTTTTTTTTAAAAACCTTTGAAAAAAATTAACTTGACCGAACTCGATAAGTGCTTCACTTTAACTGATCATTTACATATACGAATGTGAACGCCAACGCCAATTCAATTCCACTACCAAAAGCTTAATAACGGGACAATAATATCACAATTGCAAAAATCAAAGAATGAATTTGTTGATTTCAGTAATTCTTTATATGCAATGAGGAAGATCAATGAATTGTTTCTTTGCTATATGGTTTTTTTTCCACTACCAAACGGGACAATAATATCACAATTGTAAAAATCAAAGAATGAATTTGTTGATTTGAGTAATTCTTTATATGCAATGAGGAAGATCAATGAATTGTTTCTTTGCTATGTAGTTTTTTTTTTACATAAGCAGTGTAAATTAGCGGGAATTTTTAAAAGAAAAAGAATGCACATTGAAATAAATATAATGTAGCAATTATCACTGTTTTTCACAATTGTAGTATTAATAAGTTTTTATACCGAATTTACTAAGCAAATCAACACACAATTTTTTTTCAAAAATATGAATATGAATATGAACAAATTTCTTATAAAATTAATGAACTGAGAAGTCAAACAATTAATTTACGATAAACAACAGAATATTAGTTTCTATATTGAGTTCCATGTACATTTACTAATTTGTTGAAACAACAAATTTTATCTATATTTTAAATTATTCAAGAAATAACTATTTTTTTCCTCATTTCATAGAAAACTTTTGCAGAATCAATGAAACTGCTAATTCGAAAAATCATATAATCTCAATTGTTCAAATCAAATAATGATGTTCTTTGATTTTTTATTTTAATTCGAAATATCAGAGAAAAGTTTATATGATATTAAGAATTTTTGCCCAAAGAATTGTAATTCTTTGATTTCACCAATTCCTTTTTTTCTGTGTAGGTCCAGTTCTCGGTCAATTGTGTGCAAACATTTAATAACACACACAACACAATTGATCATAAGAAGCTCGGTCAAAGTCCTTTCAAGGGCTGAAATGGCCAATTTGTTTTTGTTTTTTTTTTTTTTTATAGAGCACGCGCAAAACTTTTATTCCATGGTTCAGGTGGTTTAGCTCTTGTGCATTTAATTTGAGTTACCCGGGTTCAATCCTCAGCCAGACCTGTGCCGTGTTTTTATTTTTGGTTACTCAAATATATACATACAAGCAAATAATTAAAAAAAATCATGCCGTAAAAATTTAATATTTTCAAATATATTTGTTATGTTTTTATTATAACAAATATATCCCTGCAAACATTTGTAATCGTCTGAGAATCTCCAACGAATCGCTTGGAAGATGAAACGATCGCCGGCGAGCTCTTCTGAGAGTCTTCCGGGAATCGCCGAATGTAAGCAGCTGAGGCCATAAAAGCGATTCGCCGGGAAGATTCACCGGCGAATCGCCAAGAGGAGTCTTAAGCGATTCGCCTGGAAGATTCGCCAACGAATCGCCGAGAAGAGTCTTAGGCGATTCGCCAGGAAGAGTCGCGAACGATTCGCTGAAAGGAGGAGGAGAAGCGATTCGCCAACGAATGGCAGAAGGGGTTTTTGTTTGTTGCAGAGCATCGTTGTTGAATGTTACAAGTTGTTGCATGTTTGAACTAGCGGGCTCTTCAGACTTTGTTTTATCCCAGTTTCATGAAATTTATTAAAAGTTAAATTTTTTTGATTAATTTAAACGATTTTTCAGAGCCTGCTTCATATAACAATGATAGATTTTGAAAAGCTTTTTAAAAAGCAATCTTCCAACGATCGCCGGAATGAGCGAAGGAAGATTTTGAACATTTTTTGTTAATCGCGCATTCATCGCTTGGGCGATCGAAAAGCGATCCATCTTCCAACAATCGCCGGAATGAGCGAAGGAAGATTTTTAAATTTTTTGAGAATCGCGTATTCATCGCTTCGGCGATCGAAAAGCGATCAATCTTCCAAAGAACCCTTAGGCGAATCGCTAGCGCGTCGCCAAATCTTCTAATCTTCCAATCGTCTTCCAAATGTTTGCAGGGATATGTTTTTATTTTTGGTTACTCAAATATATACAAGCAAATAATTAAAAAAAAAATCATGCCGTAAAAATTTAATATTTTCCCACTATCGTGTTTTGAACCTCATGCGACAATAAGTCGAATGTGTTTAACGTAGACACTTGCCGTGTAAACTTACGTCTACGGTGCTTCTAAGCATGCGACCAAACACTACATCGGCCAATCGCCTTTTAGGAATTCAAAGGTACCAAATTAGCTTCATATTGTGTTGATATGTCGCAACCCTTGGTTTGTATGGATGCCTATCTAAATCCTCTTGTGTACTGCGGAGTACGGCACCCGAGTTGAGAATGGAACTCAAAACTGAGCTAGTTAGCTCTGCCCGAAATAGGGATTGTAAGATAAATTCCCCACGAAGCTCCTTGAAGTGCCAGACCAACAATATAGCTTGGCAATAGCCAGAGCCTGAGCCTTAATGAAATTTTCTAGAGAATATTTTTGTAAATGGTTTAAATACTTGATCTTCCTCGAACGTTTACATTTGAAGAGTTTTACAAAATAAGGCCCAAAATAACTCATACGGATGAGAGCTAAAGGACCAAAATGGTCTAGGAAAATATTCCCCGTACATTTTTAGGGCTTTGGAGATAAGAACAACTCTGAAATAAGCTATTCACATGATTTTGAATGTCGTTTACTTCGATTTTTGACAAAAAAATTCAAATTTATATCCATTTTAAAAAAAAGTGGTTCAACAATTGAAGCGTTTGTTGCTGATGTCAAGTACTATCGTTTGGAATTGGTTTGAAGAAAGCTGAATGGGCAAAATTATATTTATTCCTCAGCATATTTGTCTCCGAGGTCAATACACTTGATACAGCGATTTCCAACATTTCTATGCCCTTTCTGTAGTATGAAAAGTCCAAGCATTCGAAATATATCCCGGTTTCGATGATGACTTCCTCATTCGATCCGAATCTATTTCCCTAGAGTTACCTCTTGCGGTTTGGCAACATATTACAATCGCTTGAAGCCAATTCTGCGAAATATGGTGAGTGAGCAACGTGTTCGACTCGTAATTGGTTCAATTTGGCCATCGCTTCCAAGGATGTGTAGGATGATGATGGTAAAGAACTTTTTCTCCGTTTTTTCTTTATTTCATTCTAAAGTTCGTCTTAATTAGTGATATAATAATTTCTTGTGACTGTTTACCCTTACCTTCTGATAGTCCATGAAGATTATAATATGTGCATCCCAAAAAACTGGTATGTTTTAAAAGAGCCTTCATACTCTGATTAAAGCCACATTAAGTTTGAAATAAAGTCAGCAATTGTTCAAAAAAACATTTTATCGCAGAAAACAAGACACTGACTGGAACTCTTACAAAGAGCAGCTTTGAAAAAACAACAAATTGGCCATTTCAGCCCTTGACAGGACTTTGACCGAGATTTCTTATGATCAATTGTGTTGTGTGTGTTATTAAATGTTTGCACACAAGAAGCCAAGAACTGGACCTACATGTTTTATGCCGACTCCGAATGGCTGAAGTTTTACATGGCATTATTTACTCTCTGAGGTTTGCCATTGTCTGCAGAGAGGTGGTGACCGATCAGAAAAATTTTTTATTGAAAAAACTTTTCGCCGCGACTGGGGATCGAACTCGGGCTCCGAGCGTGCTAAGCCACACACTTAACCTGCATGCCACGGTCACCACACGAATGTTTATCGACACTTATCCTCGATAAACATCCCCTCAAAATTGACACCGTATGCAAATTGGAACACTCAGTAGATTATCTTCAATCATCCATTACCCAATATTTTGAGGATAAGTGTCATCTTAAAATTAAAAAGTTCAAGAAACAATCACCCTGGTGAAACAACCAACTTAATGACCTTAGAAAAGGAGTAAGGAAGCTGTTTAATAGAGGTAACTCCAATAATTCCTGGCTATCCTATTGCTGATCGTTTACAAACTACAATAAAGAGATAAAGAAGGCTAGAAAGAACTCATTCAGGATCTTCTGTGGTTCCATCAAGGATGTTCTTACGAGTTGTGCCCTTCAATAGTCTTATACATGAGAATGGTGACCAGAATGGTAACCCATCATTCCGGACGGTCCCCACTCAAACCACGCTTACCAACACGAACAGACAATGTTCGAAGTAGAGAAGAGTGAATAATCTCTAAGCAAATCTGCAATTTATCAGCAGTTAATTAGGCTATAAACTTCTTTAAGCCCTTCAAATCTGCTGATGGAGATGCTATTTTTCCAGCTCTTCTGCAACGAGGTTCAAAACATCTAACATCCTAATTATCAAAACTATTCAGCTGCAGTTTAGCCTATGGTTTATACCTGGAGAAAAGTGATAGTAAAATACCTTCCTTAGGCTGACAGAAGCTTGGAGACTAATCCAAAATCTTTCATATGTCCTTCATACTGAAAAATCTATTGACTGCAAGGAAATATGTATGTATTGTTGCTTTAATGGATATTCAAAGAGCTTTCAATAACACGTCATATGAGTTCACTAGAAGGGCACTTAACATCCTTAATATGCCACCAGTTATAAGCAGGTGAATTATGACGACACTTAGTAGCAGAGCCATTCAGACCTATTTTGATAATACTTTCCTCATAGCAACTGCAACTTGGAGATGCCTGCAAGGAGGCGTTCTATCACCTCTGCTTTGGTTCTTAGTTGTAGAGCACCTTCTTGTTTAACTCAAATAAACTGGGAAAGATGTGGTTGGGCATGCCGATGACGTAGCAGTCATTATACGAGGGAGCTTTGAAATTACGGTGTCTGACGTTCTACAACACTGAGCACGATACAGAGATGGTGTTTAAACGAAGGCCAAATAAAGATAGTTATTGTTTCTTTTACAAAACGGCTTAGGCTTAATCTTACTTGCCCGGAACTCTTTGGGAAAAACAGATTTTTCCAACTCAGCAAAGTATCTTGAAGTGGTCCTGACCTGACAAATTGCATGTTGTCAACGATGCAGCTGAAAGAGGCGTAAAGTTAATTGAAGATTACAATAATGTGCTGTGTCGAAACGAAAGGGGAAAAACAAATTTTGCTTCAAGTCGTCGACGCCATCCGCAAGGAATATCCTTCTCACAATAAAAATTAATTAATATGATAGAAAAACTGTTATTTTACATTAATTTGTGTAGGGGAAGGGAAGCAGAAAGAGGGTAAGTGGTTGATAAAAAAATGCAGATGCGAAAAATAATGAGGATTGGTAATTACTTCTTAACAAGGCTAAGTGTTGAAAGGAGCCAAAAAGTCAATTTAGTATGGGGAACCTCTTAAGGGGTAGAGATACGGGGTAGGTATATTCAGAAGAAGTATTGGGAAGAATAATTTTACGAGGATTAGTCATAAACATGAATCATATAGAGGGACTATGGTCACTTTTGTATGCAAACGCCACAAAGAGGTGGAGCAAGGGGGGTATTTAAGTATATATGAAAAATATGTTGGGTATAAAAAATTATTGTGGGTCGGTAAAACAAATAAATTGTCTAAGGACACTGAAAACGGTGAAAATGTAAAAGCAGACTGAGGCAAATTCCGAAATAAATCAACTTTGTATGGGAGAAAGGGTGGAGGTTGGGGAAAAATATATTTAGAAGAAATGTTGGGGAGAGTGGATAATAGGGGTTGGTCATAAACATAAATCCTCTATGGGCATTCTGGCAGCATTTGGGTCGTAAGGAGTAAATTTCATTAAAACGTTCTTTTTTTTTTTTATGAAGGACCCCTAAAAGGGTGGAAAAGAGGGGTGAGTTTGTTTGGAAAAAAATTCGGGGATAAAAAGTTATTGAGAGTCGGTCATACAACCTAGCACTCTACGGGCGACTCCTGAGCAGCTGTGGGCTGAGTTGTCTGAAAACCTCGGATAGTTCGTAACTTTGGCCTTAATGCGGCGCCACTTACCCTTCTCCTATCCCAAACATTTTTTGGCTCATGCATTTTTGGATCAAACCTCACAAAATAAGATGTCCCAGCGTTTCTAAATGGAAAAATGCTGTACTATTGCATAGCTAGTCTGTAGCGTGGTGGTCGAAAACCCTAGAAGACACAACCATCAAGCGGGTAAAACGAGTTCAAACATTTGCAGTGGCTCTGCAAAACGTCATCGTAGTTAGCCAGCAGATCTAACTGGGAGCACGAGAAACTAACCCCATCCCCAAATGACCTTGTGTGGTATACGAACGGTGGAATAATGTTAGTGACAAAACGATTTTCCTCTTCTCTGATAGTCAAGCTGCCCTTAAAGCTCTGAAATTACCCATTATCAACTACAACCTGGCTGCACAAAATAACAAAATTACTCAACAGTGGATTCCTGCCCACTGTGATGATTTTGAGGGGAATGAAAAAGCAGACTCTCTAGCCAAACAGGGAGCAGAATCACCATTTACAGCACCTGGACCGTTCTCACCTTAGAAATTGAAGTTCCTTATCAACATAAGGAAAAACGACTTAAGGGGGACAACTGAATTTTTTCAGAATTTTTTTAAGTGTAACACATTGCAGTAATCAAACCGATTCTTTTTATAAATGATAGTATACATTTTTAAGAATGTATAAATTTTTTTCCGTAAAGTACCTCAAAAAAAAGTATGACACAATAGTTATCACATGAAGCCGCAGTATACAGAGCTATATTAGCTCGCCGTAAAACATATCTATCTATCTATATATCTATATAGCGTTGGTCTTTTGGGTCCCTTTGCCCAGGAAACAATTTCATATTTTGTGTTATTGAAGTAGAAGATATGTGTCCGGTGTCCGTGCTGGTAAATGTCTCACCTCTGCACCGAAAGAAGTAATAATTCTAGAATACCTTAAGCAGGCACAGTGTACCAATGAAGACCTATTCGGGCATTCCTCATTTTATTTACATACTACAGGCTAACTACGGTGCCTCTTTTTGCCTTCCAGAGTGTGATGCATCTTCTGTGCTGGTGTAACCCATTTAATGCTTGTGACTTTGAAAAAAAGAATCTTTGTCCGTGAATACCTGAAAATATTCTTGATATATATATTTTTACCCTTGATTGATATATATTTTACCCTTGATTGACGGACGGGCTCAACCATGACAGTAAGAAATGATTTGCAATTACATAGAATAAAAATCAAAGCAAATGACAATTAAAACTAGCAATTTTACATGCTGATAAAAATTTCCGAATTCGTCTGAAGAAGTTAATGTACCGCACTTGTTAAAACATGGCAACATTATTGATAGTGCCTTAGTTATCAGCCTGAAATAATATGTAGAACTTGCGGTAAACATGAGTATTTTTATGCCGATACAGTAACAAAACACCTCTTTTTGCAAAGCAACTTGAGAAGCTTTTGAAATGTTGTTCTTGACTTTTCCAAACTATTACATTAAAACATACATAATAATGTTGTAGTTGAGGCGTAAACATAAATTTTCTCATATAAAGTATAGGTCTGGGTTAAAGTTAATATCTTGCGCAGAAATTCTTGTTCAACGAACTTGAAATTCTGTAGAATTATGTCATTCACTCAAATTTATCATTTTACATCTGATAAACTTCCGTAGAGGTATTTGATAATATTTTCGATAAAATCTAAAGTTTTGATAAAAGGTACATATTTTTAAATTGGCGCATATATATAAAAGTCTATTGCGTGTCACATAATGTCAGTACAAATTTTGCAAAAGTGTTGACAGCATCAAGCAGCACCACATCAACAACAAAAGTAAGCATAAGGTTATGCCATGGAGTTGGCCAACATCAAATATTTCTTTGATTTTGCTTATTTTTTTTTTGCAGTGAAATTTAATGTACTTAGTTTTGCCACGACACTGACTCTGCTGGTTGTTGTCAATGCTGCCGAGATAAATCCTTGCCAAAATGTATCAACCAACATGTTCATAACGGATATCAATAACTGTAACAATTATTTTATTTGTGTCAACGGAAACCCTATATCACAGAAGTGTGAGAACAATTTCTACTTTGATGCAAAATCTCAAAGTTGTCTACCTACACAGACAGGCTGCCTGGTATGCGACAAGGAAAAGCTTACTTACCATAAGCTGGAAAAAACCTGCAATAAATATATTATCTGCTTTAATGGAAATAAATTGCTTAAAGAATGCTGCGATAATCTACAATTCAATGATGTAACCGGTCAATGTGATCTGCCACAAAATGTCGATTGTGTAGACAACGACTGCACTATCTTCGATGAAGAAGACACTATAAAGCATGTAGCCAGTAAATCTGACTGCGCCAAGTAAGAAAAAGAAAAATCTTTTAAAATACTTTAACTCCATTATTATTACATTAACTTCACTTCACTTCATTTCATTTAACTCTCTTTAGATATTTTGTTTGCATGGCTGGCAAGGCAATCGCTCAGTCATGCGCCAAGGGTTTACAATTTAATCCAGAGTGCGACTGCTGTGATTTGCCCAAAAATGTCAACTGCACGGTAATTATAATGTTTTCATAATATTGCATATGTTCAATATTCTACAAACTACACATTCTCTTTTGTAGATCAAGGCTTCCAGCCGCCTTGTCGCGCCAGCTTTTCCGTCTCCACCCCAGGTAGCCATTATTGATTGCCCACGAACCGGCATGCACTTCTATTCACATGACCAGGCAGATAAATATATTATGTGTTCCAATGGAAAAAATGTTGTTTTAACATGTTCCGCAGGTTTGGTCTACGACGAACACATTGAAGCATGTCGTGAACCGAAAAATATTAAATAAAAAGAAAAATGCTTGTTTAACGTTTTTTTAATAAACCAAAACATGTTATAAGATCTTTTATTTGTACTGATGCGAACTAAATTTTCCAGATCAGTAGATCATTACTGTCCAAACTTAGGCATTGCTTTGACGATGGGTCAAAATTGTAACCCCTTAACTTTATGACTTCTTCGTGTCTGAAGAAAAAATGCTTAAATTGTCATAAGATTTTTTTACCACTACTGCGAGCAATTATTTTTTGTACTGCAACACAGTGTCCTTAGAGAAGAAAAGAACACTGAGTACATATTCCACACGTTTTTATTTTTCTTGCATTTGGGAAAAATAAAAATTTATTCATAAAAAAATAAATTTCTTCCCCTGAAAAAAATTTCTTGTTTTGATTAGGAAAAAACTGAATGGGAACATTTATAAGTTTTCATTACAGAAAATAGACTACTTTTGTTAAATAACGTAAAACTTTTGTTAAATAACGTAGAAAAGTTGTGCACTTTTGGAAATCGAAAACAATATTTTTCAGTAAGGAACCTATATTTATTATACTTCCGATGATTTCAAAGTGGCAAGAAAGTTAATAAAAGTCTCCTTTGTTAGCTCCTTTCCGATGTTTGCATCTCTGGATTTTCTTCCAATTTTTGAAATACCAACAAATTTGCCTGACGATTACTTTTTTACCCACCAAGTCGGAAGTGATCATGACCAATCGACCAAACAAACAAAAAACGCTACCCAGGACCTCAAGACAAAGGTACCGTGCATAATAAATATTGTAAACGACCTTAATGAAAGTACTCACAAATAAAATGTAAATCATATACATAAATTGGAACGAATCTCAGGGAGATTCAATTTCGAATCATCAGCTGATGCAGAAATTTTTTTCAGTTTTTTCAGCCGTCACCTTTCTGCAGACAGCGGCAAATCTCAGAGAGTAAGCAATACCATACACAGTTTCTTGACTTTATGAACCTACTTTAAAACAAAAATATAGTCTGATTCGTTAATTTATCGAAAAAATCTTCTATCAAATATACGTAAAATATTAGTTGGAATTTATGGGAACTAATAAATCAATTGACTTAACAAAATTTATAAAATTTTTAGCCTACAATAAATATCCTTATCGAATTGAAAAACAAAAAAATCGAAAATTACTTCATGGTAAAACTTGACAGAATGCAAATGAAAATGACCAAATCTCGCAAAACAAAAAATAAAGTTGATTGACAAAAGTCCAAACTAACTTATAGGCGATTCCACTCACGCCTAAAGTGAGTCTTGATTAACCTCTTGCTCTTGTATTTGCTTGCAATTTTGGCAATAGGTTCCTTTTCTACGTATAAGAATATAAATTATTTGTTTTTTTAAAAGTTATGGACACTCAGAAAAAAAGTTTCATATATTTGGATAAGCTTAATACAAGCAGTTTAAATACTTAAAACAAAAACTTAAAAACTAAAATTTATAATTAACAGGGAGTATATTAATTTACAATTGAAGGGCTTATTGTAAAAATATGATATGCCACATAAAAAATATTTAGAAATAATCGAATTTAAAGTTTTGAAAAAATGTATATTTGTATAAAATCATTAAAATGCTTACAAGAACAATTACGTAAACGGCGAAAATTGATCGTGTAATGTTCGCAATATTTTCAGTGAATATTGATAATGCATCAAGGAACGTAATGAACATAAAATATGAACTTTTAAAGCAGTGTGGCATATCAAGCCCTTCGATTGTATCATATCTTGTACTGGAAGAATACATTAGAGAGGGGGGATGAAGTGGTGTTGGAGAGGATATTTCGGAGTAGTGGTCTGCTCAGATGAAAATCGAATTCGTTGGTCAAACTATTGGTTATCCGAAGCATTCTGGTTATGGGTTCACTGCATCCATAGTCGGTGCGGTGAAAGTTAAGGTGGAAGAGAGATATAGACCTAAGGTTGCGTGGGTTGGTATTAAAAGATATTAATTGGAGTAATTCTGGACAGTTTATGGTTCCGCATACAAGTTGATGAATGAAGAGAACATCGGCAACTTCCCTTCGCTTTGCAAGTGTTTGCATGTTAATCAACTTAAGACGGTTGGCATAAGGTGGTAGGTTGAAACTGTCAGAACCAGGAAGACCACAAAGAGCGAAACGAATGAATCGTCGTTGAACGGCTTCGATTCGCATTGAATGGGTGTTGTAGATGGGAGACGAAACCTGGCTAGCATATTCGAGGATGGGTCTAACAAAGGAAAGATAGAGAGATTTAGTGACGTAAGGATTGGAGAACTCTCTGGACCAGTGTTTCACGAAACCAAGTGCAGAGTTGGCTCTACTAATGATATATATGAGGCCTAAAGTTAAGTTCTTTGTCACAAATAACACCTAAGTCGCGTAAACAGTTTACAGAAGGAACTGGCTTGCCGAGAATGTAATACGTTCGCGGAGGAAGTTGGAGTCGCTTACGAGAATATGTTATAGCTTGACATTTGCTGACGTTGAGCTCCAGAAGATTTTTTTGACACCAAGTGGAAAAGCTGACCAGATCGTTTTGAAGATTGCGAGAATCGGCGTTGGTTTGTATGCGCCGATAGATTTTCATATCATCAGCATACACGGAAAGATTAGAATTATGGATGATACCATCAACATCAGCAATAGTTAAGACCAGAGCTGTAAAATTTGCATTCATATTCAGAATTCTAAGTACAAGTGAATAAGGACAAAAGAATGCTATTCATTGAAAACAAAATTGATCCATGAATAAAATTTTCAATTCACATTCAATTTCAGAAAATTTATTTATTATTCATTTTTCTTTATTCAGAATAATGCATTCATATTTTTATTCAAATGAATGCTATTCATAAAGAATGCAATTCACAAAGAATCGTTATTCATTTTGCATTCATGCATTCATTTTTTATTCATTATTCATTTTTTATTCATTATTCATTTTTTATTCATTATTCATTTTTTAATCATTATTAATTTTTTATTCATTATTCATTTTTTATTCATTATTCATTTTTTATTCATTATTCATTTTTTATTCATAAGAGAGCACTATTTTCACTCAATTCACGCGAACCTATCCAGTTGCAAATTTAAAACTGAAATTTACTTCAATTAAAAATATACAACAATAAGCCCAAGACCCCGGTAATTGCGCTGTTGCACCAAACTAAAAATATACTACTTTGGTTGCAAAATTAACACCACAGGCATGAATAAAAAATGAATAATGAATAAAAAATGAATAATGAATAAAAAATGAATAATGAATTAAAAATGAATGCATGAATGCAAAATGAATAACAATTCTTTGTGAATTGCATTCTTTGTGAATAGCATTCTTTATGAATAGCATTCATTTGAATAACAAAATGAATGCATTATTCAGAATAACGACAAATGAATAATAGAAATGAATAATTAATCAATTTTTAAAAATTGATTGTGAATTCAAAATTTTATTCATGAATCAATTTTGCATTCATTGAATGTATTCTTATTTCGTTATTCACTGATTCAAAATTTTGTAGAAGGAATCAAATTGAATGCATTCTTTTACAGCTCTGGTTAAGACGAATAGCAAAGGACCAAGGTGACTGCCTTGTGGGACACCAGACGTAGCTGTAAAAGATTTTGAATTGGAAAATCTAAAGATGATATTATAACTGCGTTCTTAGATAAGATTTAATCCATGTTATATACAGATGTGGAAAACCAAAGGCTTTGAGCTTAAGAAGGATGATAGTGTGTGAGATTTTGTCAAACGCTTTACTAAAGTCGGTGGAAACTGCATCAACTTCGTAACCATTTTCCAACGAGCATAAAGTGTTTGAAACAAATTCTGTAAGGTTGGTGGTAGTCGATCTACCTTTGAGAAAGCCACGTTGACTAGGGGGAAAGATAGATTTGCAATGGAAGAAGAGAATATCGTAGATAATACTTTCAAAAATTTTAAGAGCACATGACAGTTTTGCGATAGGTCTGTAATTTGGCATTTGTAGGAAAATAGTAGCACTCGTCATCTGACAGAATCCATTGTAGGCTAGGAAGATTAAAGTCCCCCAGAAATATAACGGTGTCAGATGGATCAATAAGATCAAATAGTGAATCGATTGCGTCTACTGCAATCGATAATCGGTAAGTTGATAACCAAGATTCCAATTGGGATCAGATCTAGGACGGGAATTAGGTAAAGAGTCGTCGATGGGAGTGGTGTTTGGATTAGAAAAAGTAGGGGTTTCTTTATATGAAGTTTTCTTAGGATGAGAACTAGACTTAGAATTGTACATGTTAGAATTATTAGAACTAGTATCGCCTGGGGTCGAAATTCGACCAATTTATAGATTGGCTATTTAAAATTATATGCGAGATGATCAAAATAAGTTCGAGGCTATAACTTTTCATTGATTGGAGATATTAAGCTATTTTCTTCAGAAAAATTATTTATTTATTTAATTATTTTGTTCCTCAACAGAAAAACAACATTTTAAAAAATTTAATTTTGTCAAAAAAATGACAAAATTAAAAAAAAAATTTTGTTAAAAGAAAATTTAACAAAATTTTAGAAAAAAATTGAAAAACCGTTCAAATCCGACCAAGATATTCACATGGAAAGTCAAATTTTTGAGTTCAAAACACATTTTTTTACAAATTTAACAATTGATGAATGCATAAAACTACATTTTTTTAAGAAATTGTTACTTTTAAAAAAAAATCAAATTTGAGCAACTTAAGAACTCTCCTCCAACCAAATTTCATATCAATCAAAGAGCAGATTTTTTCTCAAAAATTTAATTTCTCTCTTAGAAGGTTGGGAACCCCCTCTATCAGATATATCATTTATATATACATTCTGCACATCTGGGCAACATAACCTTTCGAATGGTATAAGTTTCAGTAATTTTGAGTTTTAATTAATACCAAAAAAGCGTACGACAAACTTTAATGTTCGCGTATTAATATATAAGATTATTGGAATTATTAGAAATAATACTATAGTTTTTATTGGAAATATATATTTCTCGGAATATGATAAAAAAAGGCATCATATTTAGAGATAATGCTTTAAACTTTACTGATTGCTTACTGAGATTGCTTTTTTCTAAATGTGATCCTAAAAATTCCCTAAAAACGATTAAAAGCTTCCATGAAAAGAGAAATATATAAAAATACAAGCTGGTACCCAGCACGTTGCTGCCGTCCTTGTCCAATTTTTGTCCAGTTTGCCAATAGCAATCAACAATGTCTGAGTCTGTGACTATTATTTTCAAAGCTATTAAATATGAAAAATTGTCTTTTATGGGCGGAGCCACACCCCTGGTTCAATACCCGTTTTAGTTTGCGAGTACTTCTGAGTAGTAGGATATCACCAAAAAGTTACTCCAAACCGAGTTTCTTTGTTCTGTGACTATTATTTCCAAAGCGATTCATTTAAAAAAAAATTGTCTTATAGGGGAGGAGCCACATCCCTTGAACAATGCCCCTAGAACAAAGAAGTAACTCTATTCTGAGTTAAAATATTCTGTGATTTTTACTTCTATAGCTATTCTGTATCGAAAATTTTAATTTTATAGGTGGAGCCACGCCCCGTTTTCCAATGCCCGTGTCTGTTATATAATTGAAAGACCTGACCAATTTGTTACTTGATACTGAGTTTCCTTTTTAAACGACATTTAGCCCAAATCTATGCGATATCAAAAAATTTAATATCATGGGCGGAACCATGTCACCCTTTTCAAAGATCGCTCAGTCGAAGGCCAAAAGTCAATAGTAAGTTTGTACCGAGTTTCATTGCTGTGCGATATATAGACGGAAGTAAAGCTGAAAATTTGTTTTCTTGAAAAAGTGTCACGCCCCTCGCGGGTATGAATTTTAAAAATACTTTACGACCTTTTCTCATACCTACTATATATACAAAAAAAAATTTCATTAATAACGGTCGAGCCGTGTCGGAGGAGTTCAAACACTAACACCGTGACACGAGATTTTTATATATTAGATATCGTTTTTAGAGAAGAAGACTTCTTTATTTAAGAGAAAATATTTGTTTTTATTGGCGTTCAGGCTTTTGTCGTTTTATTTTCCAGCGAGTTGATGGCCGCTTGGTTATCTACAAAAATTACTACTCTTGTGGGGGTAAGATTTTTGCTGTGAATAACCTTTGTTGTTTCAATTACATAGATTTCTGCCTGAAAAACACTGCAGTGATCAGGAAGTTTGTAAAACTCTTTGATCTGTAGCGTTTCAAAGTAAACACTTGATACTGTTCTGTTCTCCATTTTGGAGCCAACAATGTAGAATTGGAGATTACTAGGTATGATTACAAATCCATAAATCTAATTGCAATTTCTCACCTATTTCTAATGACAATCTCTACAAGGGCCATTACTGCTTACAATTCTTTTCGAGTTTTCAAGCGCAACAGCCTATAAACATGCCATTTTTGTAACTCCCATTATTTGACAGTACATCGTTCTTCCGATTACACAGTGAACTTTAGGACAGAGGTCGTCAAATGGTGGGCGGCGGCCTCCCAGTAAACCTCAAGCGAGTTCCAGAGGGGCCGCAGACGTTTCAAAAAATATAAAATTTGCTGAACATAACATAAAGTTAAACTTATTACAAATATGTTGTAGACAATGTTTACTAAAGGGGCCGCAAATTTTTTTTAAGCGTTCTAAGGAGGCCGCAAGCAATAAGAAATTGACGACCACTGCCCGCTGAAAAAAATATATTTACCACAAACATTATAGGAGAGAAAACTATTACTATTATAAACTTATTGAGAGCAAACAAGTTTATTTTTACTAGAAACATGTTCCTGTTTTACGACTACCATAAATAATTTGCGTAAACAAGTTTATGTTTATTGTGAGCAGTTTTGAGGCAACTAAGTTCATAGTAAGCTAAGTATACAATTTGAGCCCGAGCAAAATTTTCATTTCGTGGTTCAGTTAGTTACTTACTTACTTCGATGGCGCTTACAACCGTTGATCGGTGTTGGCCTCGTCTTAGAATTTGCGCCAGTATCTTTTGTCCTGCGCTTGCTGGCGCCAGTTGGAGGTTTTCCAATACCTGGTCTTTCCAACGTAGATGCGGTCTTCCTCGTCTGCGTTGGCCGCCGCTTGAATCGAATAATTTTTCGTTGGAGCTTCGTCGTTCATTCTCTCGGCATAACCTAACCAGGTTAACAAACAAAGTGTGGTTAGAATTACAAAATATATTTATAGTAAAAATAAATATGTTTGCTACAATCAAAGTGGAATATTTTTATTTTTTCTGAGTGTACTTTGGAACAGTGATGCCCAGAAAAATTATTTGAAGAGTGCTACAACAATTACAACAAAAAGCCAAAAACAACAACAAATCTTTGGATTCGTGGCACAATAATTTTTCTAACAACAAAAAAACACATAAAACAACAACACTCATAAAACTGCCAGCGCAAAATTTCATTAATATCCCAATCAACCATTTAGAAATAGTGCTTGGATTAAGCTTACATGCAATACAAAAAGCAAGCCTTATCCAAGCACGCTTGAAAAACATTTGCCCGGGTAATAAATTTCCAAGTTGCTTTGTATAACTATTGCGTAAAACAGAAAAAGCAAGTGATGTACAATAATACTTGGAAAGGCTTGCATTAAGTAAGTGTTTTGCAATCATACTTAGAAAACGCTGACAACGGTAATAGTTATACAACTGTTGTTATGCTCTCATATATACATACATAAATGTATTTTATTTTCATTTTGTTCGCTCAGCAGCCATAAGGCTTACGGCAAGCTGTTAGAGTGTCCGACTCATATGCGGTGGTTTGCGCGTTCGATCCCTGGGGTAGCAACCACAAAAATTTTTGAAGGCATGCAATTTTTCATATAAATATATGCTTCAATTTTAACAAACGAAAATAAAAAATAAATAAAAATAAAAATGTTTCGGTTGGGAATTGAACCTTGGATATCCAAATCACAACAAATCAAATAACCAGTGGCTTAACAACTGAGCCACGGAATAAAAATTTTTCGCGAGTGCTAATTGATTTGTTGAATGTAGCACACTTGGAAAAAGCTTATTAAAACACTTATATCCAATTGTTAAAACAACACTTGGATTAAGCTTGAAGTAAGGAATATTATTCCAAGGGTTCACTTTCGTTTATCCTACAATTACATGTAAGCGTTCTACAATAGTAAATGAAAGCGTTATCCAAGCTTGAGGCTTACGTCTGTAAGCTTGTTTAAAGCTTATTCCAAGCTTGTTTGGCTGATTGGGATTGAACACACAAAACAACAACACGAATCCTTCAATGTGCGCAAATACAACAATTAAAAAAGAAGAATAAGGGTGAAGCTGAAAACGTAATTCGGCGAATTACAACAATCATTGCAATATTATAGGTGTTGTAAAGAGTGCAGAGTGGAGCATGTTAAAAATAACAACACAAATTCTGGCAGCGCCCAAGCAAAAAAAAAAAAAAGACATACAAACAACAACACGAGTGCTGACCGTACCCAAGATCACAAGTTAAATTGTTGAACACACAAAAACAACAACATGCAAATGTAAGAAGCGTCATTTGATGGCTCTTAAAAACAACAAAGCATAAGAAGCAATGATTTTTCTTCAAACTGAATTAGTCGAATTACAACAATCATGAAAACATCGAAGTTGTTGTAAAGAGTGGAAAGAGTTAGGCGCTGGGCATCCCTGCTTTGGAACACCAGTTATAGTACTAATTTGTTCTCTTCTGAAGGAAATCGGTTCTTTTGAGCGTTTTATTTTTTTAAATTGGTCAAACCTAACGCGGAGTATTGCATGTGCTTTTTGTGGACCATCTATTGTCAATTGTTTTTTAAGGAGTAGCTCATTTGCGAGTAGCTTATATGTTACAAAAGGTATACTAATGATTTCCTTAGTGTTGAAATTACTTGGTAGTACCGATTTGAGCGAGTTCATTATTTGGAGTTTCCTGGAAATTCTCTTAGTACGGAATTTTGACATAAGAAAATATTTTCCTGCTCTGACATCGCATTTATAGATCTGTGGCAACAAAGGACTGTTTTAGATGTTATTTCAACAAATTATAGAACTTTGTAAGCGGCTTGGCTGTTAGATTGAATGTCAATATTCGTGGCTTGGAAGGCATTACAATAGTCGCGGAGCCTGAAGTCAAAGTTAATGTTTAGTGTTTTAGAGAAGACTCCTCTGCCACACTTTTTCATCTTATTTTGATCCATCAGTGTAGATTTGATTCGGCATTGTTTGGTAGAGGTAGGCTTCCTAGCTCACATTTATTTCTGAAAGAAATGGAGACATCAAACTTTTTTGTAGAAGAAAAGTTTTTGTGTGAGTAGTCTATGGTTTTGAGCACGAAATGAAAGAATTTCTTAATGTTAGAATGTCGTTATGAAGAATAAAAGTTGGAGCATGTGTTTATTATGTGAATAGTTCTCAGTGTTCCGCTTATGCACAAATATGCAAATCTTTAACCCTTTGACGATGAATGGGTGAATAATAACCCAATTTACATTTTAAGTCGTATGAGCACTATTTTCGAAATATTTTCATAAAGTTGTGCTCAAAGGATAGGAAATCAATATGGCATTTTTCGAACTTGTTTTAATTATATGAGAAAGAACAAACTTGGAAGTGAATAAATATTTTTTTTCCATAGGTATAGATTAAACCCAATTTCTCAGAGACTTTTCTTATCCCAATTTTGTCAAAAACTTCATGAATCAGCTACTCCAAGAAAGTAAAAAATAAATTTTCGGGATGGGTTAAAAGTAACCCCATCGTCCTCAACGGTAAAAAAAAATATCAAATGTCTTCAAAAGTAATTTTCGTTTTTGCAAAAGTTTGAACAACAAAAACGTTTTCATAGAGCGTAAATTACGAAAAATTAAAGATTTCAAAACATTGTCTGTCAAATAATTTAAAAAAATTCACAGCGGTTTAATTGTCGTCCTCAAAGAGTTAAACTTTGCGATAATCTTAATAAATATTAGGGGTATTCACGATTCAGTGCAGTTGCCAGTGTAGTTGAGGACTTGAGGACTTGTGCACTTAACAAAAACAAAATATACGTACGTCAAAAGTCTACACAACTACATTTCTACTATTGCCTTAAACTTGAGGACTTGAGGACTTGAGCAGTTGTGTACATTGAAAAATTTGACAGGTTTTATCAGGATCAGCATGAAGAAACTAAGTCCATAGTTAGCTACCCAATTGACGAGTGTATTTAAACAATTTTAATCTGACAGCATCAGCGCAAGCTATCAGATAGCACTCCCATTTTTCTAATATAACTACTAGTCCTTTTATCGCAGGTTCCAGAAAAAAGACAATAGAACTCCTCTTTGAGGCGTTTACCGGTACAGACTTAAGCATGGTAACTGTTCAAATATTTGCACTATTGATTATGCCCGCGAGCATTTGATTTATAAGTACTCTCTGCAGAGCATACACCACAAGCTCCGTTAGTGCATTAGTGATAGTGCTCCGTTAGTACATTGGTCGAAGATGCGAGTATTTTGGGCTTGAGTGCAATATTTTTCCCACCTTATATTTAAAAGCTATCCTCTCCCGTCGCCAGCGTTTTGAGATATGGAGTGAAGTCTTGGCAGTTTGGTATATCATCCCAGTTTTTTTTTTTTGAATAGTTAACTTTTTTCATTTGGAGCTATAACTGCTGGTCCTGTTAAATTTTAGAAAGCCCGTTTCTCCATTTTAACGGCTAGAAGCTGTTAATTTTCCGTCTCAGCGTTCATTAAGTGTGATTATATCAAGAGTTGTCAACAGCAGATTGATGCTCCTCAATATCCAGAGAAATTAGTTTCTATTAAAATATTAAGAGATTCTTCACTGTTGGTTACCCTGTTCCGTCTTCTTTATCGAATTAATTGTGCTCAAATACCCGAAGTCTTCCCTTTTCTAAGTTCTAATTGTATTAAAATGCATTTATATTATTTAGTTTCTTTTTTATGTCATCCATCATTTTATGACAATTTGAAACCACATCTTAAAAGGACAAGATAAAATATTTAATTAAATAATTGCCCGTAAAATACAAAATTGAGATGCTCAATCATTTCATGTTACATAAACTTCTGATAAGAGAAAGAACATGTTATTGATATTATGTTTTGTAGTTGTTTTTCTGTTTTTGTTGTTGTGCCAAAAAACTACCTTGATTTTCTTTGTCTATCAAACAATTAATGAAAAACACGAAACCTTGAAAAGTATAAATTAGAATCGCCCAACAGTAGAGTAAATAGTTCATTTTGCACTTTCTCTGGTAACAAATTGCATAACAACGCACAAGTAAGAAAACAATAATATTATGTGATTCACTTTATTTTATATTTTTTTAAAAATTTTTTAGTGAAATCCTTTATTATAGTTGCAACGCTGATTGCAGCTGTGGGCGCTCTAAAAACTGAAGTCAATATTTGTGACAATGTGCACGACGATGTTTTCTTAGCCGTCATCGGCAACTGTTCCCAATACTATGTATGCAAGAATAATGTGCCTATCTTGCGTGAATGTGAAGTTGGATATTTGTTCGATAGTAGGAACCAGACATGTGCATATCCTAATGAAGCGCGTTGTGCCCAAAACTGTACAACAGCTTTATCCTCGTTTTGCTACGATCGCACATGCACCAAGTATGTGCTCTGCTATGCGGGTAAACCATTGACACGCGAGTGTTGCGATGGTCTGCAGTATAATGCCGAGACCGATCGTTGTGATTTTCCGCAATATGTCGATTGTGTAGACAACATGTGCACCATATTTAATAATCCTGAGAATATAACATATTTGGCCAGTCACGGTGCCTGTAACAAGTAGGTGGAAGCGAATAGAGTTTTTGCTTAAATGTGGGTTATACTCTCTCCCTCTCTCTCTCTCTCTTTCTTTGATTTTTTCAGGTATTATGTATGCATGGATGGTATAGCATTTAATCAGACCTGCGCAAATGGCTTGCATTATAATCCTAAATGTAACTGCTGTGATTTCCCATCGAATACAAATTGTACGGTAAGTAGTAGCATTTGTAAAGGAACAGAATTTCTTTGAGTAGCATAGCGCTGTACAGAAAGTTCCTTTTCGTTTAAATAAACTCTTTAATATTTTCTTTTAACATTCTAGGTTAACAGCGTGCAGCGCAATATATTTTCTTTCGCCAAAGCACCACCACGTCGTGCCACCATTAAATGTCCCGAAGAGGGCTCCCACTTCTTCCCACACGCACGCAGCGATCGCTATAATTTCTGCATGGACGGTAAGGGTGTAGTTTTGGACTGTACACCCGGTTTGGTATACGACAAAGTTAGAGAAACTTGTCGCGAACCTCAATACATTGAAGATGTCTAAATAATCAATTATTATTATATGGTGATGGATAAATAAGCAAATCCTTTTTTTAATCAACTAACTCGATACACAAAACTAGAATTTCAAATAAAATGCATAATATATAAAGAAAGCTGAATTTTTATTGGAAAAACGAACAACTTACAGTGGTGGCAAAAATAATAGAAACAGTTACTATTGTAGTTCTTTTTGTCGAAATATGAATAGAAAAACAAACTTAAGAAGAACTATCACTATCATTTGAATAAATTTGATAACTGCACGACTTTCTTCTTTTAAAAAAGTTTTTTCTCTACATTCAGAAAAAAGGAAAAAATCAAAGCGATAAAACCAGCAACAATGATCAGAAAATGCAAATTAAAACTTCTTAGAAGTCGGAGAAAAGTTATCTATTTGAGCTCATAGTCATCAAACTGAGACTTGTTTTTGCAAACAAACATGGCTTTCTAGAAAATTGGCAAAACAATCTTTGGTCAGATCAAACAAAGGTTAATATCTTCGGATCTTCGGTTAATAACAGGGCCATGTATGTAAGACAATCTTAATATATAAAAGACAAGCGTCCTGCTCCTTGCTCTATATCATAAAACATGTTCAGCCTGGACCAGAACCTGTTGTTAATTATCCATTTGAAATTTTTGTACTTACTAAACCTTTTGCTCTATATCGTAAAACCTGTTCAGCCTGTATCAGAACCTGTTATACAATTATCCATTTGAAATGTTTGTACTTACTAAAAAAACCTTTTGCTCTATATCGTAAAACCTGTTCAGCCTAGACCAGAATCTGTTGTAAAAATTATCTATTTGAAATCTTTGTGCGTACTATACTTTTTAAAACCTGTTCAGCCTGGACCAGAACCTCTTCTTAAATTTTGTATTGGAAATCTTTGTACTTGAAGACTATCGCCATATTCCTCAACTACTATACATCAAACATCATGTCTTGCTATTGCAGTGCTTCTTAATTAACAGAACCAGAACCTATTCGGTCTGCATAAACTGAACAACTATTATAACATTCAGTGACGTTGGTGTTAATTGGAATTGCTAGAATTAAATCACAATGTTCGGTCTTCCAACAAGTTTTAGCGATTAGCTACTCAAGTTAGGAAATGGAGATGAAAATATCACAGAAATTTCCGATCATTTTGTTTGTAAAGATTCGCTTATTAAACCTTTCAATGATTTACCTAGAATAATAGTGGACAATTTTGTTGAGCTTATTATTCCCATCGTTTAAGCAATAAAAAGATTAAAAAACATCCCTCTGATTTTAAGATGAGCTGCTTTGCTTTTGGCAGGCTGTCTAATATAATGGACAAAACCACGATAACGTTGTATTGTAATATTTTATTTCAACTAAAACAACCGGAGACAAATGCAAATGCGTTATTTATGCAAATGTTTTTATAAAAAAAAAATTATACTTTGCACACCAATCACAATAATCACTTCTTTTTTGCAAAATTTATTAACACGCGATATAAAAAAATTGAAGGCTAATGTTGGGCATAAAATCGAAAATCTAACTAAGTTAAACGTTATATATCTCCCTAAAATTATTTTTGTCATGTTGGCACAACTTATTTTCATAGTAAAAACCTATTTGATTTTAGAAAAGACGTTGGAAAATAAAAAATAAAAAAATTTTCCGAAGTGTCCAATATAATGGACAAATCCATTGAAAGGGTAAAATAGATTTTTGGCGATACTTTGAGTCCGAATAATTTCAACCGTTATTCCAGAACTACTATCCTGTGCCTAAAAAATTCCGATGTGAACGAAGTCAACGAGCAAGCTCTAAATATTTTAGTTGGTGACACAGTGAGAGATCTGAGCACGGATTAAATTGAAGGCAGTGATGATAACGATAAACAAAATTAGCGTGCCGGGTTTTTGAATGAATGTAATCCTTCAGTAATGCCACTGCATAAGTTAAACCTCGAAATTGGAAGTTTTATAATACTTCTTCGAAATTTCAATACCAAAAGAGATATCTGTAATGGAAGGTGGTTAGTTTTGAAAAACCTCAAAACTTAATTAATCATCGCACAGGTATTGACAGGCGCACTGGCGAACATGAAATAGTTTTCATACCTACAATTGATTTGGCCCCGAAAAACACAGATTTGCCTTTCACTCTCTGGAGGTGACAATTTCCAGTAAAACTGACATTTTCAATGACCATTAAAAAATTTCAAGGTTAAATATTGGAAAAAGTAGGAGTTTTTCTAAAAGAACTGGTATTTAGTCATGGTCAGTTTTTAACCGACTTCAAAAAGGAGGAGGTTCTCAAGTTGGTTGGTTTCTCTGTTTTTTTTTTTTTTTTTTTTTTTTTTGTGAATGTATGTACATCGATTACTCCTAAAGTACTTGCCCGATTGCCGTAATTTTTTGTCAACATATAGACATTATCAACGCGGAGGTTCCCGTCTATGAAAGGGGGCGGTATTCGGAAAAGGGGCGTGTATCTATAAGAAAAACACTGTATCTCAGTAAAAATTGACACTAGGGCAATAAAATTCACAGTAAAATTACAAGGGCGAGCACAAATATTAAAAATGACGATCACTTAAGTGGGCGTAATTCTAAAAAAGGGTGTGGCAATATTGTAAAAACTCTGTATCTCGAAGAAAATTGACACTAGAGTACTGAAATTAAGTACAGAGGTAGGCACAATTATTAAAAATTACTATCAAAAAAGTGGGCGCTATTCAACAAAGGGGTGTGGCAATATAAAAGAATTACTGTGTCTCGAAAAGTATTGATACTAGGAATTGGTTAAAATTCTAAGAATTTTTTTAATAGAAATGTTGTATATAAAGAAGTTTTATAAAAATAATTTAATAAACAGGTTTTCAAATCTTTTCAAACCTTTCCTAATTTATGACCCTAAAATACACCACAAAAACCGATAACATGTGAGGCGGAAATGCCATGATAGAGCTGCTTCTCTTAAATTGTTGTAGGTTCTATATTCTTGACCAAATATACCATGTGTGTTGTGGACTTTGTTAAAATATTTGAAATCGTTATGCTGTCATAGGCCAAGCAGGAAATGCCTATAAGTTGGAAGTAATTGTAGAATTATGATACAAAACTTTCCTCAAAACTTTACAGAAATTTATTGCGAAAAGAAGAAAATCAGTTTTACAGAGTGACGTTCGCGGTCTTCGGATCCCTATCAAAAAGAGGACTTATAGGGAGTTCTATAGCATCAAATTGGGTTATATAAAAAAAAAATTATTAAAGATTTTTGGCATAAAATCAAGGAATCATGGTATTCCTTCTTACCGGTGGTTACTTATGCCAATGTGGTTAATTCCATGAGTGGAGATGTTATGAAGTAATTAAATTAAAACAAGACACAACGAAATACTTACTCCATAACGTTTCAACTTAGGAAAGAGTGAATTTAAAGAAAATATACAGAAATATTGCCAAAGCAGAGCTTTATATCTATTATTTTTCCAGGACGACTTGACAAAATGATTAAAATTGAATTTATACTTGAATTTTTGATCATAAATGTTATTCAATTTATGAAATATTTCAGATAATTTCAGATAATTTATGAAAACAAAATTTTTGTTGAACAAATTGCTAAAGAAAATGAACGTTCGTTTATATACTCGAGCTCAATCATAGATTTCTCTGGTAAGGAATTATCTAATATTGAATTATGTTCGATTTGGTCAAAGTTATTTTTGGGCTCCTCGGTAGTCGAGTTGTTAGCATGCTTGACTGCCAACCCAGAGGTTCCAGGTTTGAATCCCGGTCTAGCCATGGACGTGCGCTTTAACCTTCTTTAATTTTTTCCTCATTTCTAATAAACTGAAATTAAATTAATTATTTACAATATAAAAATAAAAAATTCAAATGCACGCTCTAACTCCTTAAAGTTCTTGTTCAAAAATTGAGTGTTAAAATTTGCAGCTGAACACTCTCTTTCAGATTTTATGATAAGTAGCATCTCACCATTCTAACGGTATATAATGCGACGCAATTTATTTATACCAAGCTTATTTGTGACCAACTTGTTTGATCTAAGGTGAACTTGCAAGAGGCTAAATTAATAGCACGCTTTGTGATTATTTCCATTTTCACGAACTTATTTAACCTAAAAATTTAGAATATCAAATGTAAGTTGTTTAAAATAGATAGATTTTTAATAGTTCGTCAAAAATAAATAGTTTAATTTTAATATTTTAGAAATATGGGAAGAGGAAAACATGCTACCGCAAATTTTAGGCAAGTTGTTCTCAAAATTTCTTAAAAGATCGAGTGTCCACGAAAAAAGGTATTGAATGCTATCCAACATTACCTATTATCCAAGTCCACGGAAAACAAAATACGCAAAAACAGACAGCGAAAAACTACTCCTAGGACTGATGCCGTCATTTTTCGTACATCAAAAGTCGATCCATTTTTAACTGCACCACAAATAATGCAAACCACTAGTAACTAAATGTAATCAGGTTCGTCGCTTACAATTTGCTAGTGGAAAAACATATTGTGGACCGATGAAGCGAAGCTTAATCGCTTCAGTTCAGATGGAAAAATGTATATTCGACGCAATGTCAATGGCAATGTCAAAAAATCGTGCTCTTTATTTTGTCGCCACTGTATACAGCAGTTATTTTGGAGACAATTGGAAAAACCAACTAGTTTATTTCTAGTGAAATTGGAGTTAGTTGCGAACTAGTCCAAAAGACGCTCAGAATAGAACAGTTTGAATTCATTTTTATATTCTTAGTTGTTCTTGTCAGCAGGCACACACAAAATCAAAAAACAGATACGCTCAAAACGTGTTTTGGCTCGGTTTTTTCATTTAGATTCCGAACTTTTATTAACTTTCGCAAACTTTCGCAGTAGTGGGACCAGTACTGGCCCCTTTTGGAACTAGCTTAGAACTATTCTAAATCTGGTCCATTTATCTGCAGGGTATATAGACTTTGAAAGTTGTAGTTGGTGGTAGAGATGTTTGTGGAATGAGATTGATTAATAAGTCGAATTGACTGAGGTAAAAGCATAACACTTGCCTCAGATTCAAATTCACATGTTCATAAAGCGCCCCGCCACACATACAACATTCTACACTTGTGTCCTGATCCCCTTTCCTCTGCTCATTCTTATCTATCTCCTCATTCACCGAGTATTGAATGAATTGTTTCCTGCAGTTTAAATATAAGCCTCTTTATAAAGTTTTAAATTTTGGGGTTATATGTTAAATGTTGGGGAGGTGGGCGTGTTAGTTGATGGATGACGACCATTTTTCTAACACGCCTTAGTTTTGATATAAATAAAATGAATAAATACCACAATTTAATTTTGCCCATTTATATAGTTTTCAATTTTTGGGCTGTATGGGATGTGGGCATGTTCTTGGGTGGATGACGCCCATTTTCTAACACGCCCTAGTTTTGATAAAATATGAATAAATACCTAATTTGTAGTTTTGACAGAAGCCTCTTTATATAGTTTTAACTTTTGATGTTGTATGGGAGGTGGGCGTGTTCTTGGGTGGATGAAGACCATTTTTCTAACATGCTGTATGTTTCAATAAAATTTATAATGACCTAATTTTATTTTTGTTGCTTCGACAAAAACCACTTTATGTAGTTTTAAATTTTGGGGTTATATGGGAGGTGGGCGTGTTCTTAAGTGGATGGTGCCAATTTTTTTAACACGGCTTAGTTTTGATAAATACCAAATTTTATTTTTGTAGCTTCGACAAAAGCCTCTTTATACAGTTTTAAATTTTGGGGTTATATGGGAGGTGGGCGTATCCTTAGGTGGATGACGCCAATTTTTCTAATTCGGCTTAGTTTTAATAAAAAAATTAATAAATACCTACCAAATTTTATTTTTGTAGCTTCGAAAAAAGCATCTTTATATAGTTTTCAATTTTGGGGATATAGGGGAGGTGGGCGTGTTAGGGGTTGGATGATGCCCATTTTTCTAATACACCTCAGTTTTGACATAGAATGTAATACCGAATTTCAGTTTTATAGCTTAAATATTAGCCTCTTTATAGAGTTTTCATTATTAGAGTTGCATGGGAGGTAGGTGTGGTTTTCATCCGATTTAGCCCATTTTCGAACTTTATCTTTGTTTTTTATAAAAAATCTCAAATATTGAACTTCATTACGATAGCTTGAAAATGACGGCGGTAATCGTGTCAGCAGGCGGACAGACAGGTGGGCATGGCTAAATCAACTGATCAAGAACATATACACATTTCTATACCACCTACCACGCCTCCTTATGGGCGTTACACACGTCGTGACAAAAGTAATATACCCCTTACGCAGTACACGTGGGGGTATAAAAAAACAAAGGGGCTGAGGGTGCACTTTACCCAATCACACCCTCAATATTGTGAATTTTTTCTTAAGGAACTTTTTAAAAACATTTTGGTTTTAAAAACATGCACAGCTAGAGCAAAACTGATGCCAGAAAATATATTTGTAAATTTGTATGCCCAAACCGAAAATCACCCAGGCAACTTCGCTTTTTTAACCTCCAAACCAATCGACCCAGTCTAATGCACAATCGTTTTTATATATTGTGATATCGGTAGAAATAGTCAAAACCCCACTCTTATATAGATTTTGATGTTTGAATTCAAATTAATTCAAAATACTGCTATGAAAAGTTACAAAAGAGATAAAAACTGTAAAAAGCAATCATTATGGTCGTTAACTTGAATCTGCGTCGAAAGATCTCTCGCCACGAGAGATACGCAATTTTGGTCTTTGTAAAAAAAAAGTATGAATTTATTTAAATAACATTAACATTAACATTAAAAAATTTCGTCAATATTCCTATGTCCGCTTTTCTTGTGTCAGTCAAGTGTCAAGTGATGTTTTAAAAAGTATCCTTTAAAAAGTATAAAATGCTGTTCGATATGATGAACTAAGTTCAGTTTTCTTAAGAATCCTGCTTCCGAAGATACTCCCTTTCCTAACTCATGTCTTAAATACCGTGCTGAACATATCATATCAATCTACCCGGAGAAATGGAAGAAAGCTTAAATCATGCCACCGTCAAAATCGCAGAATGAGTACCGTCCAATCGCTTTCCTTCGTTCATATCCAAAGCTTTGAAGTCGTTATTTAGTCAACAAATTAACAAACATCTTCTCAAATATGATCTTATAACAGAAAGATAATCAGGATTTGGGGCCAAACATAGCTGTATCATAGATGATAATAAGTTTCTTTACTCTAAGGTGGGTTTCTTAGTTTTACTAGATCATTCTTAGGCCTTCGACACTGTCGACCATAACGTTCTCCCGACACAGTTTGCTTTAGTGTTTAGGGAACTTTATTGTATCTTATCTCTCGAATAGGCTGTTTCTGCGAACAATGTACCATCAGCTTTTCTCCCTATTAAAAGAGGTGTACCCAAGAGTCTGCGTTAGGACCTCTTTTTTTTTCTCAATGTGGCCTTTTCTCGCATTAGTGGCCTTCCTAGTGTTCGTAAAGATTGTAAGGTTCTCATGTACGCGGAATATGTCCAAGTATATATAAGTTGTAAACGTAAGAAATTACTAGACCGTATCACTTACCTAAATACTGTTCTTGGAAACATTTTTAACTAAAAAACGGTTTAAGCCTTAATTCTTAAAAACCGAAGTGTCTAGTGATCTCAAAACAAGTCTTTGACATCTCAACTGTTCCTCGCCTGGTGTTTTAAGACATTTATCGTGAAAACTGTTATATTTTTACTATCAAAACTCTCCATATAGTTCTATCCAGCTTGTAAATCAAATGATACTTCTAAAACTTCTTAAAGCATTATTATTTTCTTGAGAGACATTCTAGTAAATTGAATAGAACAATAGAAAGCTTATATTCCAAGATTATACCCTGAAGTATTGTACATAATTTTCAATTCCAAAATTATAAATTAATTACTTAATACCTAATAACTACATTAAGACGAAAATGTCTTTTGAAATTTTCTTAATCCACCTCATCGATGTCAACGTAAGCAAACTGAAAAATTTTTGTTGATTCATACAAAATTTCCACATTATTAAAAAAAAACTTAATTCTCAAAACTTTTCATGCAGCCCTGCTTTTGTTCTCTTAGTCAGAGAGAGAAGGAGAGAAATTTGAAAAAATTGCGTAAAATATTCAGTTAAGTTTTGAAGATTCGCAAAGAAACAACAAACAAGCAGGTATTTTCTGAAAATTATGCAAAGTGCTTGAAACAGTTAATTTAAATAAAAAAATCCAAGAAAATTGCCAAAATTAAATTAATTATTTAACTTATGATATTGCGTAAATATTAAATTAGTGCGAAGTATATTTTTGTGCATGTTCCAAAGACATTTTTCTGACAGACCTACAAAGAAAATGTAAAAATTCATGTCTATTTTTAGAAAACAATTTTAAAATTTCTTTTTCGAATGTATTGTTAGTATTTACATTTCTGTGTAGCGCAAAATGAATGAATTTTCTTTGTGTTGTTGTTCTGAAGTGCGTTTTACACTCTCTGGCCTTGATGGGTTGAAATGATTTTTGTTCTTTTTCAATGCCTTGATATGCGTTGCAGTTTGAATTTTCCTTAAATCTGTTCGCAGTTTTATTTCACTTGCAAGGCAATTAGTTTTTCTTGGTGACATTATTATCGAAATTCAACCAAAATGAATTAACATTTTAGTAACACTTTTCGAATATTTGCAGAAATTTAGCTTTAAATACAAAAATAATTAAAAGTTGCAAAATCTATCATCTCCACAAATATGGTTAATGAAGTCAACAAACCTTCCTCGGACACTCTAGAAAATGATGCCTTGAGAGCGGTAAGACTTCTAAGGCAGAATTTATTTTTCCTCTCTTATTTCTATTTTGTTTTCAGCGCATGGAATCATCTAATCGCAACATCGAAAGAATGCAACAAGAACATCAGGAATTGTTGCGTGAAATGGCAACTCTCAGACAAACTGCTGCCGAGCTTGCACTAAATAGTGCCCAACATATGCCAAGCATCGATAGTAGTCTAAGCAGCACTACTGCAGCATCTGCTCCAAATATCGAAGAGGCTTCCGTAAATTTAAGCCAGCAAGTATCCAGCGCTGTCGAAGCCGCAACGGAAACCTGCGAAGTCAAAACGGAAACCTGCGAAGTTAAAACAGAAGCTAGTAGCAGCACTTCAATGCCAAATGTTACACCGGAAGTCGATCACAACACTCCAACAGCCGAAGCTGAAGATTCAGATGAATCGGCAAAATATATACGTGAAAAGATCGCTGAAATTGCCGCAATGAAGGCACAATTTAAGCGTGTTCAACACATGGTCAATACAACGAATATGATTGAAGAGCATGTTGCACGTGATCCCTTAGAACAGCTTCCCGCTCAATTGCCACGTACGATTCGAGCTGAGCCACCTTCAATGGAGGACGACGAAATCGACTCAACACTGACAGATTTCAATGCAGATCTGGCAGCTCCCACCGGCGCAACTAGTACTCAGGAGAACGTAGAATTGCTTATGGATCTATTGAGTGTATTTGATGAATTTAAAAATGACCTACGTGAGCAAGCTTCAAGCTTACGTGCAGAACGTGATCGTCTTAGGACATTAAAAGAGGAAATTCTCCGACGCAGAAATCAGTAATATTGTGGGTGAAGCAGTGTTAAAAGGTGTCGTCTGTCTTACCAAATCCTAGTTTTTGTGATAAATTTAATTTTAACTATTACTTAATGTGTATATTCATGAAAGCTTTAAAAGTGTTGTTGTTATTCTATAATAAATTATCATGTTAACAAATGCATTGAGAATTGAGCATAATTTTAAGCATAGACCAGCAGTTTTTACTGTTATCCTGACAAATTTGAAGTTTGCTGCATGCAACAACGTTACATCAAAACCACGCATGTTTGCTAAAACATAATGCAAGAGATTTAAAGTAATTCCAACGGCGTTGTATGAAATCTTAACTCCATTTGTATACTCGTCGCAATAAAAGTTATGGTATCACAGTGAAGTTTGATTATTTGACCTTATAACAAAAATTATGTCTAAAACCAGAGGTTCCGGGTTCGAGTCCCGGTCTAGCCATGGCCCTACGCTTCTACCATTCTTTAATTCTTTCCTCATTTCTAATCAACTGAAATTAAAACTTATCAATATATACGACTTTGGAAGTTGTAGTTGGTGGTAGAGATGTTTGTGGAATGAGATTGCTTGATACCTCGGATTGACTGAGGTAAAGGCATAACACTTGCCTCAGATTCAAATTCGAATGTTGATATAGCACTCCACCACACTAGAACATTCTACACTTGTTTCTCTTGATTTCCCTTTCTCTCCTACTTATCTATCTCACCATTTCCGAACCAAGGCAGACTTGACTGAATAGGTTTGACACCTGAAATCATTGGTTCAAAGCTAAAAAAAAAAAAAATGGTTAACATAATGGTTATTTCAATGTAAAACAAAAAATTTAAAACTAGTTCATGAGTTAATTAAAAAAAAAAAAAAAAAAAATACAATAGGTTTTGAAAAAAGCGTGTCATTTCTGAAGTTTAAGAGCTAGTGAAATATTAAATATAGATTGTAAAGCTAAAATTACACAGACAAAAAAATTATATAAGTACTTTACTTTTTTCTATTTAGAACAAATTTCCACCTCAAAACGATCAGCTTAATTTATATAACTTTGGCAGTAATATTACGCTACTAGAAGAACTATCGTCTGTAGTTTTCCATTTTTGCCAAGGCGTTGCGTTGAAGGACATACTGTTGTTAGTGGAAATTGGATATATGTGTCCATATCAAATGTACACATATATCCAATTCTACTTCTAATACTAAGCTTCCTTTGTGTAATTCACCGAAAACAGAGTAATTTATAACTAACCTGGGTGTAAAGCACCCAAACACTTCATAATTTAATCGCGCTGCCACACTTATATCTCGTAGACCACTAGAAACTGAAAATTATAGAATTAGAAATATTGAATAGAGATTAGATTTTGACTGTTAGTTTGTCACGCAAGTATTGCATTAGAAATCTTACATAGAAAGTGTAACTGGGTGGATTCCACCCTAAGGTTAGCGATGGAGGGTTAAAAGTGTATTCAAACCTTTCAGTGTTTAAAGTGACACCTGCCCTGAAGGCTTAATAGAATTGAGTCTCTCTACTTGCCCTATGGCGAGGAGTTCAGGGCTTCATGAAAACAATTCACAGTGGATGCGTTACATTACACTCTCATTAATAATTGAGAGTATTCGTTCCAATTGGGTTGATTAATCTAGTTACACCATGTTCTCAGGGCACTCTGAATTAAGTGTTTCGGCCTTTGAACTTCGATTCCCCGTTCTCACGAAGCAAATCACGAATCCTAATTTAGTTTCACAGGGCGAGTTGTGAGGTATCCTGTTGAAACACCCATCGAAACGGCATATTAAACTCTGCGTACAGCAACACGGTTTCACTCAAAATCCTGGTAATCCCTGAATGTAAAATACGAACCTGTAACATTGTATGGGAAACATCACCAAACTATTATACCTTCACCACCATGTTTAACCATTTAAAAGGTATGTTGAGCGAGGAATTCTGTATTGGGGGGGATCTTCTCATAGAAAACCTGCCTCGGTCTGAGTTAAACAAATTAACTTTGGTTTCATCTGACTAAAGATGAATGATTTCACCATTTGCTCGTTGGCTAATTAACATGATCCTTTGCGAATTGTAATCGCTTTCGGACATTAACTTTGGTCAGGAACAGTACCTTTCGAGCAGCTTTAGCCTTCAATCCGTTTTTAATTAAAAGTTTTTTGATCTTTGAAGTGTCCACGTCCAAGGAATATTTTTTTTTGAGAGCGCAAGAGGTCACAAACGGATCTTCTTTTGCGTAACTGTTGGTTATTAGATTCCAGTTTTGATAGCAATCGCCAATATAAAACTTGGTTCTTATTTTCCACGGTTTTATTTATTCTGTGGATGGATTTGATATAGCTTCAAAAAACTATAAATTTATGCTATATAAAGTTAAATTAAAAATCTTATTAATTTTACTTACTTTTGGGCTCTATCCAACCGTTGATTTCAAATCGTAAATTAAAAGAAAAAGTAATTCAAAAAGCTTTGTACGATAAAAAGAATTAGAAGATAAACTTTAACATACAGGATAACAGTGTTGCCACTATTTTCTAGTATTTTAGCTAAAGAGACCAAAGCCAAGTTTAGACGAGACACAGTGTATAACAAACAAAGGATAAATAAATAAAATTATAAAATAAGAGTTGCGGAGTTTGTAACAGTGACGTAGGATTCGTTTTTACAAACTGGTACTAATTTTAAGATGTTTCCCTCTGATTTCTGTTTTTTGTGTAAACTTTAATGCATTCTTAACCATTTTCTTTGAGCAGCAGGTTGAAACTCTAAAATTTATTTTTAAATCATAAAAAAGAGAAACTCATGTTCTGTAGTTAAATTTTATTAAAAAATATCTTTCTATATTAAAAAATTTGTAATTATAATGGCTGGCCCTATTTTAACGCATACTTTAAACTTACACTCTCTTTATCACAGTTTCACAGATTTTCGAAAAAAAAACGCGCCATCGTACTCAAAAACAACTGTACGATGTTCATGAGAGAAGTGGATTTTAAACTACAGTTAGTTCACATCATAACATGCAATAACAATAGTGTTTAGCTACTACAGCTTTTTCGTAGTTACTCAGTATTAACTAACCTATTTAAAGCCACGACCCATATCATCAAAAAAATAATGCTATGGATACAAGTGGCTCAAAGCAGGCTAATATGGGAAAAATTTACCCACCAATATTTGGTTTGGGCTCAAGGACAATACAGGACGTAAATACTAACCACGCAAACATAGATCTAGTTATAGAATAGCTTTGATTCACTTTTGAGTTGACCTTTTGACAAGTTAAAATCAAAAACGCTACAGTTGTTAACAAAGGTACTCATGAGTTTTAAAGTAGCACTTAACATATACTTAGTTCGTTCTACTAAAAGGTAAACAAATTAAAGTGTTAGCATTTCTACTGCTTCTACGGTTAGAGTTAAAATAAATGAGAGAAAGAATTTCTCGAGAATCGAGAACACCGGTAATGAGTTGGTGTAAATATACGATATCTGCAGACCTCCTGCGCTCACTTAATGACTGGATTCTTAATAGTTTTAAACGATCCTCATAATGAGGAAGTTTAAAATGTCAGTTTCACTTAAGCCACTTAGAGCGAACTGAACAAACCGTTTTAGAATCCTCTCTATTCGCTCAACATGCACATTTTAACTTGAGGACCAGACTTAACTTGCGTACTCCAAGTGAGGACTTAAAAATGATTTTTTTCAAAAAACTGGAAAATAACTTACTGTAATTGATTTATTTAATAATAAAGAAAGTGGCTGACATAAAACGGAACCGCATTGAGTTAACACTGCGGCAGGAAGTCCATCGGGTCCAGCGCCAAAATCCTCATCAATTGTCCCAATGTACTTAAAAATATCCTCAGAGGTGAAGGATATAGACTCCAAAGAGACCCTGGGTGAAGAGTTTATGTAGTCAAAATATTCTTCATCAGGGTTGAAATTATGCTAAGTTGTTGTTAAAAAATTGTTTTTATGAGTTTTGGATATTATTAAGGGATATTAAAAATATACACAAGGATATTAAAAATATATACATGGTTTGAACACATCATTTGTAGTAGGTATATCGACCATTATATTAAATAATTTTGTCGATTCTTCTTGGCAAAATAAATATTCAGCCCAATCATGAATAATTTTTCCCTCAGAATTGGAAAAGGAGTTTTCATTTTTAAGATAGGAGATAGACATACCATTCTCTTATTACTAGTGTCCGACCGAATATTCGGTTTCGGTTTCGGTTTCGGCCAGTTTCGGCCCTTTTAGTCAGTTTCGGCTATTCGGCATCAATATGGCCGAAACCGAAACCGAAACCGAATAACTCTAAACACTAAAAAGTTCCTTAAAGTGTATTAAAAATTATCCCTTTATTTATTATTTTAAAGTTTAACTTTAATATTCAAAGAATATTTATCGTATGTATACGTTATTATTATCTGTTTGAATTGTTTTGTTTTTGAAAGCTTTTAATAAAATTTAAAAAAAAAATAAAATGTTTTTAAAAACAAATTTGTATGTAGACTTTCAGTTTCGGTTTCGGTTTCGGCTGAATATTACAAAAATGGCCGAAATTCGGTTTCGGTTTCGGTTTCGGCCAAAATTTTGGTTTCGGTCGGACACTACTTATTACACTCCTTAATATGGACGGTTGATAAACAAATTTGCATTAACGGGGGACATGACATTGGCTGTTTTTCGATTTTTTTTAAATATTTTAGTAAATATTCTTAAGATTCTAAGAAAAAAGTTTCATGGAGAAATTCCTACGGGCTCAAAAGTTACAGCCGGATTAGTGGGAGCGCATTTTTATTTTTCCTTGCATTTTTCTTTGGTCACAAACTTTGAACGCGTTTATCTCGAAACCATGTTTTTCGTACTGGTTGCGGCACTAGCGGGTTCATTTTTTGACGAAATTTTTTTTTTTTTTTTATTTTTTTAAACTTGATTCGCTATCGCATGACACGAGCTTTTTTAAAATTTTTTTTCGAGTTTTTATGAATTTTTAAAGTTTTGATTGAATTCTTTTTTAGTTTTAAATCATTAAAATTTTATTCTGAATTCATTCATTGGTGATTGCTTGAATATGATATTGAATTCATTTCGAGGCAATCATATTGATTTAAATTTCGAATGTATTCATTTGATTTAAATCAGATGAGATTTAAATCATTTCAATTATATCCAAATGATTGCAATTATTTGATTTAAATCAGAAAAGATTAAAACTATTTGATTTCAATCAAAAATGATTTCAATCATTTGAATAAAATCCCAAAATTAATTAACATGTATGACGTGGGGCATAATGTTTTCTGGTTTTCACTGTTAAATCAAGTCCTAAATTAATTTTCAAGTGATAGGGTATAATTAATATTATTTCTTATTAATTTCATAACAGAGTTAATTTATTTTGTGATTTAAATGAAATAATTGAAATCATTTTTGATTGAAATCAAATAGTTGCAATCATTTTTGATTTTATTGAATTGATTGAAATATTTTTTGATTTAAATCAAATGATTGCATTAAAATTTAATTCAGTATGATTGCTCCGAAATGAATTAAATCTCAAGTTAAGTCAATCAGCAATGAATGAATTCAGAATTAAATCATAGTGATTTAAGGCTACAATGAATTCAGTCTTTGGTTTTTCAATCAGAATGTGATTGATTCATGAATCAATCTTGAAATGATTGATTCATTTACAGCTCTGATTGATATAAACATATTGTTATCAAAAATTTGAGAAAATTTGTTTTTTTTTTATTTTTTATGCAAACTTTTCTCACTTACCTTTGTTTTTAACCAATAAAATAACTTTTGAATAGGTTTAAGATTTATGTATTTTTTATTTCTCATTTTTATGATATATATATTTATTAGTATAAATGGATTCAAAAATTGTTGTTATAAGTTATTATAATTAAAAGATTATTTCATGTTTTAAAATATGTTTTATTATAGTTTGACAAGCGATATAATTATGGTATGTCATAGGAATGCAGTTTAAAGTATACATTATGTAGAATATTTAAATAGGTAGTTAATAAATGTACTCAATTACAGATTTTTTATATGTACTAAAAAATTTATGACAATGCAAATGTACTCGTATTTGATTATACATAAATACAAAATGTTAAGGAATAAAATAAATAAAAATACAAATAAAAAATAAATTATAATAAATAAAAACCAAAAAAATGGAGCCTGAAATGCAATATTGTTAGCAGGTGTAGATGACAATAAGTGACAAAACGAAATAATCGGGACATACGAAAACCTAAAAAAAATACATAAGCAAATGAGAAGAAGTAAATAAAGCTACATAATAAAGATAGATATATGGCTAAAAAACAACAACAAATGTGTTTGTACAGTGCTGGCGTGGACAAAGCTTTATTGATTTTTGTTAATGCTGCATAGGAGATGTTGCATAAAACTTTCGAAAGATGATAAATTAATTTTAGGATTTTATATAAATTAAGTGCAATTTTATGCAATTCTCTAACAACTTGACGAATGCACAGTACATCAACGTACAAGATCAGCAATACTGTATTCCATACAAAAAACTATATTTATTTATCATTAGAGCGCTTCTTAAATTAGAGCGCTTTTGTGATACAGAATAAGAGATAAATAAATAAGTCGCTTAATATATATAAAAATTTTAAAATTACCAAGTCATACAAATATTTATATCTCCAGCATAATTTAGACTGACCCTTAAATTGAGATCTATAACTTGATTCAATTGTCTTAATAGAAGCTAGTTTTTTATCAAAATTAGTTTTTATTAATTGAAAACATATTCAAAAAAAAAATTTATTATTTCACAAAACTTTATTATTTTCAGCATTTAAATCAATATGGTTAAAATTTGCACCGCCATGGCACACACCGGGCTCATTACAGAACATGTTTTTTTTAGTCGTTTTTTTTTAGTTTAGCAGTTACCTATTTTCAAAAAAATGTTGTTATTTACCAAATACGAATCTATCAGGAAGAATATGATATTTGAATTTCGACGTCGAATTCTATCATCGATAGTGATTTCTCACTCAATTATCGAACGAAAGTCGTCGAACAAAAATTTGAGATCGAGTTAATTTCACTTTAAGTTTCACCCCTGTGCGATAAGTTGCGCTTTAATTATCATAGGTCATAGGTCAAATACCATATTAAATAATCGTAGATTTATTTAGCCGACGTTTGATGCTTCAAAAATGGATAAATATATAACACGATGTTATTACAAAGGTACAGTCAAAAAACAAATGCTTTTGGGAGAATCTGGTCCAAAATTCAAAGAATATTTATCTTGTAGTTATCAGGAAATATTTAATGGACAACAAATTTTGTGATGAAGCAGATATCTTAACTATACCTGGGTCTTCATGTCGCAATATTGGCCATGCAAGATAACTAAGCTGTAGTCAAGATTATAAAAATTAATTATTATGGATTACGAAAAGAAGGATATCCAGTAAGAATTTCCAACACTCCACCAACCTCAGTATAAGGACCTTTTGTGGATGTACTTAGTTGTACTCTCTGAATTAATTTATTTTTAGTACAAAACTGAAACAAATGCACACTGACTCATTGTTCATGAGGCCTCAATGGAAACAGTTCTTCAAGGGCATACTTGATGGTCATAGCTGGTCTAACAGTGGTGAATAAATTTGCAACATGCATTTGGTGACTAACATCGTTAAGTCAATAGATAAATATGTTGATGCATGCACAATGTGCACAACCACCATTCAATACGATCATCAAGCTGAATGATTGGGAAGGTTGGTTGTAATATTCAGTCAGGCCAGTTTGCGAATATTTAGACAAAGGAACAGCACCGAACAAATCATTATATTAGCGTTGTCCCAAATATTCAAGGAGCAGTTATTGTTCCTCGGTTTCACGGAGACGTAGCACAGCTGAGCGAACGAGAACCGCAACGGTGGTGAAATACACCTAAGCGCCAACGGCAGCAACAAACTTGCAACGCTTGTAGGACCACATATTAACTCAGCCACGCTTTATGGAGTCCTTGCCACAGAAGGTAGAGGTATATTTGACGTGCTATTTTATTTCTGGGAGCAACGCGTTTTTAAAAAATTTCTCAAGTATAATTTGTTTGGAGTAAACATTATTATGAAGTATTATTACAATTTAGCAATTTATTTATCTACAAAGCGCTAGATGTTTCAGCTAGTGTTGTTATGCCTTTGACTAATGTTTGCTGCACATCTGCTTTTTCTGCTGAAGTCTTGATCCAGTCTAGTGACGCAGTCCAGTTTTTCTGCAGATCATTGAATGTTATTTGCAAGTTTATATCTTTCATCGTAAGATATAAACTTGTTAAGTTTCAAGTTGTTAACAAGTTAAGTTTCATCATAAATACCATCGCTTTCGCCCTTTTATTGCTCCAGTTTTAAAAGCTCTTTTACATAGATATTTTTTCATAGCCATTGCCAGAGTCCTTAGAATGTTTTTTTAAGCTGCTGTACTACTCTCTGTTCCTCAGCCTTAGTCAGGCTCGTAAGTTCTTTCGGTTCTGGCACTTCAACAATATTTCTCAAACCTTGACACATACAGTTGATGTTATGTTGGCCAAACATTCGCTTGCTGTGGAGAACACAGAAGATTCAACACCACCCCGTACTTCCATACACTGCCCCATGCTTTATTCTCTCGTGTTTGTGCTGAAGTTTGATTGTTGGTATCTTGTGAAGCATTATTATGCTCAGCTTGTTCTGTTGCTATCGTTTTTATTGTTGCCGTTGGTGTTATAGGCTTAGTAATATTGAGTTGTGACTTAGTTTCATTTGCCGTATCCGTCTTCATCATCGTTATCCCAACAATCGCTTTTCACTTCATTCCATAACATGCCAGGTTTGATTCATAAGTTGTGGAGCCAATCCCAGGCTACGTGGTTATGTGTACACTTACAGGCGAAACAGCAACTCGGTCAGACAAATTTTGTTTACCTCAAAGCCGCCGACAATGGTCCAAAACTTCACGCATCATCTCTTCGATGTTTTGTAGGTTTTTTAATGATTGGCTCAAATTACAACACATAGCTTAGACAGCCTCACCATCATAGGCTGCATAGTACATATTTAAATTCAATATTAAATACTTTGAATTTTCAACCAATCGCGTAGAGATTAAGAACAGTACGATATGTTTTGTGCACGATAGCCTGCCAGGCTTGATTCATAAGTTACCGAGCCAGCCCCAGGCTTCATTAAAAAGGTTTTTTGTTCTGCCAAAAAGTAATTTTTTCTTATTATTTTTTAAAAATTCTACGGATTAGAGGATGCGCGGTAAACTTTGTTTTTTGCCTCAGCCAGAACATAGCCCACGACGCTGTCCTTATCATCTACGAGTGCATACATAGCTGAGTTAAGGTTAGGTGAGTCCATGATGGAAACAATATTTCATCTGATAGTTATCGGGCAAGCAAAATCTGCATAATCATAGTCGACGTTTGTTTATGTTAAGTGTTTTTCTTGCTGAATTAAATTAGATTCAAATTAGATTAGATTAAAATTAAATTAGATTCATTTTAATGAGATGTTCTACTTAGCAGTTGTATAACGCAATTCTATGTTAGTCCTTGCGCAGTGTTTTACTTTTTTTTCAATAAGATTATTTTTTCGTTTAGTTTTGAGCTGCAGCCTGTTCATCACCAAAGTCACCGTCTCCAAGCAGTTCAAGAGAATATTTAAAGAGGAGCACGGGAGAAAGCTTCTTTAGTGACAATTATGAAACTGTGATTAAATATCTGAAAAACGAAACCAGGTAATTATTAAATGCACAATAGTTGTATTTCAGTGGTGCGAAAAAATAGCAACAAACGGAAGTAAAAGCAATCAAATGACATTATGAGGAAAACGAAGGAGGTGAGCAGAATGAAACGATTGTATCCGGAAGAAAAGCTTAATCTACTAAAAAATCAAAGAAGTAAAACGGTCAAAGAGAACAAATTCTTAAGATCATCGAAATTAAGTATTGAAGATTTTGATACTATAAATGATGAAACGCTTATATCAGAAAATCAATGTGGCGTCATTAGAAAAGGATTAGAAATAAAGTTTTTGAAAGTAAAGGCAGCATATGCTTTCCAAAACCTAGAAGAAAATTCAAATGAGGAGATCGAAATCTTTTATGAGGAAGTAACGGATAAATACTTCAACATGCTCAAAGTTGTAAGCATGAAACTCAAAAACGCTGGTAGAAAACCGGCTAAGCTTAAAATGGAAGAAATGAAAATAGCAACGTTTTATGGAAAAATTACCGAATGAACCTCATTCTAAGACTTTTTAAAAAACTGATACATGACAAAGTCTCCAACGTTGAGAAAATGTACAGATTAAAGGCGAAATGTGAAATAGGACGTCTAATCTGTAACATTTAACCTTAAAACCGTATATTGGGCACTGAGTGCCCAGAGCGATTTTCAAGATCAAATTTCTATTACTTAAAATATTAAAACAACTTTGTTTGCTTATGTTTTCTATAGTCTGTAGTCTAAACTACAGGATGCAAAAAGAATTATATAAATCTGACCTTTTTTGGTGAAGTTACAGGCAAAAATATCTTTGTGTTCTTAAATCGTAAATCTGGTGCCCAGGTAGTTTTTCCATGTAATTTGAATTAAAAAGTCATTATTCAACCCTGGTTTGCTGCTTGTTTTGCCTTTTTTTGGTTTTTCGTTATTTCGTTTACCTGAAACCGGTGTATTTTTATAGCATACAGAATTTTGCAGCTTGAACGTCTGTTTTATTTTAGAATTTTAGTCAGTTTTATTTTGAGTTTGGTTGCGAAAAGACGTCATTTGTGAATTTGGTTATGAAAATATTATCAAAAAATGAATCGTGAAATGCAAAGTCTCAGTGATTTATATCACCAAAATAATAATTTGACGGAAGAAGAAGAACGACAGTTGGAAGAGTATTTGTATGCAGGCACAAATGAAATACGAGGACAAAATTATAGTTCAACAAATGAATCTAGGAATTTGGTGTGCCAAGTGATGAGAGCGATTTCGATGAAAGTGATAACGAGACACTTGCAAATATTAGATTCAGACAGTATTTGCAACAACAAACACAGGAAGTTGATGAAGAGAGTGAGCCACAGCAAGAATGTCCAGCAATTGAACCAAATCGTGGCGAAAAATATGTTGCTCAAGGCAGTGGAAATTCAACTGTTTGGTGGTCACAATCAACTGCAAGTGAACGAAGACGCACAGAGCATGCAAAAAGAGGGCGCATTTTTTGTTTAAATGTTTAAAATAAAACATTAAATTATAAATATTTTCAAAAAAAATCATGTTTTTATCTCAAATGCGCGAAAAATTAACATTTTTATAAAAAAAAAACCATACTATTTCACGATTTCCCATATAAAATGCACTGTGGGCACTGAGTGCCCAGATTTACGGAAATGTGTTGAAAAAATAATTTACGGTTTGAAGGTTAAAAGTTACAGACGCAAATTATGAAGCAGCATGATCTCTTCTAAAGCAGAGCTAGGAAAATAGAAGATTGCATTTTTCAACTCAAGTTAACAAGTTTTGTCATCAAGAGGAGTAATAGCTAAAGTGCCTCCAGCTTAAAAAAAACTTCTGTATACAACTAATGAATGTCTGCATGCTCTGAAGTCAATGGGAATGTACAACGAAGCTGATAATACTGGTGCATTTCTTGCAATTCTTATATTGCAAAAGCTTGACAAAGATGAAATCAGGCTCGACGAACAACTGATCAGCAAAGTAAATTCAAAAGCTAAGCGATGTTCTTGAATTCTTGGAAAACAAAAATTCCAAGCACTGGAAGCTAGCAAAGGCGAAAACGACGACCGAAAAATTGATAAAAAAAACAGCTTCAGAGGCAAACAAGTAATTTTCTTGTCATAAAATGTCATAAAACTCATAAAATTCAAAGCTTTAGCAAAGGCGGTAGCAGATCGTTGTTTTTATATCGAAAAATTTAAGAATGTCTGACGTTTGCCTGGATCATAAAAAATATCTAAAGTGTACAAACACAGGATATAAGTGCTACAAATGCGGAAAGGATCAACATATTTTTCTTCATTATGAGACGGTTTCAGGAAATAAGAATACACGGAATCAGCCTACGACACAAGGTTGTTAACGCAAGAAGAAGTATCATCATCAACTGTACTGTTAGCTACAGCTCAAGTGAAAATTAAAGTAGTGATTGGTGTGAGTTCTTGATTTTGAGAGCTTTGATCGACCAAGGAGCTCAGAAGACAAGCATATCTGAAGAAACCGCTCAGCTCCTGGCATTGCTTAGAGTAAAAACAAAAATTTAGTTTCTTGGTCTAGGAAGCACTATAGTTGGAGCAACAAAAGCACGTATAAATTTTGAAATTCAACCACTGTGTCTGCATATATTTTTGCACATGAAGAAAGTATGTTCATATTTGAACAGAGTCATAACTTTGGGGAATTCTACCTATCAATTTTATCTATCAATATATATCAGTAACTTTTTCGATAAAGTTTTGTAAAACAGTTCTGATAACCTTTGTACGGCGCAGAGGGAAAATGGTTTAACAATTGGTTTAAACAATGGTTTAACAATTCTCTTTTGTTTAATAAGAATCTAGAATGATAAATAACTTAATTTCGACATGCGCACGAGTTACATGAGTTGCCTACGTCACGAAAGACCTGATGTGAAATTCAGCTGTATTTCTTGCTCACCTTTTCTAACGACTAAGCAAACAAACAGGGTGCAGAGTACGCTCAAAATATGATTGTTTTCTTAACTCATCACCACTTATAATTTGATGCTTTCAATTTCTCATGAGTGAAAAAATTAGGCCGCAAACTTAACCAGTTACGATCTCTCACAAACAAAAGCAAAATTCGAAAATATTACGATCAATAAACACTTCGCTGTTATTGTCGTCTGTTCGCTGACTCGTGATTTTTCGTTGGTTGTGAGCGCTCGTTATAAAATTCAATGAGAAACTCATATTGTGAAGATTGAATCTTTGATCGTTCGTGAGCTTATTTTTCTCGTACGTTATTTGCTTTGTGGATTTCAAACAAAAAATTTAAAAGCAGGCGAACATTTGCAATTGAAAGAGAAACGCTTGTGTAGGTTTTTCGGTCGGTGGTGAGAAATTCGCCGATTGGAAACGTTTTGGGGACTTGCGGATGGAAAAACTTCATCAAAATAATGTTAATTTTGCTACAATGTACCATTTAAGCTGTTTTTCACATAAAAGGCACGTTATTTAGTTACTTTTCTATAGGCAACAAATTTTTTAATCAATATTTGATACTCAGCATTTTTTGTAAATTAACTGATCGAACACACAACAATACAATTTTAATATTACATCGCGTGTAACTTCTTCCGCGCGTTTCACAAGACACTGCAATGCAATGATTTCTTATACCTGCGCTTTACACACGAACTTTGAAAACACGCTCACGAACGATTCAAAATTCAATCTTCTCATTATAACTCATAAAGTACATACGATTTATTATGACAAAAAGTTTAGAGAATATACATGCATTGATTTTATGAATACACATTTTTCATGAGCGTGCTTGCAATCGTTCGTAGGTAGAGCGCGAGATCAAACAATCATTGTATTAAGTATTTCATGAAAGAGCACAGTTGCAATGTTTTCGTGAACATTCGATTTCTTAAGTATTCGTCATGATAAAAATCGCAAAATTAGTTCTTATGAGAAGATTGAATTTTTAAAAGTTCATGAGGGAGTTTTTCCGCGCGCTGTAAACAAATAATCACACAAATATGAAGCAGACAGCTCTTGGCTTTTCGTATCGAGATGCGCAGATCTTTGCAGCTTCTTTATCCTGTCTTTGTGATATCTAGATATTTATTTTTTTTGGATAAAAATCATAGAAAACTTTTAAAATATAACTCTTATAAGACTCCGAAAACACTCATAATTCTGAACTTTAAAGCACATATATTTTTCAGGCTCTTATCGCAGTCATATATTGGACTCAGATTTTTGAGTCTTTAAAGCAGGCTTGATCAGCGAAATTAATAAAAGGGCCAACGCCTAATTTAGAAAGATAATCGCCTGATTAAAATAAACAACAAAATACATTACCAACAACAAAAGCTAACATCTTAGCGTCACCACCATCGACGACAATGTACTTTGTTGCTTTTTGCAAGTCCAAAGAATGTATTAATAAAAAAATCCAAAAAAAAAAATACATTTGCGACAAACTCGTCAAGATCGTCTGAATTTCTATTCCACTAACAAAACACATACGCACAACAATAATGCTGTGGGTTTGGTGGTCGCTCCGAACAGCTTGTGTGTTTCGATGCGTATGTTGTTGTTGTTTGTTATTGTTGATTTTCGCAAGTGAATTTCTTTGTAAATTTGGCGCAAGCAAAATGTGAGTTTTATTTAATTTTAATATGAGGACCACGAAGGCCACAATGGCCACCTTTGTGATCATGCCTGCTTTAAAGAGTCCTTGAAATGAGTCTTAAAAGAGCCTTAACTATGAGTTTTCAAAGAGTCTTAAGTGTAACTTTTAAAAGAATAATTTATACGAATTCTAAAAGAGTCTTAAATGTGAGTTTTTAAAGAATCTTTTAAAGGAGTCTTAAAATAGTATTTATATGAGTCTTCGACCCTTTTTCTACACGACAATTTTCTTGCTGGCAAGTTGAGTTTGCTGGCATCGGAGCGTGATGAGAGGGGACGAGTACTGACTTGCTCGTACCGGCAAGTTTTGTTTTGTGCTGTTCTTTCTTCGAAGTTTTGTTTTCTTTTTATTCGGGAAATTAATCAGAACTGATCAGAAAAATTGCTGAGTGGAACAGCAAATGGCAAGTCCAAAAGAGAATTGAAAACTTGGTGACAAGAAAACTTGCCGTGTGGAAAATGAGACTTAAATCGTCTTTATTATGAGTCCAAAACAAGATATAGGACTGTTCTTATTTTGAATCATACTTTGGAGCCCACAAGCTACGAAAATGTTCTCGTAAAATTGAAAACGATGACCATTCAGCCTTATATATATGTGATTAAGAGTCATACTTATGAGATTTTAAAGAGTCGTAAGTGTGACTCTTAAAATAATAATTTATATGAGTTCTAAAACAGTCATAATTATGAGTCTTCAAAGAGTTCTTTATAAGAGTCTTAAAACATTAATAAATATGGGTCTTTAAACTGTATAAACAGTCATTATTATGAAACATACTTTGAAGCTCACAACCTACAAAAATGTCCTCATAAAAGAGTATTTTTTGAGCGCATGAAGACGACAAAACCTCATTTATATGAGTCTTGAAAGATTATGAGTCTTGAAAGATTAATCTTGAATTGAGATTTAAGACTCGTAATTTTTTCTGGGAAAGAGCTCATAAAAAATGTAAATAAAAAAGGATACATAAATAAAATTCTAAGTAATTCTAAACTTATACAAAAAAACTAACATCAAAATGCAATTTTGATACAATAAAATGTCACTTAAATAGAGGACGGTGGAAAATAATTCATTGAAGCATATTAGTATTAAATAACTAAAGCTAAAGTCAGAGTGAACACTACAAGCGAGGCGATGCTAACACGCTACTCCCAGCTGCAAAGCTTTGCCTGTGTTTTCTATGTGATATCACAAAAGGTATCAGAGTAAAGATGCTTTAAGCTACATGAAGATACATTGAAAGCTTCAAGCGTTCAATAGATGTTTGAAATGATTTGTATGAAATTTTAAATATAAAACTAAATGATTCAGCATTTCTAGTAACAAAAAAACGCTTTCACTCTAACATAGAACAGCATTGCTCATAGCATCTACCAATAGCGCTCACTCTGACATCAGCATAATCACTCTGACATATTAATATTTGACTACACCTAAAGCTGTTAAATGCTAGCATTGCCAGCGCCGTTAAAAACTAAACATTTCTTGCTCAAAGCGACTTACTAGTTACAACATCGATTGATTACAATATATGCAACAATATGACTGCAAACAAGCAGCAGCTGGCCGCTATAAAAACACAAACAAACAACTATGCAACACTATTGCGTTTATGGAATTCCTGTTTAGATTTTTTGACACGACCGCTGCCAGCGTTGCTGCTATCCTCAGCATTGTCGCTATTGGAACTTGTAGTTAATGCAGCAAAATCTGCAGCATTTACACTATAATCAGTTACTATAAATAAAGTCGTTGTTGTTGTGGTTGTTGTAGACGCTATGTTGTTTTCATCTTTCTGTTGCTTTTCCTCTGCTATAGCGTCATGTTTTTCTAGCAAGACGCTACAAGCAGTTGCGCCTTCTTCTTCTGGATTTTCATTATTCTCCAATTCATCCACTTGATTGTCGCTGGAGACGACATCGTCATTTTTCTCATTTTCATCAACAAAATTAATCTGATCTATATTGGCAACATCTTCATTTTGTGGCATTGAATTGCTAGCATTGCTGCTGGTATTTGCCGAACAGATTTGATCAGCTTCAGCCAAGTCAGCATCATTGATGTCAAGATTATCAATGTTTACTTGAATGTTATTGTTATGATTACTGCAGCTTGAGTTGGCTGTTATTGCTGTTGTTGTTGTTGTTGTGTTCGAGTTTTGCAGCTTAAACTGTGACTTGTTGTTGCCGCCGGTATTAGTATTGACCAACTTAGCCTCCCCAGCTACTGGTTGCGGCTGTTTGTTGCGTTGTGGCAGCTTCTTTTCAATAGCTGCTTGTTTTGTTGTATTGTTTTGGTTATGATTGTTGACAAACAAAAATCCTTCTAAATAACCTTGATACCATGCTAAGAATTCATCACGTTGACGCGGTATGCTTTTCTTTCTTATTTTTGCATAAAGCTTTTTGGGTGATATTATCAGTTGTTGTTGTTGCTGTTGCTGCATAGCTGTCGAAGTACTGCCGTCTGCTGCTGTAGCAACAGCAAGATTTTTTGCTGTAGATATTTGTACAGCGGCTGCTGTTAGTTTGGCTATTTCCACAAGCAGCGTGTCGTTGATCAGCGTATTTGCTGGCGTTTGGTTGTGAATGCGTGTTATTATATAATTGACCAGTTCGGAATCGGGGGAATCATTTTCGTATAGCTTGTTGTAGTTATTGTTGGAATTCTGTGTGAAAAGAAAAAAGGAGTTTAATACAAAAACAATATTTATTCGAATAATATATTATTTAAAGGTGGTATTATTCTACGATTTTCGAATCCGAACAATTTATTTATAAAAGGTTCTTTTAACCAAAAACATACAACGAGGAGACTCCAAATGTTAAAAGAGCTTTTTTGGAGTGCCAGCGAGAGGTGAAACAAGCGTCGTTCCGAACTCGTTTCATACTAAAGAACGAAGCCTATTTCACCTCTAGCTGGCACACCAAAAAATACTCTTTTAGAATTGGGAGGTCTTCTTGTTGTATGTTTTTGATTAAAAGAACTTTTAATTAATTAAATTTTCCGTCCCAGAAACCGTAGAACTGGCACACGTGACCAGTCAGCAATTATGTAGTCTCAAAAATTGCCTCTTCTCTTATAGAGAATTAGAGCGCCATAAATGTTAAATAAAATCACTCACTCACTCAAATGTTAATCAAGCTTGCATACTATGTAAAAATATCAATAAATCTAAACTTACGCTTGTTGTTGCTCTGCTCTGCAGCTCCTCTAGCACCAAAGTTCCCGAGTCACTATTTAAAGTTGTATCGCTAACATTGCTACGTTGTTGTTGACGTTGGTTCTTACGTTTCTTGCTGCTTGAGGCATTATCTGTGGCGACCAGAGGTCGCAGTTGTTCAGCTGGAATTGTAGTACGGTTAACGCTTTGCTGCACTTCATTTGTGGATGTGGATGAGCCTGTATTCAGCACTGCTGTAGTTCTAAGAGATGTTGTTGATGTGGCCATGTTATGACTAAGATTTTCATTCTCTTCGGGTTCTTCATTTTCTAAGCCACACGCAATATCGCAAATATTTTCAGCTACAGCAGTTACTTGGGATGTGGATGATAGATCATTGTCATCAGCATTGTTGCTCTCAGTCTCTTCGGCATTGTTGCTCTCAGCCTCTTCCGCATTGTTGCTATCGCAGTAAGCTTCCGCAACAGCTAGTTCTTGTTTAATTTGTGGCAAAAGTGGTTGTTGTTGCTGTTGATTGCCAGCTATTGGCGGCGTCGATGCATGCTGTTGTAATTGCTGTTCCTGCTGTTGCTGCTGTTTTTGTTGTTGTTGTTGTTGTTGTTGTTGTTGCTGTTGCTGTTGAATACCCATTTGCGCATTCAAATACAGCTTACGCAATGGATAACGTGCAGCGCTTTCAACATCATTTAGCAAACATTGTTGCTGGGTGCTGCTGCTACCGCTGTGTACAGGATCTGCTGCATCTTTTTCAAGCAACAAACTTTCCAAACGTCTGAAGACATCTTCTTTGATGGACTCATAGAACTTCGTTGTGAATTTGTCATTTTTTAAAGCGTTTACCAAAAGATTGCGCTTAATTTCCTCGGAAGTGGTGTCTTCATCCACATTTGCGCTGGTCACAGAGTTTTCTGCAACAAAATCATCAGTCACCGGTGCAGATGGCACATAATTATAGCCAGCAGCCATATCAACTGTGCAGAGCAAAAAGTCTCGTTCACGATCACGAGGGTTGCTCGTTGTTGTTGTGCCCACAGCAACTGAAGTGGCTGGTGCTGCTGCTGCTGTTTGTGCTTGGTGTGGTGGTGAAGCTGCTGCTGTAGTTGCACCTGCTGTCAGCATATCATAGCGTTGAGTTTCGGCCACATTGAGATATGGTTGTTGTGCTGTATGCTGCAAATTGCCACGTTGCAGTGTGCCAACTTGGCAGGCAGGTTTGGCTGGCACTTTATTACGCTGATATTGCATGTTGTTGCCAAAATTCAAATTCATATTCATGTTCATGTTGCGTGCAATGCCAGCATATGTTGCTGACATATCATTATTGGCAGAAATATTGTAATTGTCAAAAATAGTAGAGTCATCTTCGACACCAACATTATCATGCCAATTCAAGTTTTCCATAAGCTCCCGTGCTGAAGAGGAGGGCACATTTGCTTGATAAATGTTATTAGCCGCATTAGCTGTAGATAGCATATTGGCAGCAACAAGTTGCTGCTGTTGTTGCTGTTGCAATTGATTGATGCGACTGCGTTGCATAGAGCGTAAGTATTTGTTGCAATTGGCATTGTTGTTGTTGCTGCTGCCGCCGCCACCACCACTATTGTTACGTTCGTAGTTGAGATTGTTGCAATCATTGCTGCTGCTGTTTGGCTGATTGATTTGTCGTTGTGAATATAAATGCTGCTGCGGTAGTTGCTGTTCTTGTGGCAATTCTGGCAGCGGCAAGATGTGTGGCGTCTGATATTGTTGCTGCAGTTGTTGTTGTTGCTGTTGCTGCTGCTGCTGCTGCTGCTGCATGTGTTGTTGATTTTGATCTTCATTACTTTTATTAGAATTTGTTGAGAGCAAATTTTGACGTGAATAGCTGCAGAAGCAAAATTAAAAAAGCAGTGTTAGTTTGTTTAAAAGCACACAAAGAAAAAGCAAAATGTTAATACAATGGCTGTTAAATAAGGTATTCATTAAAAGCAAATCTGCATAAAAACAACAAAGTTCAGGAAAGTCCACTTGAGCGGATATTAAAGCAGGGTCTCACGAAAATGTGACAAGGCACATCATCTTAACTCTCTCTCTCTCTAAAAAAACTTTAAAAAACTTTGGGTCCGTTTATTTGTTAATATGTCATTCAAACAGGATTAATCATAATCCTCCTACATGGATTAAACAAAATTGTTATATGAATGAATTCACCATTGAAATGAGGTTGGAATAATACATGCCTTTGTCCGTCAACGTCAAAAAGAACAGAAGCAGCAAACATTTTACTAGAGTTGAATCCTCAGAATTAACTCAATTATTCCGATGATATTTACGAAGATGTTTGCAGTGATATCTCGTTCACAAGCAATTTCTTAACCCATTTTTTGCGAATGTTGCGAAAACGCATCGTTTAAACATTTGACACCTGCAGCTTTCCCGATGAAAACTTTTAATTTGCTAAGCATTCTTAACCTCAATGAAAGTATCTAATCACCTCACCTTTCTTATATTTTGCCCAAAAAGAAGTGTTTTGATGAATTTTATGAACCTTGAAAATTCGAAGTTTTAAAAATGGTAGCCGCCAAAAATGGGTTAAGTAAAGATGTTAGTGAAGATGTGATGTACATCGTTATGGAAGACAGTTTTGCTACTTCGATGAAAAAGTGAGAATTTTCCTTAATCAATGATTCGGAAAACGGCTTCAGGCAGGAAAGGAAGAAGCACGAAAGCATATGACTCATCAAAAACCGAAATCAGATGAAAATGGTTAATCCAAAAATTCTAAAAGAAGATCCACAAACGAACGAAAATCGAGGGAACTTTTGATGACACAATTTATTGTTGATCAGAATTTGGCAGTATCAATTTCGGATGACCTGAATAGGTTATGCAAGATAGTTGGAGGCGGGACATCGCCACTAGTAAGAACAAAGGCGACATGTTTGATAAACAACATTTTGGAAAAAGATAGCATGACACATTTTTCATACACTAAGATGAAAATTTGAGAAGTTAGTGAATTTTTAATAAACCGCGTCTAACTACCATCTGTTACTAGACTACTGTCAAAAAACTCGCTGTGCCGATTAGTTTGTGTTTGGCAGCCATTGACAGCAGACGATCTTGCAAAAAAATCATCAGCCAAACAAAGGAAAGGCTTGTTAAATACTATAAGAACTCTGCACCATCGATTGATATGATACACAAGTGGTTTATTGAATTCCGTTGCGGTCGTACAAGCACAAGTGACGACGAACCTCGTAGCGGCCGCTCGTAGAGTTAAAGTGCGCGAGTTTGTTGAGGCCGTAGGCATCTCAGACGAACGGGTGTGGAACATTTTCAAAATCATTTTATAATCATTTGGATATGAAAAAATTATCCGCAAGCTGGGTGCCGCGTTTGCTCACTCCCGACCATAAACGCGATCGTGTGACTGATTCAAAGGCGTGTTTGGCGATGCTAAACAAAGATAAGAAGGATATTTATGTCGATAAAGCGATATAATCTACATTGATTACCGTCCACCGAAAAGCACGATCAATGGCGAATACTATGCAGCCAAATTGGATCGTTTCAACGGCGCTTTGAAAGAGAAACGTCCCCATCTATCGAGAAAACAAGTGCTCTTCCATCAAGACAATGCGCACGTTCACACATGCCCAGCTTCCATAGCAAAATACCATGAATGAATTGAAGTACGAATTACTTTCTCATCCAGCATATTCTCCAGATTTAGCCCCCAGATTTCAGATGTCAAACCTATTCAGTCAAGCCTCCCTAGGTTCGGAAATGTGGAGATAGATAAGTAGGAGGGAAAGCGAAAACAAGATAAAACAAGTGTAGAATGTTATTTGTGTGGCGAAGTGCTATATCAACATTCGAATTTGAATCTGAGGCAAGTGTTATGCCTTTACCTCAGTCAATTCGAGTTATTAAGCAATCTCATTCCACAAACCTGATTAGAAATGAGAAAGAATTAAAGAAAGGTAAAAGCGTAGGACCATGGCTAGACCGGGATTCGAACCCGGAACCTCTGGGTTGGCAGTCAAGCTAACCACTCGACTACCGAGGACCCCGTTTCTATGAAGTTATACAGCTCATATACAAAGCTATATTAATATTTCTTAGACTATGTCCTGCCAAAATTTATAGAAAAAAATATATATATCAATTTTGGTATAGGGCTAGGTGTAAGTATTACAAAGCACGATAAAGAAAATGGGAAGAATTCGACATAGGGAAGTGTCACTATTAGAAAAACGCTGTATTTTGGTTATTATTGAGAAAATGGTACTGAAATGTTTGGATAGAACTATTACAAAGCACAATCAAGAAAGTCTGCATTGGACAAAGGGTCGTGTCACTGTAAGAAAACGCCGTATCTCGGTTAATATTGATACTACGGTAAATAAAGATACTTTTGGTGAATTTGATGTAGGGGTAGGTAGAATTCCTACAAAGCACGACGAGGAAGTGGATGGGATTCAATAAAGAGGCGTGTTACTATTAGAAAAACACTGTATCTCTGTTAATATTGACAGTAGGCTAACAATTTGTAACATGGGTAGGTAGAATTATCACAAAGTAATACGAAAAAGTGGACGGTATTATAAATAAGGCGTTGCCCTTTTATAAAATGCTCTATATATTATATAAAATAGTAGACGGGAATAAATAAAGGACGTGGCACTTTAAAAAATTTTAATGAGACAGAAATTGAAAAACCTACAAACTCTCAGAACTATAGTACAACAAATAATTTATATTGATTTTGACAGTTGACTCTGAGAGAGAGGATTGATAGCCCTGCAGCTACCTTGCTCATTCTACTATGTACAGAATTGAAAAAAATTTTTTAAGAAAAACTTATCATATTCTCTTAAACGGAAGAAACAACAAAAAATACAACCGACTTAAAAATGACTACAAAGTAAAAAAGAATTTAAATTACTTTTTCTATTAATTTATTGGTCAAATTTGATTATTTATTTGATTTTGCATTGATTTTCTTGTTATTTTAATTCTTTTTAATTGCTTTATTATCATAATAATATTAATTTCGTTATGAAAATAAAACATTTAAAAGTCGGTGTAAACATTAACAGAATTTTATAAAATTAACGCTTTCGTTAAGTTACTTGTTAAAAATTTCAAGAAAGCTCACACTTTATAGATATTTTATTGGTGGTTTTATTTATCAATTCGTTATCATATTAAGGAATCGGAAGCACATACATTAGTTCGCGTGAGTGTGCCTTTTCATACTCTGAAAGTGAATTAATACATTTGTTAATTTAAATAAACGCACATGCATGCAATAACGCATTAAAACGCAACAAAAATAACAAACAAATCTCGGACTTACCGATTTATTGTATTTGTCGCTTTAAATTTTTATGATATTAACAAAAAACCGAACGATAAATTTTTGTTTTAACACTCGAAAAGAGAACTCATAATTCACTCATAAAAGAGAATTATCAACAATTCCTATTAAACGCTTAAAATTTTAAATTTGAAATAACTACAGTGCACACGCGATAAAGTGAACTCTGCATTACGTGAACACTTTTTTCCCATTGACAACTCTAAAATGTGAACAACGTTAAAAATCCCTATATAGTGAAATCAGTTATAATATGTTTCGTTGTTTTTGAATTTTTTTTTTTCATTTTGATTAAATTTTTTAAATAAAAATTTATTTGGTTTCTTCAGAAAAGTAAGTTTTAATCAAGATATTTTGCATAAGTAGTTCGATATGATATTAAAAATTATGAAGATTTTTGCCTCAAATTGTGGCATTCGCTTTACGTTAGCATTTCGCAAAAGTTAACTGTCTTGGTTCTTATTAGGTCAAGTTACCGCCAGTGCACTGTATTTGCTTTTGATTTTGTTTTTATTGAATTATTTGTAAATTTTATTTTGTGTTTTTTTTACTTTAAATATTATGTCAATGGCAGTCTTGAAATTTTAAGCGTTTACTTTAAAGACTTCTTTGGCTGCCTTTTTTTTAATATCACATATTTCCTATCACAACTTTAAAAAATAAACATGTTGAAAATTAAAGAATTACAATATAATTTTGCTTGTACTATTATCCAATTTATTACTCTTCTCAAATACAAATTAAGTCAGAAAAAAACATCGTTTAAAGTCGTTACAAATAAAATGACTAGAGCCTCAAATTAAAATCTTATGTCGATATTATAAAAAAAAAACTTTAATAATTTCAGTTATCAGTTGAAATTTTTAAAAATGTACGATTTACCTTCTAAAGTTATCCCAATAATTATTGGCACGATTGCCAGGCGGCACTTGATTGTTTAACGTGCCACCGTTAACAGCAATGTTGCTATGCGGTTGCTGCTGCTGCTGTTGTTGTTGTTGCAAGTTATTCGCATGTTGATTTTGCGTACGTAAATTTGCATTATTTTGATGTATCGTATTGTTGTGATGATGCATAAATATGGGCCCCGGGCCAGTGGCAGTCATTGGCGATTGTGGAGCCTCATTGTTAAACTGTGGCGGCGGTGGTGGTGCCGCATTGTTGAGTGTTGTAAAAATACTAGCACTGCTGCTGGCATTTTGCTGTTGATGTTGTTGCAATTCTGTGGCATAATTGTAACCAGCTGCGCTGCGTTGTTGTCGCTGTTGAAATAAATGTTGTTGCTGCTGATGATAGTTGGAAAAGGCGCTACTACGTGGTAGAGGCAAGAATCCAGTCGGCTGCTCAGATTGTGCTCGATTTTGTAGAGAAGCATACACGTTGTTGGTGTGTATAGCACCGGAGAGTGATGTTGGTGGTGGCACTGATTCAGCGCGTATGTTAAACGCTAGATCCGCGCTAGAGGGTCCCGCAAGTGTAAGCAGTCGGTCTTGAAGCTAATAAAAAGAAAAAATATAATTTTAGTTTTATCAACACAATAAGTTTGATATATTTTCGATGCCAAAAATTTGTGAGGCATATATTTTATACATAACAGAGCGATTATTTAATGCACTTTAAAGTAATTTTTAAATACTCCATGACTTTTTAAGAGCTTTTATTATTTTAAACGTTCAATGTAAGTAATAATAAATTAATACCAAGAGTCTTATCTTGGTATTAATAAATACCTATTAATTTAAGTTCACAGCGTAATTAAACACTGACCTTAAAAAAAATTTAAATAAATTGACTTTTATTTTATTATTGAGAATAAATTATCTCGTTGTTGAGAAAAAAATCCACTCGAACAATGCAGCAGGAAGGAATTTTTTAATAATGACCACAACCGGGTACTGTATCGTTCATTTTCTGGACATGAATTAGCAAGCGGAGCCAGACGATTTATATACGCTTGACTATTTCGATTTCAGGATATAGCTCATACAGTTTGTAATACTATCGTATTCGGTAACGCTCCCAAAGTTCTTTCAATAGAGCAACTCAACGTTCAAGTTTGTGATGCATATAGTAGAACAGACATAGTTCCCGAAAAACAATTTATGTTCCTACGAAAGTGGTCAAGCACAAAAGTCCGAAGTATCAGAAACAATTTTATTTTTAAAGCTATAAAATTGATTGGTTGATTGGTTTGCTAAAACTACTTGATTTTTCAACTGAAATTTTCTCAATATTTTTACTCAAAATTCCCTGAAAAAATTTTAACTATAATGTACTCGAAACATATCCAACAAGTACCTGGAAAGTCCCCTGAAAAAGTATCTTAGTAAGTCTGTATTATGTCAATAAAGTTATAAATAACGAGCGACTATATTCGGACAAATAAACCGACGAGTGCCCGATTCGGTCTTCGTTCGTACACTGTGCCTGCTCAAGGTGTTCCAAAACTAGCACTTTTTCGATGTAGAGGTTTTACATTCACCGACACGGGCACCGGACATTTATCAGCTACTTTCTGGACACAAAATATGAGGTTGTTTCTCGGGATTATTGACTTGTAGAACGAGAGTTTTTTACCTCGAGAGAGGACTCTGCTTCCCAATTGCCTACTGAGGCCAAAGTAACACCTGAAAAGAGTTATCTTTCGTCAGTGTTCAGATGATCTTCTCCAATACTAGGTGAAAGAAGTCGTACGATCTTTAACCTTGTCTAAAGAGCAGAGACGTATTAGTTTTGCAGGAATACCAAATTCAGACATGATGTATAAAGTGATTCTTTATTGGCCTGTCTTTGTTTAAAGTTGGCGATTTGGTTTTAGCTGAAAATGAAGCTGTCAGCTCCGGAACATCACGGAAACTTGAGCCACGATACAAAGGCCTTTTTCAAGTAACGAGCGCCTTGGGTAAAGATCGCTACGTCATTGAAGATATACCCGGTTCAAAACGAAAGCAAAGGCACTATTCGTCAGTGTATTCTTCCGATAAGCTCAAGTATTGGTGTATCCTTCCGATGTCTGAAGGCGACGAAGAAGACAACAGCAAAGACGACATAGACACCGTTTGCGAAGCGAGGTCACTTCAATAATCAGGAAAGGCCGACTGTAAGGTATCCCTAGTATTTTTTTGAAACATTTGGCAACGCGAGTTGCGAAACAAGTTAGCTGCAAAAGGAGACGAATACGGGAGAGTTAGTTAACGCGGAGCCTTGAACGAACGTGCTAGAAAATGCAATTTCATATTAAAACAAAAATATTTTCTCTATTTATAATAAACTTAAACATTCTAATAAACTATTAAATTGTAAAACATTCATATGCTAAAACAAGTGAATTTAAAACTAAAACTTAAAATAAGTTACATTAACATTTATAAAATCTGTAAATTAAAAAATGCACATTAATATTTACAATAAATGAATAATTTATAAACCCGAAGGCTTATAAAAGTGATTCTTTCTTTTCTTGGGTCCTTTCCAAGATTTGTCGTAGCGTAAATAGCTGGACAATTCCAGGTCTGAAGCCACACTGATAAGGTCCAATCAGTTGTTTGACGATGGGCTTCAGGCTTTCACATTAGGTAGACTTATCCTAAGTAAACGCCGATTCAGATAGGCAGGCAGGCAGAGTGTGTGAAAAAGCGAGATAGAGAGCTATTTATATCTTGTTTGCTCACACAGATTTCAGCCTGCCTGCCTGCCTGTTTGTCTGAATCGGCGTTTACTATGCACGCAGCCTAAGGCAGTAGGTGCAAATAGTGGGATCACTTTTCTTGTGAATTGGACAGAGCACACTGAGGTTATAATCGTTTGGAATGCTTTCTTCAGACCATATCATGCATAGAAGTTTAAGAATGCTTTTAAACAGAGCTTCGTGGTCTTAAACTGGTCTTAAGCTCAGCCGATAGATAGCTCTTTTTGTTAAGACCTTGTTAAAGACAGGCAGAGGAACTTCAACGCTTTCATCCATAATTGGGGTTTCCGGGATATCATCTCTATTGGCGGAATTGTTGTTAGCCATCCAAATTCAAAAGTCTAGATAGTGGTTCCTCTACAACATCAGTGTACTTTGGATATCTGTCACTAGATTCCCATTTTCGTACTGGCAGGTACAAGTCCCTGTCTTAAAATCATCTGTCGGGCGTCTTATGTTTTTAAGAAATTTTCGAACCTCATTCCTGTCGCCATGAATCTCAATTATCTCACACTTACGCTTATTAGCCTCTCGTTTTTCGCCCAAAAAGGCTTCCTTCTTTCTTCTTCTTTTTTCGATACTGCTCCAAAGCTGCACGCGTAACAACCGACTGCAGGGTGGCTTTGTTTGCAGCATCCTATTCTGCAGAGGAGACTCCTGGTCGTGCCACTCAATATGGCGAGGGCGGTGGTAGCCTATCATCTCTTCAGCAGTTGTACGCATAAAGTGGGACATATGCGTTCACTAAACGCATATATCGTCGATAAGAGGAGTGCTTTCTTTAAGCAGGAGAGAGAGTCGAGTAGCGAAGCCTTAGGCTGTCCATTTGACTACAGCTTATCGATGAATAGCTTTCTTTGTGTAGAATTACAAGCAATCTTAGATGCGCACAGACGTGTATTATATATTTGGCTGTTGGACCAAATATGCCATCCTTGCATACCTTGGCGTCGAAGTTTCAAACGCGTTTTATATCGCACTCGTATGTGTCTTCAAGGCACTCATGATACGTTTTTGAAAATATAGTGTTTGCTGGTCGAGCAAAAGTTCTAGTTTCTCCGAGCAAATAACATTCATAATCTTGAAAAACGAATCGAAGATTCTAATTAGGCACATCAAGTTACGATCTTATTTCAAGTATTTCGATATTGATATAAATGAAATATTCTTCGAAATATTCTACTCTGATAAGCCATTTTTAACTGCAAAAAATATCATCTTAAGATTGAAAACCATCTAAATAACTTAAAAAACCACGTTATCAGAATGGAGCTCTTAGTAAATAAAATATATAGAAATATATTTAGTTATATTTTGCTGTAAGCTAATGTTTATATAATTAGAACCGAAATTATGTCTTTAAGTTGGTATAAAATTAAACGGTGTTAGAAATCATATTCCAGTTCGTATGTAATTGAAGAATACATTATCACAATTATATATGTAACAAGTTAAACTGTCATTCTTGTCAACTCTTTTAAGTCAATGCCCCAATGAAAACTTTTTCTACCATATTTCATTTCTTACCATGTGAATTGTGTTGTTTAACGCATCGATTTCACGCTGTTGATGCCACAACATCTGATTGCATTGACACACCGAGTTGATGAGCATCTGTTGTGTTTGCACAAACTGTTGCAGCAACATGGGATCTGCGGCAATTGGTGCGGTGCTGGCACTTGTTGCACCATTCGCTGTAACGTTAACAGCAGCGCCGAGTGTCGAAGCGCTATTTGAAGCGCTGCAAATGCAATCTGCACTGCTAGGTGCTGGTGGATGATGTTGAGAGTGTAAGCCGGGAACTCCGCCATGAATACCAGCAAAATGTGGTGGTGTAAATTGTGTTGCATATGGTTGTGCACTGGCACCACCATAATATAAATGTGGATTCCAAGATGTTGGCAACGGTGGTGGTAGAGGTCCTGGTACTATATGGGAAGAAAATTAATAATTTTAGTACAAATCTGTTATTTTTGCTGGTATTGAAATAACTAACACCAACTAGAAGTAGGAGGACCACCCAATTGATGCATGGGTGGCGGCATAGAATAGGACTGAGAACTGCCCGATTGCATGCTAGCCGCTTCCAAAGATGCTGCTGTATCGTGCGTAGTATTCGCTGGAGCGGCGGTCGCTGAGGCATCTTCAATTATATGCTTGTCATTACGTTGATTGGTAGCAGATGCAGGCGATGCAGTGGAAGCAGCAGCATGCTTTACGGCCGGCTGCTGAGAATCAGTGAAATATTTGTTGGCTGCTGTTGTAGTTGTGGTTACGCCAAAGTCAGAGTCATTTAGTTCCTCTTCCACTTCGGCTTCATCATCGGCCTCGGATACAATGTCATGAGTGCCATTTGTACGTGGAAGCTGAGCTGTTGTTGGTGTAGATGTGTGGCATACATTATCCAACTGCAAGCGTTGACATAATTCTTCGAATTCTTTCTTTTTTACCTCATATTCTTCTTTGAGCAGATCTCGTTCACCCTGTTCTGCCTCTTGACGCCGCTGCATAAGCTGTGTTGTATTGCGCTTCAGAGCATCTTCGTTGACTTGCGCAGCCGCTGCTGCTTCTGCCTTACGACGCACAATCTCCTCCTTGAGCGCTTTAATGCGATCTCGTTCTGCTTGTAGACTTAGTGCTTGTGCGCGCAAGTCGCTAGTGACCTCATTAAGCATGCGCACCTTTGCTGACATAAAGTCGTTATTTTCCTCATTTCCATCGCTAGCTGTGGGTGTGCGATCGCGATCATAGGAGCAGGAACGTTCACGTTGTACTGGCATATCGACAGCATTGTTGATCGGAACATTGCGTCCGATATCTTTGGGTTCCGTTCGTGCCGTGTGTTCTTCAATTAGATTAACTGTTTGCATCATATCTTTGAGGCGCTTCAATTGAGCTTTCATTGCAGCTATATCGGCAACTTTCTGACGCATCATTTCTGCAGCAGCGGGATCTTCACCAGCCTCAGTGGCAGGAAACTGCGCTGTAGCCGCTTGTAGCAATTCAATGGGAACAATGCGGGAGTATTCTACGGGTACCACACGATGAGTTGTTGATGAAGTGGGTGGAGGAGCCGGCGTTGCATTTTCCGCAGGCACAACTGGGAGTTCTTCTTGTCGCTGCTGCTGTTCTTGCTCTTGGCGACGTTGCTCAGCCGTACGCTCTGCATTTCGGTTTATATCTTGCAGTTCACCTACCAAACTACGCATCTCATCACGTTGCACGCGCAAAGACTCCAGCTTGCGTTGCAAAGCTTCCTGCTCTGCCAAAATATCAGGCCCATCATCGCCCAGCAGGTTGCCCAAATCGTTTTGATGCTGTATAAATGTGGTTAGATTCTTCATGCGTCCCACTAGCGCTGACATATCGGAGTGCACCTGTTCGATGGACTGATATTCAGGTGGATCGTTGGGATTGCCTCCATTTTGTTGGCCAAAACTTAAAGCCGGCGCTTGATGGCGCAGCGCTTCCATTTCATTTAGATGCTGTTTGGCTTGTTGCTGCAAACGCAACAATTGCTGCTGTTGTTCCTGTATATTTTGTATGTTGCGATTTGATGCCTCTAAGCGCTGTTGCAGCTCATCGTAGCCGGGTGTGTTGTCAGGTGTTGGCGTTTCCTCGTGAGCGCTATGCAGCGACTGTATGGACTGAGCTCGATTGTCGCTTATCTGTATGAAAAGGGAAACGATAAGATCTTTATTAAAAAATATGCTCTGTTCAATGATTTGTTCTACATCGTCGTGATTGCTCTAAATAGTCAAATGTTTAATTTGCATGCTCATCTTTTTTGAACGCATACCTCACTTAACGCAACATCTTCTAAACTATTTGAATTGACAATAATATCTCGCTCAGTTACTGTTGGGCTTCTTACTTCGTTCACCATGTTTGGGGTCTATTGAAATGAATTGAAAAAAATAAATAAAAAATACAAATTAAAAAAAATATAGAACTAAAAAGTGTCAAAAAAATAAAAAGTTAATATAAGAAAGAAGGAATCAGAGAAACAAAACATAGGAAATAACGTTTACAAAATTGGGCCAAATTTTTCAAACTTTATATTGCAACGCAACACGTTGGAGTCCCACCGTAGCGGACTTTTTTATCACACGTACAGCATTAACATCTTTGTTAACCTAATAGTTAAGGAATCAATAGTCGGAAACTCACCTTATTACACTGTTGTTGCGTTGGTGCAGTGGATATTTGCACAGCTGGTACGGCTGCTAGATTCGGTTTGGAGCTTAGCGAAAGAATTTGTTGAATTAGTTGCAGGCGTTGCAATAAATTTACATCATTTACAGCGACGTGGGCTGATGTCGATTGCGTATTTGAAGCAGCAGCGGGAGCAGATAAGCCACTTCCAGCTAACTCTAATAAATTTGGCGATCTTGGTTGTTGTTGTTGTTGATGATAAGATGCCGCCAGCAGCAATGATGATTGCTCTTCGATTTGATGTTGCAATTGTTGTAGCAACAGTAATTGTTGATTAATTGCAGAATTGGTGTTGGTATTGTTGCTGCAAATATTACTTCTTCCTGTTGTTTCACTTAAATGATTGCTTGACACAATTTCATCATTAATTGAAGCTGATATATTACTATTGTGTACAATGCTAGGAGTTGTTGGTATTACAACGCCAACTGCTGCAGGATGATTGAGTAGATTTAAATTCGATGTTGTGGCTGCTGTTGATGCAGTCGCTATTGCTGTAGAATAGCTATTGTTGTAGTCGTTTATTGAATCGTTTTGTTGTAAATTACGTCGTGGTATCGGACGTACTGGATAGCAAAAACGCGATTGACTGTCGGGAATAGTTTCTGTAAAAAGAGGGGAAATAGCAAAATATTAGTTAATTATAAAAAAATATTTATCTTTTTTTTTTCATATATTTGTTGAAGTATAAATCCAACTTTGGGTTCCTAAAAGTATTTATTGGAACTCAGTTACTATTTTACTCGAGGCACAATGAGTGCAAGATATATTCGAAGATATGATGAGAATTTGACGTCGGAGAGAAATGTCTCAGTGTTCTCAACGATCTTAATGAAAGCAACAGCTACAAGCTGTACCATGGTAGAATAAAAGAAATTAGACCCTTTGCGGAGAGGCTAAACTACTAGGACTAATTTGATAGCCCATAGAAAATCTCAAAGCGATATGTCCGTGAAAATAGCAGAAAATATTCCATTTTCACGCGTTCTATGAGGTTTGAAAATTATGGCTATAAGAAAAAGAGAGCATTCCCAAACGTATCTACCTTGTTTAATTCTACCATAGACTGTACTGTACATGGTTGAATAAGGTTGTCGCAAGGGTGAGAGCGAGTGCTCATTAATGTCAAATCGAGCTTATACAAAACCTGAAAGAGAAAATTGACAAAATATAAACAAAATTATCCGGATTATTTTTATTAGCATGCAAAGCAAAAATAAAAATTATAATCTAATAATAAAGATTATTTTTGTAATCCATCTTTTCGTTCTAGAACTGTGAATAGAAAGCAGTAGAAATATAGACTTTAAGCAGCACTGAAAAACAGTACAACGGCAGCGCCCTTTACAATGGTTCGTAAAGGGCCGTTTCTTTCAGAAAATTTGCTATCGTGATTATATTAAGGCGAAAGGAACGCAGCTATTGAAAGTTTCTTGTAAAGGGTGTTTTTTTATGAGGTTTTTTTTTCAATATGGATTACTCTATTGTCTGACAGTTGTTTTGACAGTTCAAAGTGACGTCTCTACTCAGCATTGTTTGGCAAATCATAGGCTAACTCCAGAGCAACGCTTCCAAATCGTGGAAATTTATTTTCGAACAGTGTTCAATTAAAAATGTTATTTGAATTTTTTGGTTGAATGGATGTGTCAACAAGCAAAATTGCCGTATTTGGAGCAAAGATAATCTACACACCGTTCAAGAATTACCAATGCATCCCGATAAATATACTTTTTGGTCCTTATTTCTTTAAAAATGAGGAAGGACGACGCGTTACGGTGAATGGAAATCGATACAGAACCATGATCAATGAATTTTTGTTGCCAAATCTTCAAAATATGGATGTGGACGAAATGTGGTTTCAACAGGATGGTGCCACTTGTCATAATGCGGGCGAAATAATCGACTTATTGAAAGAACATTTAAACGACAACATTATTTCGAGAAATGGACCGGTGATTTGGCCTCCGAGTTCGTGTGATTTAACGCCACTTGATTATTTTTTGTGGGGATACGTGAAGTCATTGGTTTATGTGGATAAACCAGCAACGATTGACGCTTTGGAAACCAATATTCAGCGTGTCACTGCTGAAATACGCCCTCAAATGCTTGAAAAGGTGGTCGAAAATTGGACCTCCAGATGTAGGGAATTGAACAAATTGCAAGAAAAAAAATTCAAAAAAATATATTTTTCTCTCCAGCATGGTTTTATAGAGCTCCAAACTGGCGGCAGAGAAAAAAAAGGTGCCTCGTGGTTGCAGCGCTGGGAGTCGCAAAAATTATCCGATCTGGAAAAAAATGACTTTTTTAAATCGAATTTTTCCATGAAATTTTTTTTCTTAGAATCTTAAGAATATTTACTAATCGATTTAAAAAAAACGGCCAATGTCATGTCCTCCCTTAAGAGTATTATTATTTTTTTATTTTAAATACCATGCGGCGTTGTTATCGCATTTGGCGTAGACATTTGTATGAAAATCGGATTGTGATGTTGGGAAAAACACTATCTATTATTTTTTATTATTTTCTATTTTTTTATTCTTTTTATTATTACTTTATTACCATTTCTTATTTTTTATTACTTTTTAATATTTTTAATTATTTTCTATAATATAAATTCATTATTATAAATTTTTATTTTATCTGACTTATAAAATTGTGGCATTTTAATTGTTTACTTTAAGTTTATATTTATAAAAATTTATAATTATGTTTATATTATAATATGTCTATATTATAAAAAAACATATTTTATAAGAATTATTTTTAGAGCTTGATGCCAAATAATTTATTGAAGTCAAACAGGTTGCTACAACAACAATGCATATCTTTGCAGGACGAAGTTTCTATATTTTTCATAAAACTTCTTTTGTATTTTATTTTATAATTTTGAATGTATTATTTCATTTAATTTTATTATTATTTATTATATATATTTTTTATTTCGGATTATTTATTATTTTTAAATATTTTTTTATTAATTATTTATTATTTTTTTTTTTAATATTTAACGAATTTGTTTTATTTAAAATGAAATTTTATTATTTATTGGACACTTTTGTTCCAATTTGATTTTTATTCAAAAAAAAAACTGCTTTGGATTAGGTTTTTTTAACTTTTAGTATTAGATATCACGGTCACGTGTCGCATAATTATTCCAGCGTATATGATTTGTATTCTAAATCCAAATTATATTCCAACAAAATTAAACCTATTAAGATGTTCACAAATTTGTAGTTCGGTTAAGCATCTATTTGAATAATTGTACAGATTCACTCTCCAGAAAATCTCATAAATTAAAATATGTATTATGAAGAATATTAACTAAAGTTTTAAATTAGTTAACTAAATTAGTAAACATTTATAAAAACTACGAAACATGTTTAGTTTAAAATAAAAAAACTGGGTTATTTTAAAGAAATAAAATGACGGAAAAGGCTAAAGCTTCACTTCACGTAAAATCCGAATTTTTATTGAGTGCATATTTTATTTAATTTCATTGGCTTATGATTAAATTTTGTTAGAGAAATGGTAATAGAAATTGTTGATAATTTTTTGTTAAACAATAAACTATGAACTATTTTCAAACTTCATATATTTCAAAGAATTACTATTTTTTAAAAGAATAGTTCGATGTTAGCACAAAGCTTTAGCAGCTATTTGTTGCCTGGATTACTTACTTACTTACTTGCCGGAAATAGACAAAGGTTTTATAGAAAAATTAAAATCAAATAATAGATATAAAATGCCGAGAAACACCGAGTTATCAGTAATGAAATAGTGTCTTGTTTTTGGTCTTTGTTTTGTGTCTTGTACATACGAAGAATTTTTAAGAATTTTATAAATTTAAAAATAATTTATCATTTCTAAAATACAAAACACTCCGGTGAATCATTTCTTTTTTAAAACAACATGAAGTCGTTGATCTATGACGATAACCCACCAATCAATAATATATTCTTAGGCACCACATATCAAGTTAAAAAAAACTGCTTTAAATTGTATATGCTTAAAACAAAAACATCAAGAGAAATTGCATTGAACTTTCAAATTGACTGCAGTGAATTATAAATCCACAAGATGACACCACACCTTAGACACCGCAAATTAAGAATTTATGCAGACATTTTTTATTTAATTTTAGATTTAGAAAGTTCTAGAGATTCTAAACTGTTGCATGTTGTTGAGTTACTCAAACTTATTTATTGACGTAACGAACCAAATAATATAAATAATTCAGCACTTTTAGGACTTTTTCTAACGAATAAAAGCTTTAGCACGTTAAAACTTAAATAATTAATAATATTTTAAAAGGTTTTTATATCGAACCTTTTGAAAAATTGCTTTAAATCGAATAAGACACTCGAACGCGATGCTGACGATACAGAACTAAAATAGCAAAAATTTAAGTAATGATGTCGATAGTCAAGCCTTTAGCAATAAAAACAACAACAACATAGGATGCCTAACTAAATGTCTAGCTATAAATAAATCTAAGATGATTTTACTTGTTTTTTTTTAAGAAAATTAAGAGAAATGAAAAATCAAATACAGAAAGATAGATAGATACTCTTTACAAGAAAATTAAAATTTGCTTGAATTTTTCATAAAAATCATACTAACAATTCATTGCAATTGCTTTTAGCACGTTTTTTAACTTGTGTTTTTTAATTTTATTAGGTTTTTATTTTTATAATAAAATCAAGTAAATAAACTAAAGGTACCATGTTATTATTTTTTTATTTTTTTTTTTTGACGGAGAAAACATATTTGCCAAAAGTTTTCAAATTTTTATTTTAGAAGAAGCTATTTTTGTGTTCATTATATAAATTATTATGACTGACAGTTGAAGATTCATCATATTGTACGCTTTGAAACTTAGTGATTTGTGTTTTTATTCCTAGAAACTACTTAGTACAACAATCTCTAAAGAAATATTAAGAACTAAGCGAGAATTTTTAAAGCATTGAGAAATCAAAAATTTATCGAGAAGATGAAGATATCGTAACTCTCTTGAGCAAATGGAAGCAAATTATTATATACTTAAAAAAAATGTTGAACTCCAATGATCGGATACTTCCTATCGGAAGCTTCAGAACGATCTAAAGTTAAACTGTTCACTTTTTAAAATATTTTATTGCTCATTGATAATGAATCTTTAGGCAAAAAATAACGTCCACAAAATTACGAGAATATTTAAAATTAAAACTTAAAAAAATATGTAACTTAATAAATTTTATATAAAATTTCAAGTAAAAAAGTTCGCGAATAGTTTATTCCAAAATGTATAGATTCCAATAAAAAATCTTTACTAAGGATTTCTTATAACTTTTTAATATTTTTATATAATGCACACACTCAGTTTATAATTTTAAAGAATCGGATAGACTTAAAAGGTTGCTATTTAAGGAACACTCAAATTTTTCTTTTATAAAAAAGATAATGCTTTTTGAATAGAATCTTCTAAATAGCCTCTGGAACACCTTCATGGGACACACTTTTCCAGCAGTCAAGGTAACTGCGAAGACTCTTCACGGAGGGAGACGTTGCAAAGAATTGATGACACACTTGCTTTTGAAAATATTTACCAATTGTTTACGCCTTAACTATAATCCAAGGAGATGTCAAAGAGTCAAGGTTATTTTCATTGCAAAAGTTGGTTGGTTGGTAAGGTTATTTTCATTATAATGCTTACCCCAAAGGGGGATCAACGGAGTGGACTCTACATGAGGTTTTTACTAACATTCAGAGAACTCTGTATTTCAAACAATTCACTTTTGCTGCCTTTCTTCATATTGAAGGAGCATTCAACAACATTCATATAGTTTCCATCTATGACTCTCCCACAGAGTTGGGGATTGAACCACATATGAGGAACAGGATTGTCTCGATGCTCAATACAAGAGTTAATAATTCAGGCGGATATCGATAATAACCAACTAACTAAGTCGGTAAATACGTCTTACAGCGCGGTTTGTATGGGGTTGTTTTAACAGATTTTTTCAAGGTCATGAAACTTTTAAACTTTTTTGACGAATACTTTAGGGTATACCTACAACCTTTAATACTCATCGTTCAAATATAATACATATACTAAAATATCATACATATCCTGCGCTGCATGAATATCTTATTTTGGATTTTGTCATTATTATATCAAAGTCACAAAATAATAAAATATAAAAAGAAAAATGCATGTGTCTATATAAGAAAATCAATCATCAGCTACTTATGCTGTGCCTGCTGCTTTTTTTGTTTTCGTTTCGTTGTTTTTGCTTGTATTGTTTTTGTTTTATACGAACCGATTCGCAGGCTTCTTCATTGGATTCTTGTATGTAATACTTCTTTATTGGGTTCTCGTGTGTACTACTTAGAAATGAGTGCTTTATTTTAACACAAGATGACAATCACAACCTCTTTTCAACTCAGTCAATGAACTGTGAAACTTAACGATTTGGGTCTATGATCCGGTTAGATTAAACTCTAGTGAAAAAACGAGTTGGATCACATTTCTTTTTATGCTTTTACCCAATAGATGGCGTAAAATTTTAATTTTTGTTTTTAATGCAAATTAATTTGGATCCCACATCCCACCAGCACTAGCGAGTGTAGCTCGCAAACTAAACATCGGACAGAGACGAAAGCATTTATGTAAAGGACATGTGCTCAGTGTGAGATATAGTCACCATACGATTTTTTTAAAAAACGGAGTCTTCATTTTATTTTGAAATTAGTAGTTAAACTGACTGTAGCTCGCAAACTATATATCGGAAAGTGCATTTGCTTAGCCTTCTTTTCAACTAACTCAATGAACTCAACTTGTCAAACTTAACGAAATTATCGAAAAAATTTGACATTTTGCTTGTTTTTTTGTGATTGATCATTTTATCATGCTTAACCCTGGTTTTCACTATGTCAATTCCAATGTTCAGTTGTTGTCAGTCACATGAAAAATGCCAACACGTTGTCATTTTTTTTCTGTTTGACAATGCCGACAAATAGAAAAAACTGATATTTTCCCATGTTTATAGCAAAAATTGCAAAAAAAAATTAATTTATGTGATTTTTTAAACTTTTAAATTTCATGTCAAACAAAAAATGACTAATTGAAAACCAAGCATTACTTTTAACTTTTTCTTTGTTTTGGTTTCGATAAGAAGTCTATAATTTAGTGATATTAATTTCTTTATTAATTAATATAACCCACAAGAGAGGCTTGTGGTATAAGTCGAGTCAACACAAAAACCTTAATGCAACGATCACGACATAGAGTCAAGCGGACATCAGAGCCTTAGCTGCGTTAAAATTTAATTCCAAGCTATATAAAAAAGAACTGCCCAGGCTGGAGAGTTTTCCACTTGATACGACTATTAATTGGACAATAAGACAATTGGTTTTAAGCTTATATAATCAAGGTCTTGGACAAATAGATATACTTTGAAAATTTCGTGAGCATCAAAATATCGGTAAAATATATCTCGAACTTGATCTTTGTTTTTAGAAAGATGCTTAAATACCGAATTTCATTACGATCGCTTGAAAATTAAGACTGAAATCATTTTCACAGATAGACAGACAGACGATCATGGCTTTATTCGGAGGCATTGGAAAACATTCCCATAAATCAAAATGCTGTTCAACGATTACAAAATGTCCTAAAGGTTATAGTGAGGTGTGCAATGTCAATAACGACCAAATTTCTCTGATTTTTCTTCAAAGTGCCGTAAAAGTCAACGCAAAATATTATCCGGAAGGAATTTTAAAAAACAATTACTGCCTAGTGCTGAAAAACTGTTTCCAAATAACTAATGGGTATTTCAGCAAGATGTGGCGCCTATTTGTTTAAAATTTGGGTTGAAATTTTTATATAAATGGTGGAATAACCAACTATGATATGTTTTTCGTGAAGGAGCTGGCAGAATCGAATAAAACGTGGCAAATAAAAGCTTTTTAGTATTCTTAAGGGTTTTATAAAAATCATCACTTTTTCATTTTTAATTAATTAATTAAAAAGACAAAGGACCCGGAACTGCTATATTGCATAATATATATGTTACAATAATTAGAAAATTTAATTTTAATAATGAAGTTAAGTTATAATTTTTATAGTTGAAAATGCTTGTATTTTTTGTGAAGCAACGTTTAATTTGTCCAAAGAGTCCTCTTGGAGTTTAGGCAATTTTATCACTTTTTGGTACCAAAAATATGCGAACGGACTTATTACTATTATGTATTCGAAAATTTCAACATTTTTTGTTTTGTTTATATAAAAATTTCAAAGATTACTAAGAGTATACAAATATTTTAAGACGTTGCAATGATGTTGTTGATAAACAATTTTTTGGCATGAATATGGATAAACATGGAAATATTTATAGTTTTTACTAAAATTTTACTTAAAACCACAAATGGATTACTATAAGTAAAATAAACCATGAACAATTTTTAGCTCGGAATGGGAAAAGGGAGTTTACATTTCAAAAGATAGCAAGTAAAGACATCACAATTTCTTTCATTACACTTATGAATATTGATGGTTGTTGAAGAAATTTCCATTATAAATTTTCAAAAATTTTGTCTGCTTTACCTTAAAAACAGAAACTCCCTTTTCCAATTCCGAGCGTACAATTTTTCCAATTCCGAGGAAAATGACTAACTTTTCTGTTAATATCAGTTAAAAAAACCATATTGTTAACTTACCTATATCAATACCACCGGAAGTTGCTGCGTTGGTTTCATTCACCTGCTGCTGCTGCTGCTGCTGTTGTGGCGTCTGTTGACATTTGCTGTAGTTGTGTTGCTTTAATTGATGCTGTTGTTGTGCGTGTATTTGTTGTTGGCTGCTATTATTAGTAGTAGCAACGGCCGAGAGTAGATAATCCTTTAGATAAACAAATAGAATAATAAAAAACATATTAATGATATGGAACATTTTGAACGCTTTGTTTTGTCAGCAAGTTTCGATTTAACTTAAATGAATTATATGAATTAAAAAATATATACTCGCAACGATCTTCTTACGTTGCATGAGTCGCAAGAACTTCTGCATAATTCAATTGAATGAATATTCTAACAAGCAACAAGTTAAATTAAATTCGTTAAAACGAAAATTGTTAAATTGTATATTAAAGAGAGGAGAGCAATATCTAAAATAAACATAGTAATCAAAGTAATAAAATGCCTTAAATTATTTTAAGGCCAAATTCAAATAAATATTAAAGTTCAATATTTTGTATGATATTGTTTTTTTGTATTTAGCATATTTTCTAAACGTCATTCACCATTTTAAAATAGAATTCCACGCTGTTATTCTTTCAATACCGCTGTTTGAATGCGTGGGAAATTTATGTACTTTGAATTTTTGCATTGCAAGGTTGCTTCAGGTTTTTTGTGCGAGTCTATTTTTAACTTTTATGACGCATTTGACTTGAAATTTGTGGAAATAGTCGAATTAACTTTTAGAAATTTTTATAGATCACAGCTAAAGAGAAAATTGTTTGTTAAGCAAAAGGCTAGATCAGCTAAAGAGAAAATTATTAAGTAAATGAGAATGTAAAAAATGAGAAAATTCATTGTTTCGTTAAAACAAAAATTGAGTTTAAAATTAAGTATGCAACGAAGAAGTATTTGTTTTCATTTTAAGCTTTAGTGTGTTATAAAGTTTTTGTTAAATCATAATTTACTTTTACATAAGCAATTAATTTAAGATATCGATACAAGAGATCTGAATGTGCATCAAAGAACTAATAAGATGGTAAAATTCAGCACTGAGTTCTACGCCTAAGTGATTTCAGTCACCAAATATGATAAATGGTTTAACAAAAGTATTGCAAAAAGCAATGAAGAATATTTTTCAAAATTCAGTGATTAAAAATGCTATAAATGTTTCTAATTGAGTCTTTTATGCTTGCCGCAAAACATAGATTTATTTGTTTTATAAGTCTATCAATATTTTACGGTATAAAATATTTCTAAAGCAATTCGGTTTTTTCTAGCTTAAGGGCCGTTTTATTCACATTTTCTTACTTGAGTTAACTTCGGAATTTTCAATAACTTCTTGAACTCAGTTTTTTGTATAACTTTTAATTTAATTTTGAATTTCTAGAGTAATAAATTTTTTTATTGAAATTGAAGTGAAATCAACGTTGAAGTTGAGTTATGTTATAAATGTTCAAGTTATGAAAATATTCAAGGGATTTTTTCGAAATTCGGTGAAAGAACTTTAATGCCATAGCACAACTGACCAGTCAAAGCGTGCTTGTATCAGTAGCGATTTGTCTTAAGATTTGTTATCGTTTTCATTTACCTCATAGCTTTATGGTAGTTCTTTACTAGAAGATTATCGATAGTATCGTGTTCCTATATTACAGATACTGCTTTTTCACCGCCAAGCACTTGTTGAAGGTGTTAAACAGAAATCCTAAAGCTAGTTCACTATTTAAAATTATAAAAGCTGTAGTAAAACATTTTTATGATATAGGAAAATGGGTACTAGCTTACCCAAGAGCGATAGTCCTTTTTCCCCTCAACTGTTTTACAACTCTTAAGTTACAAAAGTGAATAAAACGGACCTTAAAAACAACAATAAGCTTGGTATTGTAGACTCAACCCAAAAAAACACCTCTGAACATTTTGAAGGCAAGACGCGCATTAAACTTTAAATGCAAAATTATTTTCAAAACTTTATTTTTTTTTTGCATTATTCAATATTTGCAATATTTATTCGTTCGGAAGCTTTCACTTAAGTAATTTAAGTAATTTCGCAGAACAATTGAAATTGCTTTACAAGCAGTAGAGCCACAATAGATCTTAAGTCAAATGTGTGGGTTAACTAGCTCTTACAAAGCTTATTTAATTATTTGAAATACATATTTTATTTGTCTTTTATCTTATAGTTACTTCATTAATCGATTGACATGTGAGATCTCCTAAATAAAAGAAAATTTTTAAAATTTATACTTACATTTAAATCTTTCAGCTCACGTCGTATGGGAGCAACAATTTCAGTATTTTTACGTTGGTGTTGCTGCTGCAGCTGTTGTTGTTGCTGTTGTTGTTGGTGCTGATGCTGGTGTTGTTGTTGTTGTTGCTGCTGCTGCTGTTGTTGTTGAGTTGATGTCACTACGTTAAATGGACCCGGACGCTCCGTGGCAAATAAGCCATGCGCTAATGGCTGTTGTTGTTGTAATTGTTTTTGTTGTTGCAAAAGCGACGCTGCAGAACGTTTGGTAGTAGACTTTCCTGTTTTGCTGCCAGCCGCAGCAACAGGAGGCGCAACATTTATTGTTGTCGTTTTAGTCGGTTGTCCTGCACCTTCTCGTTCCATACGCTGCACTGGTGCTGTTGCTTTCGGCACTGTGCCAGTATGTTTTTTATGCGTGTGTCCACTGCTCGCGGTAGCATTAACTGCACCAGCATTATTTTGACTGCCAACCGAATTATTGTGTTCACTACTATTATTGCTGTTAGGCGTATATTGTCCAGTATTATTGTTGCAATTTGAGTGAGTGTTCTTGGTCGGTGCCATTTTCACCACAATTAATTAAGCATCAATTAATATACAAATTATTTTCTTATTCTATGCTAATGGAAAACATTTCCAAATTTGCAACCACTTTACGATTTGTTGTACCCAATTATAAATGGAAAATTCATAGAATTTCCACTTGTTTTTTCACAAAATGTATTTTGATTTGAATATTTAAGATATCATTCAATATTTGCGACACTTTTAATTATTGATTTTACATTGATTTGTTAAAAATTCGCAAAACAAATTATTGAAAATTATTTGCATTGTACTATTCCGGTTACAACAAAATCATGGAATCCGGTTTGACGTTTAACATTTCCAAGAACCACAGAGCTGCCATCTCTTTATAAAGGTGACGGTTTACACAAGCAATAAATGATAATAAGAAATATACACAAACAGCCTTATTCAATAGATTTTCAAAAAGTTTAATAGTTAAGCCTGGTTTTCACTAGGTCAGTTTTCAATGACAAATGTTGTCAATCTAATGGAAACGTTTTGTTATTAAGTTTGTTGTCATATATGACCACTGATAGTCATATACAATCACAAACAAGTGAGAACAGATAATTTTTGATTGCCAATCAGTATATGAGCCTGTTCTCACTCGCCTCAAAAAAGGCAGACTAATGGCGTTATTTTCACAAAAGGCATCTGTCAGGTGTTCTTACTACCGACTTATTTAAGGCCGACTTATTTTGACATCAGAGCGCAATCAATCGATTCTGTTGTCGGATTTCGTGAAATTCTTCAGTTTTTATGTTAGAAAAAAAACTATAATAAAATAAAAACACTGCCAATGCAAAACAAAATTTATTTGCGCCATAAAACAAGAGAAATATACAAAAATATGACAAACAATCAAACTTCAAAACAGTGAACGTCAAAATGAATCCAAAAAGTTTTAAAATTTTTAAAAACTCTACCTCACGTAACATGCCACCTTCCCACAACCCTCTTTGCCTGTAGACGTCAAAATTAATCCGATGCGCCGATTCACATAAGGCGAGTGAGAACAGGCTCTATCGTTGAATGACAAACAAAAAATCGAAATGCCAGCATGTTGGCATTTTGTGTCAATTTTTGCCTGAAACAGATTATTTTAATTTTATTGTTTCAGTTGCGTATGATATTTTTGTTGAAAATGTAGGAATAAAAAGTTAACCGTAGGCAGCCTTGAAGCCACCGGAGGATAAAAATATAACAACGCCACCTCTACCCGTTATTGGTGGAGTTGCTTTCAACTGTATGAGTATAAGTATAACACTAGTGATGTTTTTTGCAGGGTGAGTCAATTTAAAGACCTCGGTGTCTTTTTTGACCAAAAACTGTCTTTCGACACTCACATGGAATACATTATCGCAAAAGCGAACTCCCAATTTGGGTTTCTAAAAAGAAATACCATTGAATTTCTTGATCCTTTTACACCTAGGAAACTCTTTTTCAGTTTGGTAAGATCTCAACTAGAGTATACTTCAGTTGTATGGGACCCTATTTTTGATGTCTCGATTACCCGTATAGAGAATATTCAAAAACGTTTCACAAGATTTGCCCTGAGAAGACTATACTCTTGGGAAACTATGCCTGCTTATAGGGTGCGCTGCCGTCTTTTAGGTCTAAGTAGTTTAACTGATAGACGATTCTTTAACAATATACTGTTCGTTAAGGATATAATCGACGGTAAAATTGATTCCCCCGATTTGTTAGCATTAATTCCATTCAATGTCCCGGCACGTTATTTGCGAAATCCAATTTTATTCTATACGTCTTACCATTGAACTAATTACGGTTGCAATGAGCCTCTTTCTCGGTGCCTCTCTGATTGCAATAAATTTGCGAATCAATTAGATTTCAGCGTTGATAGAGATACCTTCATTAATAACCTCAAATCCATCATTATGTAGTCTCAAGCTTTAGATTAAGTATTTTTGTTATCTTAGTTTTAAAGTACTATCAAGTAATCTGTGAGGGCTTAGCCCAGTAGATGAATTTCGAAATAAATAAATAAATAAATAAAACTCGCAGCTGGAATTGCTTTCAAAAACGCTGTTGCCGCTGAATGAGTACCCAAAGGCACACTGTCGACGAGACACCAGTGGTATGGAGCGTATCTCCTTGTGGTCTCACATAAAGCGTTGTGATTTTCTTATTCTCCAGTGGTTCCAAGGTTACACGTTTTATAACTTAGTCCGCTTCTGGTTCATTGCTTTGCGATTCTATAATTTCAAAAATCATTTCAAATAACAACGAACGTGAAAACAGTATGGCAATCATTTGACACATAAATTCCACGTCAGTCTTTGACATTAGATTTTATGTCAGTTTTTGAGTTGTAATGAAAACGCATTTGACGTCATATGATTTAAATACCTACTGACATCAGTGATTGTTGTCATTGAAATTGACCTAGTGAAAACCAGGCTTTACTTATAGCGTTTTCTTTTCTAGAAAAAACTCTTCATTTTTTCTGCCCTCTTTGAGAATTCTGCATTTATTTTCATTTAATCTTTAAAAATCGATTTCTTTTCTCAAAAGTGTTGCCCTCAAAAAGCAGAAAAAATGTAATTTGCAATGCAAATGAAAATTTTTGCCTTCAAATGCTACCAACTGAATAAACGAAAGTTGACATTCATTGAAAATAGTTAACGTTATCATTGACGGTTCAATAAAAATTTAGCTGTGATACGTAGTGTCCGACCGAATATTCGATTTCGGTTTCGGCCAGTTTCGGCCCTTTTTTTCGGCATCAATATGGCCGAAACCGAAACCGAATATTTGATCGGACACTACTAATTCGGTTCTTACATATATTTAAATGGTAGATGTGAGTTCGGTTTCATCAAAATTTTTAATAGTGTTGAGTAGAACAAAAACGTGAAATTCAGTCATTTGATTGACCGTGTGAGTTGGGTCCAGCACAAAACGATAAATTTAGATTTTTTTTTAGATTATAATATTAAGTTATTTAACTTTAAATACTAAAAAATTCCTAAAAGTGGTATTAAAATGATCTCTTTATTTATTCTTTTAAAGTTGAACATCTTGAAATAGATTGAAAGTGCTCAATAGTCAAAAAGCTTTTTAGAGATAAAATGCTTTTTTAAAATTTTGTTATTCATAAAAATGTTGTCTCAGCTTATTTGTTAAAATAGGAACACTCTCAATTTAAAATGGGAACAGTGTCAAGAATGATTTGTGAATTTGATAAATTCAATAATTTTTTGTTTAATTGTCACAATTTTATCAAAATTTTGATATGCAAACAGTCAAAAAAATGTTTAATCTATGTTCTTCTCTGAAAAAATTGTCACTTATAATTTTTATTTTCAATAATTTGAAATGTTTTGTCATCTTTTTATATTTTTTGAAACATTTTGAAGTATTTTTGACAATATTTGTGATCACATTAGAGTAAAAATTTTAAAAAGGCTGTATCAAGAGTTTATTGAAGGTTACTCATTTAAGAAGCCTTTATAAGAGATTTTTGTCGTTATTGGACGTTTATGAATACTGTTTTCGAAATTTTTGTTTGTAAAGGCTTTATAAGAGGCTCGTACATTTATATGAATAAAGGCAAAAGAATATTTATCGTTTATATACGTTATTATAATCTGTTTCAATTGTTATGTTTCGTTTCGGTTTCGGTTTGTTTCGGTTTCGGACGAATATTACAAAAATGGCCGAAATTCCGTTTCGGTTTCGGCCAAAATTTTGGCTTCGGTCGGACACTAGTTATACGGTACACGTCAAAACTTTATAAATAAATAATTTTTCTGTCGGCGACGATATCTTAAAAAAAAAAATAATAATATGATGTGAATATCTGAATTGGCTAAATTGTCTGAACATTTTGACACAGAGTACCCACCAATTGTCACAGGAGAAGTGGCACCACTAAGTTTTCTGCCCAAAGTGTGGCTTTAAATCGAGGAAAGATTTCACCATTCTTGCAATATTTCAAACACACTTAATGACTACATATATTGGACTTGCTGGTGTCCGTTACTGTGTCACCATTGCATCAAGAGTTTTGTGTACCAATGCTGGCTGGGCTGCTTTCAAAAACACAAGTCTCATTGCAGAATGTTTGTCTGATGAACGAATCAATGTCGAATAGATGCTCTTTAGTGAATGGATACACAAATCAATAAGCAATTGTTAAATTAATTTGTCAAAGCGGAGGTAATGGTTAGTTTATTTAAGCAACTTCAAATTCTTTTAAAAAACTACTAAATAAATTTGTATGAAATATCAAAACAAAATGTTTTATTGGTGTTAATTTTTTAATTTTTAAAAATAAATGCAAATACGATTCAATAAAATGCACTAAAAATTAACACGAATGAGCTTGAAGTTTCTCAAGAGTAAACAAAAGCGTAGCCAACACAACAACTTTGAAAAAAATGTTGCCTTTTTTATGATCTTTTCTCAGCCAAAAACAGGTCAAAATTCTGTGGGTTCAGGTCAAAATTTAAAAAATTTTGCATCTTTAGAAGCTGAATTTTTCGTTTGAAAAAAATACGCTATTTGTAACGCAATGTTTAAGGATTTAAACAACATTGCTTAATTTGTTATTCATAAACATTTCTTATTCATTGTGTAAGTCAGTAAGGCGGTAGCAAAAAAAGTTGCCTATGACAAAAGCATAAATGCCAACTTTAAGCAAAATAACTCGGCAGTGCTGCCAATAATCATAGGTTCAATTTAAGTAGACTTTAAATGCAAATTTCGGCGTTTAAAGCTACTAAAGTTACGTAGTTGTAAAACATCTTTATGAATCAAGATCTGATGTTTAAAGCATTTTAGAGTAACGCAGCCACTTAATCAGTTTATAAATAATGCTGAAAGTCTGGTTTCCACAGCTCATGTTCACACGCTCAAAATAATTTTATTTACGAATGTATTCGTTTTGTTTTTACGATAGTGATATTGAAAAAAGTCTGAAGATAAAGTGATATCGTCGTCTGTGCAAAATAAGGTCGTATGTTACATTTCGCAGGTTTTGGGAAATCGCAGTCAAAGTATTGTATTGAAATCTTCAATAAATTAACGGATAATTTTTTTCTAACTTACCATATTGTAAAAAGTACAGAACATTATCGGCCGGTTTGTTCGCGGAGTTATAAATATAAAATTTATTCTGTAACTGTTTTTGTGACTAAATTGGTTTGTTCGCCATCTAGAACTCGTTATATATCAAATTGAAACGAACTTTAAACCTCGTTATAAATAAAAATTCAGTTGTGCTAAAACGTCACAAAATGTGTTTTAAATTTGAATTAAACGTCAGTTCTATCAAAACGCTAGGAAATGTATACATATTTGATGCTTTGACTTTTTCACCACGTTATAAAAGCATTTCACCAGCTTATAACGCGTTACAAATCGACAGAAAAAATTGAATGAACAAATTGAAAAAAATTATAACGTGTTATAAATAAGTTTTATTTTATAGCTGGTTTAAGATAAAACGCGTTATGAGCAAATTTATAACTCTGTGAACAAACCAGTCCCATTAGTGTTCATATATTTTACTTCACAGTTTTAATTATTAAACAAAATAAATAGGATTTCATTACCAGACCATTTTGTCGTCTGAGCTATTAATACACATGCTATGTGCTAAACCTAATATTTTGTATGACATACGACAAATCATTATGCAAAAAATTCACATGAGCCTCAGAGCTCGTTCTCCAAAAATTTTCGTGAATTAGTATATGTTTGTCTTGTGGTATATTTCCGATTAAATAAAAGTATTGTTGAGCACATTTAACTGTTTTCCCAGGACTTTTTAAACCTTTGCTATCAATAAATGGCAGTCCCCGTTGGCAAAGACTTTTCTGAATATTCTGCTTCCATATTGTCGGATCCCGTTTCTTATTTCCGATTTTAGTTTTTTCACTTCACACTACAAGTTAAAATATATAGTTTTCACTTTAAAAATTTAAATTTTTAAAAAATTTTTAAATTTAAAATTTTTAAAAAATTATAAAATTTAAAGAAGACGGAAGTGTGGATATTACTTCTGCTGCAGCACTTTCATAAGAGTGGGAAAGGGATTTAAAGAATACAGGAGTGAGCTTTTATTACTATCAATTTAATCTTATTAATATTCAGACTCCAGAATCTCATATTATATTCTAAAAATAATGTATTTGTGTGATATATTTTAATTTGAGTTTTAATCCGTTTTTAACCAGCGGTCCACACTGGAAATAAATTATTTTTTACCATCTGTCAAATTCCATTTCTTACCATAAATATTGCAACCAATATTTTTTACGTGGGCAATCTATGGTATACCATATCATTTTTAAAATAAATAAAATAAAATAAATAGGTGTGTTTCCGTACACAATGGCCCGAATGCATAAAATATAGTGAACGCTTCAGAGTAGTGTTATCTATCAAGTAGTGAAAGTTTGGTAGTGAACACTACTTTTGGTATGAATAAACATTTTTAACTTGGTGGCTACACGTTCAATTTTTCTTTCAAGTTGCCTTTTAAGTTGCAACACATTCACACTTTTTACTACACTCTCCAAAAATTATTGTTAAAATTTAACAAGTACGATTGTTAGCAAATTTAACAATTGCCTTGCTATTTTTTCTTTTGATTTTGAGTTATTATTGCTTCTTTTCAAAAATCGACAATTATTATTGTAAACTTGTTAAATTTATTGTTATTTTCATTTATTGTTGAATTCAGCAATTCTATTGTCAATTTTGAAACTTTGAAAATTAGGCTTCGCAGCAGGCATGTCTATTCCTTATATTTTTTTAATTTTAAATGTATATTTTGTTATGAATTGAATTTTACTATTTGTATATTTATTTTCAACCACACAACATACACATAAAACACATTAAAAATGTCAATTTGTAGTTTGCTCCTTCTTCTTCATGCTTGTTCTTATAATGCTGGAAGAAATTCTTCCAGCACACTTCAAGCTAGTTTCGAGCACGAGAGAGCGATTTGTGCTTGTTCTTCTTCTCTGTTTTGAGCTAGAAAAAGTACGGAAACACACTTATTGCATAACATATATTGCTTACCATGATCACTGGCATAATTTTACTTTAGCGACCATGCCCGAATTTTTGTTTTCTTATTTTTATTAGACGTATATGGACCTCCTAAGCTTAATGGTGAAAGAAAAAATTGTCGGTCTCGATTGGTTTAGGAGATAAAATTCGCGAAAGTTTGAAAATTCAGTGCAAATGTTTACGTGTGTGGAAGCTAATGTAAGCTTTTACATTATGATTTCTTAACCTAAATGTGGATTTTTAGGGCTAATTAAAGGAAACAATGCGATATCGTGAAAAGCACAAAAACTTGAACCTTCATAATACGAAATTGAGTTATAAGAAAATTGGTATATTTGAAGGAGAATCGCCGCGATTTTTAATAACAATTTTTCGCCTGCGGCGCTATTTTCTTTAACAAAATTTTAAGTTTTGTGAAACCTACAAGAAATGTTGAAAAATTGTTATTAAAAATCGCCGCGATTTTTAATAACAATTTTTCGCCTGCGGCGCTTTTTTCTTTTATCAAATATTGAGTTTTGTGAAACCTGTAAGAAATGTCGAAAAATTAGAGCTCATATGGAGGCACAGTCTGCGAATGAACTTGATGCTTCTGATACCGACTCAGACTGATGTATTTTTTAATAAATATATATATTTTTTTTCTTAAAATGAATGAATTGTTGTTTTTTTTTTGTTTAATACGCCGTAAAAAACCCCCTTTTTGGGTAAGTATAGTAAAATAAGCTTATATTAGCTTCCAAACACACACAAATTTGCACTGAATTTTCAAACTTTCGCTAATTTTATCTCCTAAACCAATCGAGACCGACAATTTTTTCTTTCACCATTGGGTTTAGGAGGTCCATATACGTCTAATAAAAATAAGAAAAAAAAAATTCGGGCATGGTCGCTAAAGTAAAATTATTCCTGATCACTAAGTGGTCTACAAGAGCAATATCTATGGTAAGCAATATTTTATACCATAATTTATTGCCAATGTGGACCGCGTGTAGCGGTCTGCTATCAAAGTCGTTGATCCTTTAAAATGTCTGCAAAAAATTCGACGTGTAAATTTCTCTTAAAATCGATTTTTGGACTTTTGTCATCATCCCTTATTTTACATTTTCCCCACTGAACACAACCAATAGCGAAAAATAAATTTTGCCGGTTCTGCTGTATGCATATAAAACTAAAATCTAAAGAAATTTGCAAAAACTGAAGAAAAATGACTGCGTTTGAAGGTAAATTAATTATGTTATAGATTTATAAAAAGTATGCACCAATATTTTTAATAAAATATATTCAATTGCAAACAGAATTTGGTGTTCTGCCAGAGATTGCAAGGGCGATCGATGATATGGAATGGAAGTAAGTAGATATAGCGAAAATTTGACAAATCGCTATTTTAAACCAATCCATTTTTTAGTCTACCAACTGATGTTCAGGCCGAGGCCATTCCGCTGATATTGGGCGGTGGCGATGTCCTAATGGCAGCTGAAACTGGCTCTGGCAAAACTGGAGCCTTCTGTCTACCTATACTGCAGATTGTGTGGGAAACCTTAAGAGACCTAGAAGAGGGTAAAGCCAGTACGACAGGCGGAGCGGGTGGAACTGTAGCAGCATGGACAATGTCATTTTTTGATCGTGGCAATGCTCTGGCCGTTACTCCAGATGGTATGCGTTGCCAATCCCGTGAGTTTAAAGAGTGGCATGGCTGCCGTGCCACAACTGGCATCAATGGGAAGGGTAAATTTTACTACGAAGCAACTGTTACCGATGAAGGCTTGTGTCGTGTGGGTTGGTCAACAACACAGGCCAATCTTGATCTGGGCACAGATCGTTTCAGTTATGGTTTCGGTGGCACCGGAAAAAAGTCTCACAATCGACAATTTGATGATTATGGTGAAGCATTTGGTAAGAACGACATCATTGGCTGCATGCTAGACTTGGATAAAATGGAGGTTTCGTTTACAAAGAACGGCACGAATCTTGGTGTAGCATTTCGTATAGCCGATAATCTAAAAAAAGAAACTTTTTATCCGGCGGTGGTGCTTAAAAACGCCGAAATGCTGTTTAATTTTGGGAAAACTGATTTTAAACACGCACCGCCCAAGGATTTTATTGCATTATGCAAGGTTGACGCAAAAGCAGTTAAATCTAATCCTTTGGCGAATCCAACGACTAGCGAAGGCTCTAATAAACCATCACCAAATGCGCCTCAAGCGATTATCATAGAACCCAGTCGTGAGTTGGCTGAACAAACGTTCAACCAAATTGAAAAGTTTCGCGTGCATCTAAGCAATCCAGAGGTGCGTTCATTGCTACTCATTGGCGGTGTCAAGCTTGAAGTGCAGAAAGGCGTTCTTCAGCAAGGCGTACACATTGTGGTCGGTACACCAGGCCGCCTTGAGGAGATGATCAGTAGCGGCTTCGTACAGCTCACGCATTGCAGGTAAGCTTTTTATTGGAAGCTATAGTGCATTTTTTACCTCTTTCCTCAGATTCTTTGTTTTAGATGAAGCAGATGCTTTGTTGAAACAAGGTTATACCGAACTCATCGATCGACTGCATAAGCAGATACCCAAAATCACATCAGATGGACGCCGTCTACAGATGGTCGTATGTTCGGCCACTCTACATGCTTTTGAGGTTAAAAAGATGGCCGATCGCCTAATGCATTTTCCAACATGGGTTGATCTCAAGGGTGAAGATGCTGTGCCGGAAACTGTACATCATGTAGTCTGCATGATTGACCCACAGAAAGACAAGACCTGGCATAGTATGCGTAACTCCATTGCAACGGATGGTGTCCACGCACGTGATAATGTGCAACCAAACAATCAAACGCCAGAAACGTTTTCAGAAGCTGTTAAACGTTTGAAAGGCGAGTATTGTATACGCGCTATAGAGGCGCATAAAATGGATCGAGCTATAATTTTCTGTCGCACAAAATTGGATTGTGATAATTTGGAGCGCTACCTAAAGTCACGAGGAGGTAAAAAATATTCATGTGTTTGTCTGCATGGCGATCGCAGGCCGCAAGAGCGTAAAAATAATTTGGAAACATTTAAGCGAGAACAGGTTAAGTTTCTCATATGCACAGATGTTGCAGCCAGAGGTTTGGACATAACTGGTTTGCCATTCAGTAAGTTAAAACAAGTTTTATTTAAAATGTTAAACCTAACATTGAGCGCTTTTTATAGTGATTAACTTTACTCTACCCGATGAAAAGTCCAATTATGTACATCGTATTGGACGTGTAGGACGCGCCGAGCGTATGGGTTTAGCCATTAGTTTAGTCGCCTCTGTGCCAGAAAAGGTCTTTTTATTTCGGTGTATTTTATCAGCTCTGGTTTCTTATTCATGCTCCTATTTTAGGTATGGTACCATGGCGATTGGTGTGCAAGCCGAGGCCGCAATTGCAGCAACACTGAGTTGACTGATAACCGCGGTTGCTGCATCTGGTACAATGAACCGAATGTAAGTTTTATACTCAACATTTACGTTGTTTATTCTAACACTTCATAATTTTAGTTGCTTGCTGAGGTTGAGGATCACTTGAATATAACTATTCAGCAAGTTGATTCTAATTTGGCTGTTCCCGTGAATGATTTCGATGGTAAGGTAATCTATGGCCAGAAAAATCTCAACACTGGTTCCGGTTATAAGGACCATGTTAATCAACTGGTGCCCGTCGTAAAGAAGTTAACTGATTTGGAATTAAAAGCTCAATCTTTATTCTTGAAACGTTTAAAATTTTAATTAGTAACATGCAGCGAATTATTTAAAACATTAAGATATGATTTGCGAATGATACAACTAAAATATAATACTTAAGCATTTGTGATGCTTCACAGTAAAAGGGACCTTATATTAATAGATCTCTCTTATTTCTTAATAGAAGTCGCCTGTGAAACATCACATTTAAAATAGACACTTAACATAGATTTGTTTTTCTTTGCTTTGCAACGCTTCTCCCGCTGTTACTTAAGTGATTGTTGGCTTTCTCAGTTTGGAACAGTGCAGTACTTATGATTATTACGTTGTTTCCGTATCTGTATCATCAATGTTGTCCTCATCCTCTTCATTGAAATTGCTTTGTTGCAATTTAAGGAGCTGTTGCACTAGTTGGCTACCAAACGATTCTATATACCTTGGACTTATCTTATCCAATAACGCATAAGGCGTCTCGTAGCACTCGATTTCGTTAACGTCACTACGTTCGGGATCAATGGTGTCATATGCATTGGCTACAATGCGGAATCCCATGCTCGAGACATGCACGCAATAGTCATTGCCTTCAATTGTGCGTATATTGAGATAAATATTGCTCTCGCTGCTGGCCAGTTTTTTTGAAATTTCAATAGCAGCTACGTGCGTCTTGACGTCATTGATGATAGCCGTTGCTTCTTCCTCCCAGTTGATGATTTTCTCATCATCATCATTCGATGTTGTAGTCATTTTTTGAGTAGACTGAGCTGCTTAATTTAATAATTCGTAGTAGAAGTCTGCAAGGTTTCTGGCTAGTGAAAACGTAGCACTCTTTAATTGTAACCATACAAGTTAACTACCAACTCATAAAATAACTAAATAAATCACATTAATTTCTTTATCATTGTGATTTCGCAAAATTAAAATAAATTTAATATTACTGAATATTTATTCCGGTAGAGTATGTGGACAGCAGTGCTGTTAACCGTAAAGTTTTATTGCTATGCGAAACGGTAATTTTAAGCTTGTGTAAAAACACCCAGTAGACGAAATGAACGAAAACGAAACATGTCAGAAAATAATGATTGACCGGACGTTCATAGTGCCCAAACGAACGAGGGATTTATCGCTATGAAATTGTTGCGATAAAGTCTTCATTCGCTCCAAGCGTTCACAGTGCACGAATGCCAGTTGCAAAAATTGATATTTCGCCATGTTCGTTTAAGCACTTCGAACGTTTGGGTGAGCGAAGATTTTATCGTAAAAAATACTGAAGAGCATGAAATATGTTTAATATTTGATACTTTTGTTGCTAAATCAATTTAAAATTACATATAGTAAAAATATGTAGTATTAAAATTAAGTTAATGCATATAGTTTACAAAAAACAGTTTTATGCCTGAAACACTTTAATTGATAAAATAGTTCTAAAATAAAACAAAAGCGCATTGCAAGGTGCCTGTTTAGACCGTCATGCCCATGACGAAAAGTGTGAGCGAGAACGGATAAGAATTGGGTAGTGAAAATGAGATGAAAGATTTTGAGCCGAAATGCCGTTCACAAACTTAAAAATTGGAAATTTCATGCAGGTTTCAATTTTATTTCGTTTCAGTTTGACAAATTAAAAAAAAACAAAACAATTCGTTCATAAATTTTTTGTGCATAAATTCAAAAGTTCAGCAAAAACGTACTCGCATTGATAAAACTGCAGATGCTAGTTAGTGTTTTCGGTTGATTTGTAACAAAGTGCATTTAGCAACGATCAAGAAACCAGCAAGATTTCCAGCGACTTGACGAACTGCAAATATAAGACTCTGTCCAAGAATTGTTGATTTAATTGCAGTTTCTGTGAGCGTGTTGTGTTAGAATGTAAAGTTTTATATACATATGTATGCATGTATTTTTGCAAGCAATAAAATGTTATTATATATATAAAATATTTTGTATTTCATCTTTGTCACTTTTTAGTGGCTAAATTTTGTTGTTTTATTTTATCCGCAAATGAACGCAAAGGATTTCAATTGCATAATTTAAAAACAATTATAAGAAACAGCCATGCCCATGCTCAAGTGTGGACACGAAGGGCATTGAAATGCGGAATTTCAATGACGAATCTAAACAGGCTCAAGAAGAGTAAGTAATGCCGCGTTTCCATGCTATCTTTTACGATCTCCCACAATCACATTTTTTGTAAGAAAGAATGAGCATGCGAACCCTATCTAGATGAATTGGCTAATGTAAGTGTGAAATAGGCATGCATTTTCTACTTTAATAGCATGTGATATCCTCTATGACATAGATGCCAACCAAAATTCACACTCGAAATCACTAAATAACGCAACATATATGTAAAACACTCACAGCAAAAAAATCACGCACATAGAAAAAAAAATCACGCAAAATCACACAAATAGAACAGAAAATCACGCAAAAATCACACACAGAACAGAAAATCACTCAGAAGCAATTCTAATTTTACAGCATAAAAGAGCATTTAATGCCATAAAATTTTACAAATAATGAGATATTTTCTGTTATTTGGTAATATTAGCAAAAGCTTATTGTTAAAAATTTATTAATATCTTATTTACTAGATCAAAATGAAGAAGATATGCAAATTTTTGGTAATTCAATATAATATATATTAGTGGAAAAAATTTAAATAGTCTCAATTTGTAATATTAACTTAATATTAACTTTTTAAAAGCTTAAACTTTATACCTGCGCTAGCCATTTCAATTGCAGTGTTGGGTTTGTTCGTTAATATACGTGTTTTCGCATTTACTTGAAGTGCGTAAAACAACAATAAAGTGAGTGATTAAAAAATCACGCATGAGTGAAAAATCACTCGCTTCATTTCAGAAATCACACATTGTCACACAGCCCTCAAAAAATCACGAAAAGTGATTAATCACACGAAACTGGCATCTATGCTCTGTGATTTCATGAGATACTAGAAGATAGAAAAAGTTAAACTTCTTGAACTTTTCCTATAAAAGTGAATCACATGCTATAATATTTTACAACCGTGTTTATAGCTGCATGGTATTTTTAATTCTATGTGACATTTCTAAAAATTTTAATATTATCGGCAGACAAACAAGTTTTTAACTGTTCCTTTCCACATAAAAAGCTAAACTATTACTTTTCACGCTAGATTTTCGGCGCTCTATGGAAGAGGAAGTGCTGGATCTCAAGCAAAAATCGCTCTTCTTGCCGTCATGTCTACTGATTCACTCTATATTTGCCACAATGCAGTTCCACAGGCGCCAACTCAACGATACATCGCTACGTAGGAACGATACTCCGCCACTGCAAGACCTTCCTCACCTATATTAAGTGTAAATGCGTCCGCAGCACCAGCCAGTCAACAGCAAACGTGCACAAGGCGGTCATCCATTTAATGCGTGTATCAATGCGCCAACAGAATACGTGGTTGTTTATGAGGCACAGCAATATCAGCAGCAACAACATCAACAAGAACAAAAGCTTTGCGCTGGCGTCGTACCCGTTATGGTAGCAACATCAGTGCTTGTTTCTGCATGTTCATCGGACTTTGGCTCTTCGATTTCCACAGGCGCCAGCTCAACGATACACCGCCACTGCAAGGAGCTAGGACTTTCCTCACCCATGCTAAGCAGTATAAATGTGGCCGCAGCAGGACCCAGTGAGCAGCAAACGTGTGCCACTTAATACGCGTGGCGCGCCAACTGAAAACGTGGGGCTTTCTGAGACACAGCAACAAAACAATCAGCAACAGCAGCAGCATCAGCAAAACATCCAATGCTAGCCAATCAGAGTAATCGAAGAAATCTACGTTCGTTCCCTCTGTTAAGTGTTCACAGTGTCTGAATGGCAATCGCGAAGGTTTTGTAGCATACCAATGTTCCGAACCTTGGTTTCTTGGCAAAGTGTTCACAATGCGCGAACGAAAAAAAATTGTTCGGCGTATTAGATTTCCGTTAGAAAAAGTATTTTGATGTTTGTGAAAATTTTTACTATTTCTTACTCCTTCAAAAAAATCAGTTCCACTTTATGACAAATATTTATATTTTATACTTGAGAAACTTTGAGAAAGAAGTTTTGAACTTCAAAATATGTAGTACAGTGGCATGGTTAAAATTTGTTGTGGTATTTATACTTGATTTCAATATATAAAGTAGTAGCTCAAGTAGTGAAAAGTTCTGTTTTCACTACATACATTTCTAAATAATAACAAGTAGTGGAAAATGGAAACATTTTCATAGCCTTCAATAGTAGCCGCGTTTTTATTAAAAACATCTAAATATTATTTCCAAACAAACATAATCCTGGAAGTTATAGATATCACGGCCAGGTAGCGTATAATTATGTGAGTATATGCTTCTTGCTCACACTGCTTATGTCCATAGCTTCATCAAGCTGTCAAATACTTTTATAAGCTAAAAATCCTAATCCCAATCCAAATGTGGATATTGAAAACACGTGGAATAATTGCTCACTTGATTGGTCTCTTTTTCTCCAGTTTTTTGTGAGTGTGAAGTATTACATATCAATTCTTATGCATTTTTATGCTCTGAATTCGAATCCGTTGTGCCAACTTGGGGTTTTGTGAAAAAACTTGTGGAAAATCTTGTGTGTGAAAAACTTGGGTGGTGTAGCAAAACGTACATCGAATCCGTTCACTTGTAAGCCCTTCACCTATGAATCCCATTGAAATCTAGAAAGATGGATCAAAATTAGATGGTGGAAGGAGCTTACTCTGAATCACTAAACATCAAGCACCTTGCCTTGAAGCTCCATGACCACTGTAGTGTCTTTCAAGCGGAAGTAACTGCTATGCATGAAGCCATTACTTGGCTTCAGATTAATGATAAATCAGTTAGCATGATATAATGAAAAGAAGGTAGCCTTGACAACTGCCTTTTTTCTCACGAGAGTCGATTGGCTACTGTCAAAAAGTCAGCTGTTCATGCAACGAAGCACCAGCGCTAAAATAGCAACGTTGCTGGAGCTGTCAAAAATATTAGCAACGAATGGAGGGGAAATTCAGAGGCTGAAATGATGTATTAAAAACGATTAATTAACGCTAATAATGATCATTAGCAGAGGATTTGGAACAGATTTCATCGTTTATTGCCCAAACTGTAAATAAATTCCAAAATCTAAGTAAGCCATTTCAAAATAAATAATTTCTGTGATATTTTTCTATAATTATCTCTTGTATAATCTTTCTTTTGAGAACATTAAAGAAAGGATTATGGCTTAACTAGTACGCAGTGGAGAAGATTAGTGTCTATAGTGGCCAAACCTTCGATGGTGTGAAAACCAAGAGTAAACCATATTCTTAAGAAAATTTTTCCTGTCATAGCAATGTGATTGCCATTTCAAAGAAACATTTATTATAGAAGTTATAGAAGGAAATGACTTCATCATTAGGTTCTGGACAGGATTAGGATCGATAGTGGCCAAACCTTCGATGGTGCGTCAAATTAACGAAATAACGAAAGTCATAACGATGTGACTTTCACTTCTGAGAAACATTTGGTATAGAAGTTCCAGTGAAAATATTAATTTCAGCATTAGGATCTAGACAGGATTAGGACCTATAGTGGCCAACCCTTCGATGGTGCGTCAAATCGAAGTATGTCTAACAAATTCTATGATTTTTCTCGATATTTTGGTATATGTGCTCCTACCAGAATATATTTTGCACGGAAGCTATGAACGAAACACTTTTTTGGCCATTTTTACCTAATGATGAAGCCATTTCCTTCTATAACTTCTATACTAAATATTTCCCAGAAGTGAAAGTCACAGCGTTATGACGGGAAAATAATTTGTAAAAGGATGGCATGCTTCAATTTGACGCACCATCGAAGGTTTGGCCACTATCGGTCCTAATCCTGTCCAGAACCTAATGCTGAATTTAATATTTTGACTGGAACTTCTATACCAAATGTTTCCCAGAAGTGACAGTCGCAACGTTATGACGGGAAAATATTTTGTAAAAGGATGGCATACTCTGACTTGACGCACCATCGAAGGTTTGGCCACTATAGACACTAATCTTCTCCACTACGTACTAGTGAAGCCATAATCCTTTCTTTAATGTACTCTCAAGAAAGTTTCCACAAGAGATAGTCATAGAAAAATATCACAGAAATTATTTATTTTGAATTTGCTTACTTAGATTTTGGAATTTATTCACAGTTTGGGCAATAAACGATGAAATCTGTTCCAAATCCTCTGCTAATGATCATTATTAGCGTTAATTAATCGTTTTTAATACATCATTTCAGCCTCTGAATTTCCCCTCCATTCGTTGCTAAAATTTTTGACAGCTCCAGCAACGTTGCTATTTTAGCGCTGGTCAACGAAGCAATAAGAAGTGAAATCGAAAAGAACAAATAACAAATTAAACATTGTGCTCTAATCAACAGATTGTGATTTAATAAGTTGAATTGTGAATTTTTATAAATAAATAAACATGTCATATCGGAATGAAACAAAGTATTGTGTTATTTCATTACTGTCCGCCATGATTTGCAAAATTTTCATTCTGTTTATTCATTCTCTCTCTTCGTTGCAAAAATTGATCAGCTGTTTTTGACAGATACCCATCGCTGAAGGCAGCGAAAAGAACTGTCACGGCTACCTCCTTTCCTTATATCATGTCAGTTAGGAACATTTGTATTCAATGCAAATGCATTCAAATGCATTACCAATCTAATAGCTAAGCCGCTGTGAAAGCTCTGAAAAGCCCATGGCAGAGGAGCTCAATAGCTTCCTATATTGAATCTACGTACATAGAGACTTTCCAGAGAGAGCTGTAAAAATGTGCATTCATTTTCACTATTCTTTCTTTTGTGTAAATTTTTAAAAAGCTTTCAAATTTTTAAATTCCTTTTTTGTGGCATTCAGAGTGTGAAATCGTAAGGCTGATACAAATTATTTTCAATTCATGAATTGCAAAACGTAGATAATTCACATTGAATTGAATTTTTTGATGAATACAGCCTGCGATGGCTGCAGTTTCTAAGATTGCCAATGGCAATGCCCATTCAGTAGTACGACAGTGATGGGTTGTCATTGGCTTAAATCATATCTAAAAGGAGGTGTTATATTATTTACTTTGGTCAAAGCGGTAAATAAAAATAACTTTCTTGTCATTTGTTTTGAAATAATTAACTCTTTTTTCTTTATCCAGTGTTTCTGAGTTGAAAAGAATGATAATACTGAACGCATTCATCTGTTTTTGAATGTCAAGAATGGGATTGATTTTTTCCAAGTCTCAATCTTTACAGAGCATTGCATGTGCATTTTTTTCTTTTAAAGAATGATGAATTGTTCGTCTGTAATTCTTCAACGAATAATAAGTATAAGATTGCAATCTATTTGATGCAGCTTTTGAATGCTCTGTTTTCATGTGTGAATTCCGAAATGATTGAAGCCTTTTACAGCTCTGTTTCTAGATAACTGCAAAGCAGATGAACCCGCTGGAATTGATATAACACATTGGTATATATAAATTGGTAAGCATTAAAAAGTAAGCTAACAAAATTTTATCAATACAAAAGAAAATAATTGGTATACTTCTCACTACATGCAAATTACTCACAAATGAGATATCCCATAAAAAATCAACATTAGGTGATCAAAACAACTCAAAAGAACTAATTTCCCTAAGAAAGAAACAAACAAATACTGTTATCGATACCTTTACATAACACTGCCTTATTGGAAAGCATGCCCGAAGATTAAACATCCTCTATAACGATTTCTGCAGAAGCTGCAGAGACGAGGAATAGCCCAGCAGTATTATACACTTCAATCTACTTTCTGTGTGTTCAACTGGCGAATATAACGTGAAGATGTTATAGGAAGGGGTCAATTACTACCTTTTACATTCTCATTACCTAGTGAGTCAATTGCTACTTCACTTTCACTAGTGCTATTAGGGAATTCACAGTTTGCTTCTAAAGTTAACACCTGGCAACTTTAGAAAGATATTTCAATCGAACTGTGAGCACCGCTTTTTGTGTTTTGGAGCTAAATTGCAAAAATAGTTTTCAAAAATTCGAAATTTGTTCAATAACATGCCTCGAATGAACGGAAACCAAGAATTATGGAAAAATGTACTTACTTCTTCGACGATCCATTCTTCTTCCATTTTTTGCAACAAAATTAAATCAGCTGATTAGTGATACCACATTAGCACAAAAGAAACACATGAGCAGAAGTGAGATAACTTTAGCAACAAGTGGTATCTCAAGTTTGTACGTAAAACAAAAACAATGAAAGTTAACACGTGCTAAAATGTTCTAAAGTTAATAGACGGCAAAGTTAACAGAGCAGATAATACAGAACTGTGAGCACCCTATATATGACAAGCTTATTCACTGGTCAGAAAGATAAAAACCAAAAACCTAGGCATTGAGAAATCAATACTCGATTAAATTTTATTCGTTTTTTTACAATTTTGTATTCACGTCGTTCAATTAAATTAAAAAGACTCATATATCATGTTTTTTCCGAAATAGTTGCTTTGAATTATGTTAGTCGTTATCATCAGAAAAAAGCATTATAAAAACATAAACTATAAACTATCCGTTTTTGCATTACCTAGGGTCAGAAGAGTAGCTAGTACGTATAGAACTAGCGAAATAGCTAGCGATAAGGAGGCTATTGGTTACTCCCAGTACTGGTGGGAGTCTACAACACATCTTCTTTGCACATGCTCAACGCTGACAAAAAATACCACCATTTCTTAGTTAATTGATTTTACAGTGAACTAGGCGGTCTCTCAGAATCATTCGTCTACGGACTATTAAGCTTTCTTAATAGCTCCAACTAGTTCAGAGAGAGTAGGTAAAATAAACAACCCCTAGTATCACAACGAGCTTAATTGTCTTATGTGTGTCTCATAAGAGACTTCCGCTCCAACCTTACCACTTATAATTCGAAAAAACAAGTTTTTATGAACTATATAAAAAGTTTGCACTTGTGTGTAATCACATAAAATAAAAAAAAACAAAAAAAAAAAAAACAAATTGGCCATTTCAGACCTTGAAAGGACTTTGACCGAGCTTCTTATGATCAATTCTGTTGTGTGTGATATTAAATAATTAATTAAGCTTTACGTGGCATTATTTACTCTCTGAGGTTTGCCATTGTCTGCAGAGAGGTGGTGACCGATCAGAAAAATTTTTTTATTGAAAAAACTTTTCGCCGCGGCTGGGGATCGAACCCGGGCGCCGAGCATGCTAAGCCACACACTTAACCTGCATTCCGCTGTCATCACGGTCATCACATTTCTCACAGCTGTTAAAAATCCCGCAATATATACCACAATGATTTAAAAATCACAAACATAATCTAACAACTATTTGAGAATTAAAGACTCACACAAAAAGAATCACCCCCGCATGAATGAGTTTGAAAAATAAATAACTATGAAAACTATATGTGGTGTGTGGACTGGCATGCTCGGAGCCCGGGATCGATACCCACTCGCGTGGAAAGTTTTTTCAATAAAAAAATTTTCTAATCGGTCGCCACCTCTCTGCAGACAATGGCAAACCTCAGAGAGTAAATAATGCCATGTCCAGATCTCGGTCAATTGTGTGCAAACATTTAATAACACACACAACACAATTGATCATAAGAAGCTCGGTCAAAGTCCTTACAAGGGCTGAAATGGCCAATTTGTTTTAAATTTTATGAAAACTATATAAAGTTGTGTGAAAAAATCACACATAAATTGAAAATTCTCTTGGGATTTCACACATCCCACGAGAATTAAAAAATCACTCAAGTGACGAGAGTCTGGCATCAATATAAACTGAAGATATATTTCCAACTAAACACATCCATGCTTAAAACAGCTGTTGAAAATAAACGTCGATTACACTGTGTAACCAAAACTTCGAAATAATGGATAGAAGCAAAAGTGCTATTAAAGAATCCTTTGAAGTGTTACTCAACGAAGCTAGAGATTTAGGCATTGGATCGAGTGTAGCCGAACTCACAAAGCCACCAAGTTCCTTAGCATTTGCTTGTGATTATTATGCAAAAAATGAACCGGTTGTCATACGCAATGCAACGAAAAATTGGCCGGCACTGAAGAAATGGACGCCAGAGTACTTGCAAACGGTGTTAGGACAAAAGCAAATTGATGTGGCTGCAACACCAAATGGCTATGCTGATGGCTTGGCAACACAGAATGGAAAGGAATACTTTGTGCTACCGCTGGAGACAACTATGACAATAACCGAATTTCTGCAGAAGCTGGCTGACCCAACAGGTGCCGTTTACTATATACAAAAACAGAATTCCAATTTATCAGTGGATATGCCAGAATTGGCGCAAGACATTGATGCAAGTGTTTTGAATTTTGCTGAAGATTGCTTTAATAAAAACCCCGATGCAATTAATTTTTGGATGGGCGATGAACGTGCAGTCACCTCAATGCACAAGGATCCCTATGACAATATGTATTGCGTTGTGTCAGGATATAAGGATTTTATACTCATACCGCCGCATCAAATGCCATTCGTACCAAAAAAGTGCTACCCAACTGGCGAGTATAAACAAAATGCATCAGGCCAATTTTACATTGAACCGTTGCTGGATAAATCGTCGGATTTGGATATTGTACCACTTGAGACTGAATGGATTTGCATTGATCCAGTTATGCCAGACTTGGGCAGCTACCCAGATTTTGAAAAGTGTGATGTTCTGCATGTGCGTGTTAATGCTGGTGATGTTTTGTATCTGCCCAATTTTTGGTTTCATCACGTGCGACAAAGTCACGGCTGCGTTGCTGTTAATTTTTGGTATGATATGGATTTTGATAGTCGGTATTGCTATTATCGCATGATGGAGGAACTTTTGTCGGCGTCTAAGTAAAACGGTAGGTTGGCTATAGACACGAAAGGTTAATGAATAATTAAGTGCAAATAACAAAAGGAAAACATCTAGTTAAGAATATACTTTGTAACACCAAAATGAGAGAAATATTTTTATAAATTACGATTTTAATAATTACGATAAATTACGATTTGATAAATACAACAAAACTCGAATTGTGTTTAAATTTATTGTTAGAAGATAAGAAAGATAAAAACATTCATTCAAAAACTTCAAGTATAAGTATTTTTTATACTATATATACATTTTTTATAGAACGCTGTCCAAGTTTACGGCCCAAAAGTATTTGAAGGGACAGCATGACATTTTTTTGAGGAATGATTTGTGTGTTGTGTGCGTTTTCGTACTAAAGCCGTTACGTATTTTTATTTTACATTTTTTTCACTCGTCAGCTATGAATGCCTAAGGCCTCCTAAACCCTAAAACATTGGAGTTAACAATTAATTAATTAGTTTTTTGCTAGCCAAACAAATAAAATTTGTTTTTATTTTATTCAGTAACTCTAAATTTATAATTATGTATGGTACATTCTTACACCTGCTGGTATAACTTAAATTGCTGTCAAGTTTATACTTCGTGTTTTTTTTTAATAAATTAACTTTAATGCTTTTTGTGTTTTGTAGACTTGTGTTTCGCTTTTTCTTTTTTCTTAGACTTCTTTTTAGATTTCTTGGCTTTTTTGCTTTTTTTCGATGATTTTTTTCTAAGTATAGACTGTTCACGTTCGGAGCTGCTGCTACTAGCGTCACTGTCGCTGCTGTTCACAACATTCTTCTCCACCCATTTCTCGATTATTTCTAGCCCTCTGTATGAGATACGCTGTTCCGTAGGTTTTTGATTAAGCATATCCTTAGGCTGCGACACAACATTGTCCGTTGTTGGCTTAGGTGCCAAGTTTATCGGTATTGCGGGACCGTATGAATTTTCTGGAGGTTTCTCGGCGCATTCATCCTCAGCTTGACGTTGTTTTTTATTTGGCGGTTCGTTATCGGTAGAATTTTTGCGTTTATTTTCATTATCAGTTGCTGAAAATAGAGCAGCGAAGATTCCGCGTGGTGGTGACATGTTTCGTAGAAGATTTGTTGAGGCAGTCGCAGAGAGCGTTGCATTAATTGGCATCGTTTGCTGTTTGCTTTTGAGTGCATCTGTTGCAATATCCGATGACGGCTTAAGCTTCTCCTCATCTTCATCTTCGTCGTTATCACTGAATATAGCCTGAAATAGTTCACGCTTTTCTGCGGTTGCTTGGGGCTCCTTGTCTGCTCTTCGGTCAGCTTTTGGCACAAATTTTAGACGCTGTGAATTGGCGCTGATTTTTTCCTCTTTAACAACAGCAGGCAGATTTTTTTCCTGGCTCGCACTTCTGGGAATTTTATCGGAATTTTGTACATTCCATCGTGATGGACGGCTGGAAGTAGTTGCTCGTGCATCTGGTATAGTTTCCACATTTTGATTTCTCGCTTCTAGCGCATTCTTTATTATTTCCTTCGGACAAGGAATATGCTTTGGAATAATTACAGGTGTAACGAAATTAGATTTTGTGTGTATCGAACCTTCGAGATAGTCAAAAACGGACAGTTGTGGTTTTTTCATTTGCCGGCTTTTTTTATCGTTGCCAATATCCGTTATGGGCTCCGCAATATTAAAACGTTTGCAAAGCTGTGCACTAGGTTTCCAAGACATTGTTGTGCGTACAATAGTAACGATTTTTTCGACAGTTTTAGTTGCTTCTTCTTTGTGCGCTGCTGTTGCTATTGGCTCTATTATCGCTACTGTTCCTGGCATTGTCTCCGTAACGAATCTAAAAAGGGTAATACTCATTAGTTCAAAGGGTAGTTATACAATTTAAAAAAAAATATTTGAAATTAATATTGTCGGGGGTTAAAGTTGGAAAATATCTCTACCTTGCGTGGTTATCAAACTCTATAACCTAATGTTTAGGCCTGGAGTGGATGAGAACAAAATTATTTTCACCCAGTCACTGAAACTGTATTTTGCCCTGTACGTTGAACAAATCTCCTACAACATGAAATAATGATATAGAATTTTTGAACAAGAGCTGGTTATTCAGTGGAAATATGCCTAGAGGTCTCTTCACTCTTTTTGCCTAGTCTATAAAATAAATCCGTTGGCATATTAATTTTTTTTTTGGTGACAATACGTCCAGTTACAAATGCAGCCCATTGACGACATCAAACTCTTTACTTGCTTCTTGAATAATGCCCATGGAACCTAAATCTCGAATGTCATCGTAAAAATATTTCTTCTCTTTCTTTTTCGTAAAGAGAGATAACGAAGAGATGTCTTTGTAAAAAGAAGGAATTGTTTTCGTGTTGTTTGAAGAGGATTTAACCAACCTCAAAGAATGGTTCTGGCCCTGTGTGATGATGTAAAGTCGACCTTTTCATTGCCTTCAAAGTCATAGTGGTCAGAAATTCGGAGTAGGATTCTTCTGATAAATTTTTTGTTAAGCAATACATTTTTTTTAGGATGCATTTCGTCAAAAGGCATACAAAACTTCCGTTATTGCTGTACGGTTCTAATTCTGAATATAATTTGGAGGATGGTTTGAAACAATATATAACAGATGAGAGAGTCTGTGCAGACTAATAGGCCTATTACGGTTCACAGCAATAAACTGATGTGTCTTCTATAGAGTAGACACAACAGTCAAGAAGACACAACAGTTTCGAGCTATTATGATTCACAATAATACATTGTTGTTATTCTTGAATGTGGAACGAATGTAGAATTTGTTACTTTGGCTGTTCACTCTCAAAAAAAAATTATAATAAACAAACAATTTTCGGTTCAATTTGAAAAAAGTTAGAATGCGATGGATACTATTCTTATATTTATTATGAGGTGACGGTGAACACGATGTGACGACCGGTAGAGATAAGAAACGGCTTCGGGACCACTCGAATCCATTGAAGAACGTTACTTGGATATACTACTGAATTGGCTCTTGTTAGTCCCATTTGTTCTTTCAAGTGCAGATATTTTCAATTTTCTGTAGGATGCGGTTCCAGACAAGCTCAAAAAAAAAAAATATAAACTACAATCCCACGAATACTGAAGCTTACCGCTGCGCTGTGCTTCTTTGCCGATGGCTATTAGCTATCAAAAGTGCACGACAATGATTTATGGGTTGGATAGGCTAAGTTCAGTTTCAGGTATATTAAGAGAAGCGCTAGATTTCGTCAAGACTTCGATGGATCCATCTTGCTACTTCAACACAACACCAAATTAGCTATCTTAAAATTTTGACAGATACCAAGACAATCCAACACAACTGTTGTGTATCATAATAAGTGTATTGAAGACACATCATCATTGACGGACAACAGTGGAATGTATTCAGTAGTATTGTTGTCAATCGTAATAGCAATTTTCACATTGAAGACAGAAATGACTGTTGTGTTGTGAACCATAATAAGGCTATAAGTCTAGCTTCCATCTGGGTGTTGATGTAAATTGGGTTTAGCACTAAGATAACTTCGGGTTTGCAGTTGGAGTGAAGTTGATGCAGGTAGCCATGAAAACCTCTATAATTATGTGCACTCGTTCAAAGCTCTTGATTGTCGATTCTTTTAAGGTTTTCGATAACCACTGTAGAGGCATGGGTTAGTGTAGGTTAATAGATTAATCTTTACGCATTGACCATCATCATAGTGCTAATGCTAAGAAAAAAGAAATTTAACATTAATCTCAAAGAAAGGGACAGAATGTATGTCATCTAATAAGCACTTGTCCATTACTGGCCCTGGCTCTTATATTAACTACAATGTTTTAAAAAATTGCCAGAATTCTCATGAACCTTTGTTTAATATCGAAAATGAAAAATTACCTGTTCCCCATAATTCCATCTAGAGGCCTGTATAATTTACGGGATTGTATGAATTCTTTTTTCTCCATTTCACGATCCCATTCCGACATATTTTTCGGTTGTATTGTGCACAAAAATTCACCGATTTCCTTCTCTGAGCAAGCATTTGCCTTAACAAATTGCTCGTAACGTAGCTGTTTGGCCTCGTCATAAGCAAAAGGTTTAAAAGAGCTGATTGCCGCGGGAAATTCTTGATTGAGAAAAAAGAGAAATGTATACAGCTACGCTTTCAGTTACGTAAGTAAAGTAATAATATAAGCTAGTTTAAAAGAAACGCCGAATACCTAAAATAACGTCATAGAATAAAGCTAATAATTTGAAGATTAAAACATAAATTTAAAATAACGTTATAACAGTATTGAACCGATATTTAATACAAACCAATTTTTTTATTAGAGTCCTTTGTATGTTGAAGTTCGGCCTCTTTTTCTATTGCTAATTTGTCTTCACTTGTGTTTATTATTTCACCAGCTCTCACAAAACTTGAACTCTTTGAAGATATAAGCGCCAAGAGCTGCTGTTTTTTGTCCTGCTCATAGCTTTGATATTTTTCTGGTATATGACTCTGCTTTTCGTGCACACTGCTTTTTGTTGGTTCAGCAACTTGATGAATTTCTGCTGTTACTATTGCAGAGTTTTGAGGCTTTCGGAAATTTTGATCTTCAGGGGACGCGGGTGCAAAGCGTGACTTCCGCTCAGCCCAAGGTCGTGGTTTTAAAAAGTTTGGTTTTCCCACTTCATCTTTATATGTTTGATATATTGTTTTTTCAACTACATCAATTTTTTCTGGTACTTTGCTTATTTCATCGCTAATGCTTGTTTCAGCTTTTTCAATATTCTGCTCTCTCTCCGTCACTTTCGAATCAGTTGCTTCGTCTTGAACCAGCATTTTAACGATTCTTTGTTTCTTTTTTCTTCTATCTTCCAACGAGAAGTCATACCTGGACATATCTTCCCTCTCATAAATATCATCATCTTCTTCTTCGAGTGCGCCAACACCGAAAGCATGTCCTCTAATGGGAAGTTTTTTTTGCTTCTTAGTGTCAGCTTCGGAAACCACTTTTGCAGTGGATTGAGTTTTTGCTACACTAGGCGGCTCATCGCCACTTAGTGGTGTATAATCTCCAAAACCAAATTTGAGTGTCACATCCTCAGTCGGCACAATGTCGTTGAGTGTAAGCGGCTCAGTTTCCTCCTCTACAATTGCTGGCTCGAATGCAGCGCTTATGTCTTCCTCTGCCACGCTGTGCCAAACGTTCGAAGCACTCCCAGTATCGCATCCATATTTTTGCAAGACGTACAGTTTTCTTTTGTTATACTCTGCAGCCTTGCGTTTCTCTTTTTCCGCTTTTTTAGCCTCTCGCTCCGGTGCTGTAGCTGCTATAATCTTGCTCTCATCTAGCTTTAATACTCGCTTTAAGTTGATCTCATCTACAGTGATAATTGTAGGATCTTCATCACGATCTTGTAAGCTAAGCGGTGCATTTCCAAACTCTTCTAAATCTTCTTCATCCATAAAATCCAGTGGTTTTTGTCCCAAAGGCGCTGCCTTTATATTACGTGAACTTTTGAAATTCTGCGGCTTCCAACCTTCCTGAGAGCCCACAGTGTTCCAGTAGCCTGCACTAAAGCCACCAGTGAAGGCACCATGGAAACGGCGCCTTCCATTCTCGTCCGTTGCAATCTGATCTTGGATGCGCAAAGGCTTGACTCCATTGAGTTTATCTAGATAAGAAAGAGTTAAGAGAATGTTTAATGAAAACTTTCAATAATTACCATCGTCCAAGGGTACCAAAGGTTTTCCATATTCGTCGATCAAAGAGGAATTATACATTGCTCCAGCCAGAAATATTTTGGATTTTAGTTTTATGCTTCATTCACAATAGATTGTCAACAACATCTGATTACATAGGGATGTTGTTGTGAGTAGAAAATGGTAGTAGAAACTGACTGTACTTTTGGTTAAAAAAGCATTAAAGAGATTTCTCTTTATTTACAAGCATTTCGAGTGCCAATCTAGGTTGTTCAAAAGCTTTCAATTTCGCTTAGAATGTGAATATTTAATACTCGGTGTGCAGGGCGTTTTCAAGTATTCCTAAACTATCATGTAGCTAGACCGATCGGAATGCCAAAATATCCGAACTTTGGATTTATTCAGTCTTTTTTCGGGCATGGAGTCCCGGTATCTACTGTTTTTATGGAAAATGAACTGGAATTTAACTATATTTAGCCTTGAAATCTTCTGATAACATTCCGAATTAAAAATTTTGTAAATTGTTGAACTTTATTTATAATTGATTTGCGTTCAGACCTTACCTGATGACTTCTAGCAGTTTTCTAAAATCACTTTTTGAACCGTGATATGTCAACAATAACAGGGTTATATGTATTTTGATGTTCTTAAGATTCGGTTGTGGAGCGTTTATAATAATGAGTCCAAAGAAAGCAGGGACCGAAAAGAACTGTAATTTTTAACATTTTTAAGATAGCAATCATTATGTTAAAGGCACTGGAGAAGAATGTCCAAATTGATTATTGTTTTATTTGCTTTTCAAAAATATTAAGGTTTTTATATTTTTAAGTTTTATACTAAAAATCATGAAATAACTGTTTTTCCGCTTAGAAATAACACCTATTTTTTTAGTTTTATTTTTTAAATCAGAAAATCATACATACAAAATTAAAAATATTTTTTTATTTTTTTACTTAGAAAATAAAACTTATTTTTGAGTTTTATTTTTTCACTCTGAAACAAAACTTATTTTTGAGTTTTATATTTTTACTCGAAAAATTGAACATATTTTTTGAAAACAAAAAGGGCCATTATGAAAAGAGAAAGTCCAAGTAGTAGGTGTGAAATTAAAAAAAAGAAACATATTTTTATATGTCAGACAAAAGGTCTAACTATAAGCTTTTAAAAAAAAATAAATTTTTAGTAACTTAATAGCGTACTTTATTGAGAAAATAACGGTTCTTGTTATTAAAAAAATTAAACTTTAGAATAAATCCGTAAAATAACTAATAGTTATCGATTTTGTGTTCGGCGAATCATGGTTTTTTTGTTGTTCTCTACTAGAAAACATCTTCAAATCGCGGCGGCCCGGAAATCGTAATCGTGCCCATCTTTTAATTTTTAAATGTTCCTTTTTCCGATGCACTAGCTTTTAAGTATCGAAAACCATGGCAGCCCTGGCTCTATTACAGCAATTATTAGATATCATAATTATTAAAAAATATATGGTGTATAAAATTACAAATAATTTTTATTCAACAAAAATTAAAATAATTTATAAATTAATTTTTAAAAAACGAAAACAAAGAATATATTTTCAATTTTTAGATTTGTAAATTTTAAGTTAAGTCAGCGGAATCACAAAATTGTACATTTTCTTGTCATTTGTCTTTCATTGGTAAATGTTATTGTTTTGCATCGCAAGAGAGCAAGTATTCCATCGTAAATAAACGTATAATTTGAGCAATGTTCTCCGTTGTAGCGTAATCGATGACCGATTCATTGTCATCCTTCGTATGCCAGACTGAAGGAAATGGTATAGGAATCAGATGTATAATAGGAACGTCACGCTTCATAAATGGTACATGATCATCTTCGACATAGTTGCCAGGCATTGAATTTGGCTGGAAATATCGATTTGGTAGATGCCGCACGACGCCACTGCTGGTGTAACGCTCCAACAAACCCGCATTAGCTAGACGTTCTTCGATACCGATTAAGCGTGAGTACCACGCCTCAGTGTTGCGGTTGAAACTATAAAACTTTGGATCTGGCGCACCAATTAAATCCAATAACATTAAAATATCTATTTTGTCCAGAAACTTTTCTGCATGCCACTTTTTGGCTAAATGGCGCGCACCATAGATTGAATCATGGGCGTTCCACTCTTTGAAGGCTTCTTCACCATCGAAAAACAGCAGCATTAAACTCAGCTTAGACTCACGGAATGGTGCTAGCTGCTCATGCAGTACTTGTGCCAGATTTACAAGCATGGCACAGGGCACGGCCGAGTCAGTGGCGCCCAAGAACTCATAGTCCGGCATATATTTGCTGTCATAATGGCAGGCAAGTACAAGGTAACGCTCCGCATTAGGATTCAATGTGGCTATGATATTGTGAAAATGCAGTTTACCAAAAATTGGAACTGTATCGTGAAACTTATCAATGTGTACATCCCACTCATTCTGCTCCAAAGTATTTTTGATGTAGTCACGAACTTGCTTATGTCCCGGTGTGCCTACAATTCGCGGTATCATAATATTGTCCAAAACTTTGCGAAATTGTTGTGTATCGCTAAGGCGACTGAGTGCCAGAAACTTTTCATCAGACAGTTCTTCGGTTCTGTAGACTAACTGCAAAATTAAGAAAGAATTTTATAAACTATTGATTTCAACTTTTTGTATGCATTATTGTTAAACCTGTCGACGGCTCACAAAAAAGTCCTCCCCATCTAGCCGAGCTACTGCATTAGATATAAGCAGAGCCACTAAAATATGGCAAATAATATGCATTCTATTTTCTAACACGAATACAATAAAGCGACGCAAGTTGTGGCAAAAATGAAAAGCAAAACAAAACAAGTGCAGTGAAAAACCAACTTTTTTATTGACGTTGACGATTGCTTAAATGAGCACACTTAGCTTCGACTTTTTTAAAAGTAGCAAAAAACTATGCTTTTGAATATAAAAACACAATTTAAACAGGTGCTTTGGTATTTGTTTTAAAGAATAAAAAGAAGGAATAAATACTAAACAAAGCACAACAGCTGTTTTGAGCAACACCTGAAAATTAAGAGATATTAAGAAGAGAGAACATGTAACCTATGTTAAATTCACAATAAAGGGAATATAACAGAACAGAGATGGTGCCACCTGAAATAAAATTTACCAAACCATTTCCGGCCACCATGATAGTGTAATGACACTGGCTAATTTTCAGGTCTTTAATCAAGCAGGGGATAAGAGAGACAGCAATGTCTTGAGTGAATATGATGTCTGTAAAAAATTGTGTGGAAAATTCAACAGCTGTTGCGACACAAATATAATTTATTTTGTGTCAAAAATTTACTTGTCTGAATTGTTTAAAAATAATTACGAGGCCGAGCAGCCCAATTGTTTTTAATTTCAACTAAAAACATTTATAGGCAACCAATTGAAATGCAAAAACACCATTAAAAGGTACAACAGCAAAAATGCAGAATGTCTCCTTTACAAAATATTTATCTTGTTCTTCCTTCTGGTGTAACAAGGTATTCACAATGACTTTTTCGTGATTTCAAGGTGATAGAAGCTGAAAAAGTAGAACATTTTTGTATTTTTTAGCGCTTGATTCGCTTGATTGCACATATAGCGTAGGCAGTCATATCAACGGAAAATTATAGTGACAATTATCGTACTGCTCTTAACTTTAATTTTTACTGATCTAATTTAAGCGCTGAAAAATATTAAAACTAGCCAGTGTCATATAAGCATAACACTATTACTAACTTATAACTTAATTTACAATTTTAAGCGCTGAAAAATATTGAAACTAGACAGTGTCATATAGGCATTATTGACGATGATTATTGATAGGTAATTCTCCTCGTAATTCTATACATAATTATAGATAATTGCAAATTATTTGAATAAATTAAACTTTAAAACTACTGGGTTGATTTTAGTCTTTAAAAAAGCTTAGTTTTTAAAAAACATTATTGCCGATGCCACGCATTTCTTGGATTCTTTTTATTCTCAGGCGTTTCTATTGCGAGATTGCAATAAACTATATACTGCTCTCTACCCTTGTCTTTTTGTGCTCATTTTTCAATATAAATTGTTAGCTTATTTTAAAAAAGTCTAACAGCCATAGTCAAGTTAAGAAGTAATACTCCGCTATTGACTAATATATATAAAATTAAAAGTAATTTTATTAACCTTCTGAATAATTGAGATTTTAGTTCACAAATAATTAGTTAAAAACACTGAAACTAACTTGCTGCTTGGAATTATGAATAAAAATCAACCTTAACATGTTGAAATTCTTGTTTATTGAAACAATTAAAATTCACTCGTTCATTTTTGACTTTATTTCACTCGTCTTCGGGAAGCTGGCTCTTGTCACAAACTTTTTATAAATAAAGGGCAGAACCTTTCAAGCTATAATGCGTCTTGTATTAAGTTAAGAAAATTAAACTTATAAATTAACTTAAGAAAATATTCGCTCAGATGGCATTGATGTCTCGATAATGTTTAAAAATTTCACTGCATTTCTTTTTAATTTTTACAAGTAGAACCAATGACATAATTCTAAAATTGAATAGAGCCTTCTTTCAAATCAACCAATGAATTTTTAAGAACATTTTTAAATTTCGTAAAATACTTAATCAAAGCGTTCATAAAGGAATGATTTTCAAATACGTCGATAATAAGTTCTTGGTATTAATGCTGCGATGTTTGAGACATTATTAAAACATCGGTTTTTTGTCTATTATCATCAATGAACATTGAACATTCTTAACCAAAAATCATGGCCTACTTTCAGTAGACTTTTCAGCAACAGAAATGCAAATCATGGGGTTAAAAAGCTGCTTTTGTTACGCAGATATTGGCTGTATTCTTCAAAGCATGTTGAAAGTCAAAAAGTCTTAACAATGAGTTATTGAATAAGGCAAAGTAAATAAGTAAATTTTCAACTAATGCTCTTGCATTACAACTGAGCACTTGTGCTATGAATACACTTCAGTCGGAGAAACCAATGCTTAATGAATAAGTGTTCTAACAAAAGTTAAAAATTATAAATATAAACATTTTGTGATAAGCTCCAAAAAGTCTAGTAAAACCTCATGTCGAACAGCTGACTTTTAAAAATATTCCCTTCATTTTTACAATATGCGTCTACCTTATTATTTTACCGTGTTTTTAACTATCAAAAATTTAGTTAAAAACATGTCTACAACAAATATTAATTGTAAATTTTGGATAATATTAGTTCTCATGAAATTTTAAAGAAAATATCCCTAACAGCTACATTCTGATTCTATAAGATTTGAAGATTACATTGATCATAAGGGTTACAAATTTCAAAGATTTCTAAAGCTAGATCGAAAGGAATTGACGAAAATTTATTGAAGACTATAAAAAATTTTTCTTATCGGTCACGACCTCTCTGCAGACAATGGCAAACCTCAGAGAGTAAATAATGACATGTAAAGCTTCTTGAGAACATGAACTTTAGCCGTTCGGTGTCGGCATAAAACATGCAGGTCCAGTTCTCGGTTAATTGTCCTTTCAAGGGCTGAAATGGTCAATTTGTTTTTTGTTTTGTGCTTAAGAATGTATTAAAAATTATTCTGCTAAAAATTTAACAGGTGGCAAGTCCCGACGACCAATGAAGCAATTTAGCTGTTTGACATCTTGTGCTCTTTAACTTAAGGGGTAATTATTTACTTCAATGTTAACTCTGCACGTCTCTGGTTGAAGGCACAAAATAAAAACACAGCTTTTAGCTCAGATTTTATATAATTTCAAATCTTAAATAAAAATATTAACAAAACTAACTCGTTGACTCTCAATTACACTTACCAAATCCTCTACTTCAAAGCAAGTACCTCGGTTATAAATTCTTTGTTTCGTTTTGAATTTTCCAATTGAACTAAATGCATCAGTTAGTTGTTGTAACAAAAGATTATAAGCACGAAATCGTTGGTTTATCTGTGACAGAATTTTTAACATATTTTATTTATTGTATATTTCACTTATTCGAAAATAAAAAATAAATTGTCAAAATTTTTAACCCAGCAGCAACAACTTCGAATGTTTCATGAATGCCAGATAATTACGCAATTTTAATAGATAAATTACATAGCATGGCACGAGCACAACATATAAATTTGAAAGGTCAAGATTCTTTTTCGGCAACAAATGCTTATGATGTAAACATACGTTAATACATATATATTTATATTATCTGTATACACATCTGCAGAATGTTATCTATTCTCTGTTAACGTAAATAAGTTGTTAAGCATAATTTTGAATCTGTTTTGGTTTAGACAATTTTTAAAAACGGAAATAACTAACTATCGATTATTATTAATTGTTGATGTAGTTAATGCTATCGATTTATATATCAAACTATTCCATGTGTTCAATATAAACCCAATTGTCTTGTTTTACCATGTAGCATTTTATTCAACAGTATTTGAATAGTATTATAACACAAGGTTAAATTGTGTTCATGTTAAAACAAACTATACAGTCTATAAATATAAAATTAGATCATATCAATTTTATTACTAATTAGTATAATAACTATTTAAACTTACTTTCTACATATTAATACGTGGACATTGAAAATTGTCAAATTTCTTTTTAGTATTAAAAGGGGAGAAGGTTCCCAACCTTCTAAGAAAGAAATATAATTTTTATACAAAACCCGTTTTTTTACTTTTTGATCAGTAAATTTATAGCGTTTTCTTTTCTCAACGAAAAGTTCTGCCCTCTGAATTTTTTTCATTTTGACCTGAACCCTGAGAATTCTGACCTGTTTTTAGCTGAGTAAAGATCACAAAATAGCAACATTTTGACGTAGAATTACGTCTTAAAGCACGGTTTGTATGGGGTCGTTTTAACAGATTTTTTCAAGGCCATGGAATTTTTTTGGTGAATACTTTAGGGTGTACATACAGCCTTTAATACTCATAGTTCAAAGATAATATGAATACAAAAATATCAGATATATCCTGCGCTGAATGAATATCTAATTTTGGATTTTGTCTCTATTATATTAAAGTCGCAAAATAGTAAATATAAGAAGAACAATGAATGAGTTTATATAAGAAAATCAATCATCAGCTACTTATGCTGTGCCTGCTGCTTTCTTTATTTTTGTTTCGTTGTTTTTGCTTGTGTTGGTTTTGTTTTGTACGAACTTGGTACTCTACTCCACGGCATTGGCAGCGTTGGTTCTCTACTCCACGTTAAGAGGGCGATCCGATTAGATTTAACTCTTATGAAAAAATTACAACATATTTCGTTTTGTGCTATTACCCAATAGATGGCGCTATCTGTTCGGCTGACAAGATATCCCCTGCTCACACGGTGATTGCCGTTCAAGCAATCTATTCGTTTTGTTGTTGCTTTCAATGTGAAATTGTCAAAAACATTGAGACCGATAACGGATGAACACAGATTGCAGCATTCAAAATTTGTTCATTTTGTGATTGCTGTACAGGACAGCAATCAAGCAATCTGAACAGTGCTGCTGGGTGACGAAACAAAATTTTTTTTTTGCAGAGTTTGATTGGCGTGTCGTGTGAGCAACCAGTAATCTACCAACAATCTGATTCTGAAAGAGAGTAATGGCCAACTCACACGAGATTGTTTGATTGGCAATCAATGAACTTTTCTTATCCCACACAGCCATTCAATCAATCTACTCGTTTTGTTGTTGAGAGCGGATGAACACAGATATGCGGAACACAGCTAAGGTACATAGATATGCTTCCAGAATTTGAAAACAAGTGAAATTTTTATTTTAATTTAAATAAATATGTAGTAAAATTTACTACAGCTGTACTAAAATTTACAGCAATAAAATAAAAATAGAAATGTAGTTAAAATAAATAAACTTATTTAGTATTAATAAATACATTTTTATTTGGACGGTGAGGTACTAATTTACATTTATTTTTAATACATTTTAATTTATTTTTACTACAGTATTTTTTTGGGTGTACGTTTTTCCATACAAAAAGACTATTAGCTCCACTTCGCACACAATAGCGCTATATGTTCGGCTGGCATGATTTATGCATCGAACGATCGTTGGTTATTGCGTCTAGTAGAAAATGCAGAGCTAAATATGTGAAATGCACAATATATTTTTAATTTAAGAAATGAATCAGGTTTTGTCCTAGATAAATTGTTGTTTTTGTTTAAATGCAAATTAATTTGGATGATCAACCATATACAACCCACTACTCATATTAGTGTAGCTCGCAAATTGTACAGCAGACAGAGAGGAAAGTGACACCAATGCAAAGGACATTCGCTTTGCCTTCTTTTCAACTAAGTGAATGAACTCAACCTATCAAACTTAACAAAATGATCGAAAGAATTTGACATTTTGCTTGTTTATTTTCGCTTGCTCTATTTATCATGCTTACTTTGAACTTTTTCTGTGTTCTGTAGCTCGTTTCTGCACCTTTTGCGACAAATAGTCACTTTTTCTGTCGTTACACTATTTCTTTCCAAAATACTCACTTTTACGAAAGCTAGTGTTTCTGCATTAATAAGTGAGAAAATATTGCTCTGTGATGAGAAAGATACACAAGTGATAGGGAATATATAAAATTGAAACAATTGTTATTTTTTTTTTGTTTTGATTTTTTCAAAAATAAAAAAATAAACAAAACAATTTTTTCATGTTTTGACACTAACTGATGTTGATATTTATAAAACAAACCCTATCCTTGCGTTGAGATCCGAGTATTCTTTTCATGCGGTTGCTTAATGCAGTGATACAAATTTTTATCATGGAATAAATAAAATAAAGTCATAGAATTTTATCTCATTAATAAAATATTTAAGTTTGTATATTCAATAATTTATACATTGTTATACTTATAATATTGTGTATATTATAGTCTAAATGAAAAATTTAAGTTGATACCTTGTACCGGGTAGAAGTATTAGTAACCACTTCATTGAAATCGAAAGTTGCACTATCAACCAAAAATTGTTCTCACCTAATCAGAACATAGTGACAACTTCAGCCGACTCGAGTCGCATATTTAGTTTACAGAAACACTTTGGTATTGAATTCCTACGAAAATAGAATTGAAACAAGCGAGACGAGTCACCGACTTTTCTCATTTTATTACAGAGACGGTGCAAGTGAGAATGACGTCATTATGGCGTCAAAGTAAGAAAATTTTGTGAGAACTGCGGTGACAAAAGTTGCAGAAACGAGCTACTGGTTTCAATGAGAAGTCCATCACTTGAGTGTTATTAATTTATTTATTAACTTTTGGAAGATAAATAAAAAATATGTGCAAAATAGACAAAACAAACGGAACAAAGAGACAAAGCGAAAATGTTACTATTTAAATTTTACGTCTACACTTACGATATTATCGAAACTGTTTCTTTTTTCTTAAGTTTGTTTAATTTCCTTTAAATGCTTTAACAATCAATGTAAAGCTCTAACCAAAAGTATTTTTAATGAATTTTCTTAATATTGTCGTTATTTATTTAGTGCGTATTTCAACCGAATGCCAAGAGACAAAAAACTGATTTTAATTGAATTTTCTGAATTGGGAAGCCAATATCTTTTCCATGTTTGAATAACTTTAAATTATTTTTTTTTTTTTATTTAAGTCTTTTTAGTTGACATAAATAAATGTATAAAAAATGTACCCTCACCTTTTTTATTTATATGTAAATTATTTCTTAAAAAAAGACCAAAAACTTTGATATTTTATCCAAAAATGGTGTAAAACTAATTGTTGTTCTAAAAAATTTGCATTTTTTTTTCTTTCCACGTCTTTAGCTCATTTAAGGTGAATTTGTTTTGTCTTGACTTTGAATAAATAAACTGTTCGTGCCATCAACAAATCAAGGCTATGATTTTCTAGACCAAATTATATATTTCAAAATGTTGTTTAAAAAAAGAAAACCTCAAATACTACCAACTCAAAAGCTCTCTCCTAACTTAGTTTCATACTGATCAAAAACCGGATTTTTACAAAAATTGTATTTTTCTCTTGAAAGTTTGGGAACCGCCTCCATTTCCACTTTGGATTTTCATCACTCCTTTCCTGAACGGATGCCATATTCTTTTTAATACGCTCTCTTATTCGTCTTACCAATATATTTTGAAAAAAAAAAAAACGGACAAGAATGCAATCTAAGATGTACGGGTATTATATCCCAAGTAACAATTTTCCTCCTATAAAACACTTAAGAACATTCTCAACAGCATATTAGAACACAACAGTTACGGATATAATCATCGTATAATAATCGTATAAGATAAAAAAGGCGCACTTTTTTTGTTTGTATTAAACCCTATATCAGTAAAATTATATTCTGTTGAACATATTCTTATCATTACTTTATAGGAGCTTTATATCATTTTTTCAGTCTTATATCAGTGTTTGTTGCTATAGAAGGCATTAGAGAATATTTATATCATGAAAACATTGAAGTTTTATAGCCGTGTCAAATATGTCAAAATAAGTGTTCGAAAAAAAAAATGTTATTCGAAAAAAAATAATTTTGAAGTGTTCTCTATTCCAGTTTTTCTTTTCTTTGTTTTCATGTGACAAATTGAAGTTGACTTTCTCTTTTTTTTTCCTAACATTTTTTTGCGTTATAAAAATTTATTTATTGTGTTGGAAGCGGATTCGATCTTAGTACCTCCGTGTTGCCAGTCCGACACATTAACCTCTCGCCCATTTTTTCATATTCAATACTTTGAAAAAATTTTTAATTAAAAACGACTGCGCTGCCTATTGGTAGCTTCAATATTTATATGTGACATTTATTCGAAATCTCAATAATGTCGTATTGAGGTCATGCTTCTTTTATTTTCTTTATAAGAAAAGGGCGAAATTTTTTTTAACTATTCACTCTTGATTAAGTATTTATAATTCATTATTTATTAACAGATAATTTTTTTCATATTAAGTGAACTGTTATTTTTCAAATTTTTATTGTTTTATACGAATATGTAAAACATAATTTCCTGGTTCAAAAACATTTTTTATTAAACTTTAACATTAAAAAATTATAAATAACTATTTTCGGGATGCCCGAAGTTAAAGTACCCATTCTTGGTAGTAATATTTAAGTATTACCCAACAGAATCGAGCTTATAATTTTTTAGGTCTGTTTTTTACAATTTTTAACGTTTTTCTTAAAAATAAATCCTCTTCTTACGCTTTCATACTACCAAATTATCTCTGTGGAATAAATAAACTTAGTTATTCCTTTTACCATTTTCAAGGTAGCACGCAGCCAGCTCTTGCATAGCTCCTACACGTGTCTACGTAATTATATTTCAAAGATCTCTAGAAAGTGTCAAGATTTATTTAAAGAAGGTGGCAGAAGTAGATTGACGTCTATCACATCCACACCGTAGTGCTATCTACTTCTTCTTTATTTTATTTTTAATACGAAAGACAAGCAACATCAGCTCTTTGAGAGTGCATTTTTATGAAATAATTATAATTTTATGTCGATAGGTCACAAATTACGGTTGTAATCCTGTCGACCGACAGATTGAAAGTGCTATATCTTGTCAGGAGCTGACTCTTATCAATAAATATAAAATTTAATATATGTGGGCTTATAAACACATGCAGAATTTAAAATTTCAAATGGTAAAAACTTCCTACTTTTATTATTTGTGTTTACATTACTTGTGAGTGACATACATTTTTAAACTACAATTGACGGTGAACTCGCTTTTTATATTAGAAATTATATGAGAATTCGAAGTTTGTCAAATAGGTGGGGAGCTAATGTTTTCATCTTGGAACATGAAGGTCCATGGTTCAAATGCTGCGGGCGCACAGAGAATTTTTTTTTTTTTAATAAAATATAAATAATTTATATTTTTTTATATATTCTGAATGACAAGCTAAGTTCGAAAAAGAGAAAATTTGTGTCATGGCGATTTCTGTATTCGTTTCGAACAGTTTTCGAACTTCGAACTGAGAGGTACAAAGGCATAAACATTGTATATTTTGTTATGCGATGTTTATAGGAAGAATCACTTCATAGTTATTTAATACAATGAATATAACATCATTATACAATATGAATGTAGTTTCTCTATAAACCCTGAATAAGTAGATTCAGAGAATGTTCTTGCAATGATTTATACCAGTAAACACTGCTATAACAGCAATTCTTCGAAATTGAAGCACTATTCAACGTTTATAACATTAAATCATACTATAAGTTTAAAATTGGAAGGAAAATTGTTAGTTGGGATGGCATAAGGGCGTTAGAACTTCTGAACCAAATTTCTTCAATAATTTGTTTTTGATGTTGAAGTATATGTCGTTACGATAATACCATGTCCTCACTATACTCTTTATACAATGCTTATTTTTATTATTCATCTGCACAATAAATATTACTTTATCTTGCGTTTACGCTGCAGCTACACGTTCAAGAAATTGCATTCAAGTTGATCACACATAGTGCTTGCCAAAATTCTTTCGAATTGATAGCTGTGACGTAGGCTGTGCGCAACTTGGTAGTCAATTTTATTTTCAAGATGCCATCGTCAATGCAACAACTCAATTTATTTACAAAAACTGTGATCAGCTGTTAAACTTGACCGTCAAGTTGCCTCATGACTTGAAAAATTGATATCAAGTTGGTTTTCAAGTTCGAAAAATTTGAGTGTGTTAGTAAAAAAGTGTGAATGTGTTGCAACTTGAAAGGCAATTTGATAGAAAATTGAACGTGTAGCCACCAAGTTAAAAATTTTTATTCATACCAAAAGTAGTGTTCACTACTATACTTTCACTACTTGATAGATAACACTACTCTTAAGCGTTCACTATATTCTATGCATACGGGCCACTGAATGAATATTGTGTTGTTTAAATTATCCGAAAAGCTTAGAACAGGTAACAGTGTTACCTTCAAAATGGTACCATAACCATCATTATTGGTTTAATACTAAGAAAAATAAAGCCAGTTTTCTTAGGCTGAGGTCACACGGTGCTCGTTTGCTCGGCGTGCAAATATTGTTGTTGTTGATTCCAATGCGAAACTGACAAAAATCTTTGAGACTGTGAGAGGATGAACACTTTGTAGACCGAGAAAAATGTGTTCGCTGTACATGACAGCGAGCACCGTGCAAAAACAGTGTTGCTGGGTTGTGAAATTTAACAAAGTACTAAAGAGTACTGTTTTTGTGAAAAAGTACTCCCTTCTTACCATAACATTACTATAAAAGAGTTATATAAAACCCTTTTCTCTGACAGGTTATTGATAAATTTAACAATAAATAAAACACAACAAATCTTTCCGGTGGGCATAGTTCATAAAAACAATTCTTGCCGCATATTGTTTTGCTAACTCAATTAATTCAATAGTCAATATATCTAAATCAACTTTACTAGAATCCATGTCTTTTTTATTAATTTGCGAAACTTTTAATAATGATTTTATAACCAGCACCGATAACAGACGACACTTTATACCCGAAGTGTTCAGCAAATTTTTAATTAACATAGTACGAAATAAATAGCAGGAGAAAAAGTAGTGCATTTAATTGAAATGTCAAAATTTGCTCGCCGTGCATTTTTCTGTCGTGTGACCTACCAACGTGCAAATGGAGAAAAGAGAATAAAAGTGTTCATTGCACGCCGAGCAAACGAGCACCGTGTGACCTCAGCCTTAGAAGATCTTATAAAAATAAAATTATATTAAAAAATCGATAACTCAAAAACAAATCCATTAATCGATTTTTCCTTCAGCTATTCCTATTTATATTCAAAGTTCTTCACGAAACCATTGCTAAATCACGACACCCAGAAAATCGTAATATCCCCGCGTTCACACTTCCAGCATGTCGCTTCACGTTCGTCATTATTGAAATAACTGAATTTTAAATATTGCTCTATGAATTATTTAAAAATTATTTCGTATGCAAAACTTAACGCTGGCAGTTCCATATTCTCGGATGCGCTTCGTTTCGCTGCAACTCTGTTCCGTAGACGTCGTCGTTTACGGAGTGGCTTACGTTTGTGTGTGTGTGTCTCGTATTCATTCCGATTAAAAACATTTAAAATTTCGTCTTTTTTCTTTATTTGTCGCAAGAACATAAAAACCATTGAAATAGTCAATAATATTGCTAAGATAAATATACAAAATAAACAATTAGTTAAAAGATTAAAGTATTAAACTGAGTTTGACAAACTGTGATCTAGAAAGTGACTAAAATTTATACGTCAAAAATCTAAAGGCAGAGCTGTGTTAAATTGTAAAGTTTGGAAGGAGGAGAAGAGTCAACGCCGAGGCGATTGCAAATTAAACCCAATTTAGTCCGGTTGGGTTGGACCCAACAGGGTGACTAGCAGCAGCAGTTGCTTAACTATTGAACGGCGTGGACTCCAGAGACTTTTTGATGGTCCTTGAAAAATTAATACAATTATAGGAGGTGGAGTGGAAAATAATTACCAAATAAATCATCGGGTGGCGCATAAGTTTTGCAGTAAGTAGGGTACATAAAAGTTTGATGCATATTGGGGGTTTCAAGGTCGATGCAAAATTTAATTCCCGTACTGCAGCCAGAACCCCTTTGCAGGATTAATATTAGGAAGTTTTTTTTTTGTTAATAGTTGTGCAGCCTGATCAAAAAGTCAAAGTACTGTGGCACTTTAACAGTGTTGCCACCTAGATAGCACTATTCACACTTTTCAGTATATATGGAATTTGATACAATTTAACAATGTGAATGCTCATCAAACTGTATATCAAATGGTTTGATGAAAACGAAAATTTTTGATTTCTCTTTACTGATTTGACAATTTGAACACTTGTGAAGCTCTCTAGGACAGTTCAAAAATTCAATGTGAACACATCGCGTATATCTTAAAATAGCAAAAGTGAGTTCTTGGCATATATGTAGAATGTATCAGACATATTAACAATTTGTATCAGACATATTAACAATTTCTGAAATCAACATTTTAACTAAAAGTTTGACAATGTAAACTACCCTAATGACTCATTAATATGCTTAAATTATATTACTGCATTTTTATTTTTAGTCAAAAAAACCCAGAGCCTGAACTTTTCGACTTTTTGTTGCATTCAAGATATTGGTTAGAACTAACAGCAAATATAAAACATGGAAACATTCGATGTAACAGATAAAAACAGGTGCGTCGTGTTAAAATTATATATATATATTATATAGTGACTGATTGTTGTGTTAATTTAATTTGTTGCTCATTTACACACTTCCCCTTAGTTGGTACTTTGGTCCCATGTCGCGTCAAGAAGCAACTGAGGTGCTGATGAACGAACGAGAACGTGGAGTTTTTCTGGTACGCGATAGTAACTCAATATTGGGTGATTATGTATTGTGTGTAAGGTAAGTCGGTGGCTTATTAATTAGCAAGCAATTTACTTAACTTACATATATGTATTTTGTTTTGTTTTTTTTTTTTAATAATAAACTACAGAGAAGATACCAAAGTCAGCAACTATATTATAAATAAACTACCGCAACAGGATCAAATTGTCTATCGTATTGGTGATCAATTATTTGACAATATGCCAAAATTGCTTACATTCTATACGCTACATTATTTGGATACTACGCCGCTAAGAAGACCAGCGCCAAAAAAACAGGAAAAAGTTATTGGAAAATTTGATTTCGATGGCAGTGTAAGTATCTTCAAGAATGGATAATAGCTAATTACTAGCAGCAATTACGATTGTTTATATGCTGCTAGTTATCAAAACTTTTAATCATATCAACTATGGTCTAAAAAACAAAGTGAAAGTGATTTAAAATCTTTTTGCTAGATCTTTCAGATTTATAAATGAGTGTATTTGACAGAAAATATGATTTTGTATAATTTGACAGTTCAAGTTTACGATTATGTGATTAATCCGCAATTAACTTGTTGATTTCACTTTAATCCCAACCAACTACTGGTCTAAATTGAGAGTTTTACTTTAACGTTGCCTGGCGGACCTTTTTAAATACAAATCAGTTTTGAAAGTAATGGTTATAAATTCACACTTAAAATTAACTAAAAAAAACAGTGGCTAAACGGAACAACGATTGAGTGCTATCGATATAAAAAAGTTAGCGCGCGAAATAAACTGTGAGCTAAAATTTTTGAAGATAAACTCAAAAGTAAAGTACTTTTCAAATTCACGCATTATGTACGGTGAAGATAAATTTTTCAATATATGTACTTAGTTAAAAGCAAAAAAGAAAATAATTTCTTTGAAAGTAATAGAATAAAAAAAGTAGATGCGTTGCGGTAGATGAAAGCGATACGTCCGTAAAAATGTGGTATGAGATTCGATAATTATGAATTATAAAAGAGAGACAAGCAAAATGTTAATTTTTTTCGAACATTTCTTTAAATTTGACAGGTTGAGTTTATTGACTTTCATTATTTCATGGGATTCATTAAAAACAAAAATTAAAATTGTACGCCATCTATTGGGTAAAAGCATACAACGAAATATGATCCAACTCGTTTTTTTTCATAAGTGTTAAATCTAACCGGATCACAGACCCATTTCGTTAAATTTGACAGTTTGAGTTCATTGACTGAGTTGAAAAGAGGTTCATGAACTCTCATGTCAAAATAGAGCACTTGTAAACTAGAACAGTAGTGCATACATAAACCCAAAGCGAACCAATGCTTACACTGCTACCAATACGAACCAATCAGTTCGTGCAAAACAAAAACAATACAAGCATAAACAACGAAACAAAAAAAGAAAGCAGCAGGCACAGCAGGCACTTTATAAGCAGCTGATGATAGATTTTCTTATATAAAAACATGAATTTTTCTTCTTATATTTTACTATTTTGTGACTTTAATATAATAGTGATAATAGTGGATATTCATTCAGCGCAGGATATATCTGATATTTTAGTATATATATTATCTTTGAATGATAAGTATTAAAGGCTGTATGTATACCCTAAAGTATTAGCCAAAAAGTTGCATGACCTTCAAAAAATCTGTTAAAACGACCCCATACAAACCGTCAACAATAATAAAAAGCAACAAAAGTGTGAATCTATATCAGCAAAAAGCTTAGCGTAACTGAATGAGCTACATTCAACTTAATGACATTTAATTACTTTCGCTTAAAAGGATCAAGATGATTTACCTTTTCGACGTGGTGAAGTTTTGACTATAATACGCAAGGATGAGGATCAATGGTGGACGGCAAAAAATGCTCTAGGACAAGTTGGACAAATTCCAGTACCTTATGTTCAAAAGGTTTGTAAGATTGTTTTACAGATGATTAAAAATGCTTTAATATTTGTTTACAAAGTTTGATGAGAACACTGAGGAGAACAGCTTTGAGCGTCCTTCATCGGGTGGCAGTAACTGTGGTAATTTAATTGGTAGCGGCAGCAGTTTACGTTCGCCTCGTGTCACCGGCGGAGGAGTTTGTACTGCTAGTAATAGCAGTGCACCGCATACACCACCGGTAACCAATCCTCATCAGCTTGGCAACGCTCTCAAGAAATCTGATCTAAATGTAAGCGATCTCGAACAATTTTTTCTTCAAACATTTTGTATTCAAATTTAAAACTCAAAACACTTGCAGCGCAAATTACCTGCTTACGCGCGTGTTAAACAAGCACGTGTGCCAAATGCCTACGACAAGACAGCATTAAAACTTGAGGTTGATGATATTATTAAAGTTACCAAAACAAATATTAACGGCCAATGGGAAGGCGAGCTTAAAGGCAAGAAGGGACACTTTCCTTTTACGCATGTGGAATTCATCGATAATGATTGTGAGTTGAATAAGTCTGCAGAGGCAACTGAATCGCATATAGGCACAGCAAACAATGACTGGGGCGAATAGGCTAAATTATTTTATCACAACTTCTTAAAATTATCTATGCAGTTTATGTATGTATGTATGATTCAATAAGTTTAAACTTCTTCAATGTCAACAAGAAGCTAAGGCTAGACGGGCACAATGTGTATCATATAATGTGGTGCTAGCGATTTTATTTTTACACTTTGCTTTTAAGCTGAATTATTATGATCTGTGTTTCATTGTATATAGTCACCATTTTAAGATGAGGTTTTCATTAATTTTTTAACAAAAAAGCAACGATAAACATGAGTTAGGCTTAAGTTTAATTAGGGTTTAAATAGTTTAAAGCGTACGATTTTATATATATATTTTTATTAAAACTTAATGCTATGCACAAAACAAATTATGTCATAGTTTTAGTTTGCACTTCTATCTATATAGTTTATAAAGTTAAAATTCAGTTTGAGTAGTTCAAGCACGGTGTCATTTTGTAGTTGAAGCTCTTTGGGTTGCTCAGTGTTTGCAGCTAGTTTGTATCGTTTGTTTTTTTATAAAATTATTTCACTGATATATTGCTCAGTTTAAATAAAAAAATATACAATTAGCTATGTTTTAAAAGTTCATATTAATTTCGTTATATTGACGTTTATTTAATTTTTTCGAAATTCATGTAAAAAATCGAAACCCCAACTTAGAAACTTAAAAAACTCTTGAATAGTTATTTAAAAAAATTGAAAATTTTTTGGAGCATCCAATATATAAAGTTGAGATGTAGAAACACATCGCAAAGCAATCTATTAACGTGTATCTCTCTTTAAAAAAACTAATTGACAACGTATCTTTATATTTATAAAATATTTAAAACATTTAACTGATAATTTATTCAGGGAATATTCTAAATAATAAAAAAAAAATCAAATTATAAAATCACAACTCCCTAGAAAAGAACTATGGAAAAAAAGTTAAACATATAAAGAAAATATTATTATTAAAAAAGAAACACTTGATCAAAATGCTGCTATGGAATATAAAACTGAAGCTTAGCAATTTCATTAGTAATCGATAATCATCGTATTAAGATTAAATTCTCAAATTCTAAATATTTTTAAATCGTTAAATTATTAAAATTGTGAAATATTTTCAATTTATTATTAAAATTTGAAACAAACACAACAACAAAACAAAAGAATTATGTAAATGAACATTAAAATAAAATATATATCTATTTACCTTAACTAACCATATATTACTTATGATATTGACGAATGTGTTAACATTATGTGAAATAAAACAAAGTGTAAAATAAATAAGGAAGCAGTTTTATTGAAATATTTATATCGTCCATGCATTGTTAGATTATCCAATACATGGTCTTTCCAACGGATATGCGGTCTTCCTCGTCTGCGTTGATTGCTAGTGGGTACTGAATCGAATAATATTTTCGCTGGAACGCCTTTATTCATTCTCGACATGATCTAGCCAGCGGATCCACTGGATTTTTAACCTTTACAAAACCGGAAAAATCGATATATCGACTCGGTAGAGTAAGTAACTCTAACATCAGTAAACTTCCATAAAAATGTATACAAGTGTGGAATATTACTATAACATAATTCCGTAAAATGTGAGTGCGGAACGCTTGATTTTTTTGAAAAATTTCATAGCATATTTTTGTTTTGTGTTTTATTGAAACTTCAAAAACTTCTTATATTTTTTCATTTTTAAATTTTGAGTTTTAAACAAATATTTAAAAATTTTTCATCGTACCTACTATATCTTCCATTTTTACTTTAAGGTATTTTTTAAATATTTGGAAATAAAAATTGTTATTTGTATAATTTAAAATCGAATATGTGACCATCGCTGATTTCTAATTCAGCTTAAAGAAAATCAATATTTCATTTTTTTTTCCTTATTAAAACCGGACCTGTCATTTTTGACGGGAAAGAACTAGTAACATAATAAAAGTATAAATAAGAGAATATTCATGTGTATATTGATATATATATAATCATATAAACTGGTTCTTACTTGGACATATGTACCTCAACTTAGAGTATGTGATATGACTTAAGCAAATATATGTATCAAAAAGTTAAAAAAAATAATGTGAAGCCACGCCGTCTCTCTACGTCTTTGTTGGCTCTGTGTAATGCCAAAGGAGAGTCACTATAGTCTAAAAATAACAGGTTTTGCACAAAAACTAATATCACCATCGTTTTCTACGATCCCAAAAACCTATAGGAACCAATTTCCAGTGAATTTCAGGATATCCAATTTTTTTTACACCGGCAATACCGGAAAGTCGATATATCGATGTGACCTGTGATAGGAACTTTACCTAAGTTATATAGGAGATATATAACAACCATGTTTTGGGCATTTTCTATGGCGATACAAACTCTTCATATCCCGGTAATGTAAAGGTTAAACGCTTTACTATATCGATGTCGGCATATAGCTCATACAGCTTGAGTCGGTACTCGCCATTGATGCAGAATGGACCATAGGTCTAGCGAAGGATTTTCCTCTAAAGCGATTCCAAAGTCCCGGGCTGCTCACCGTCTAGGTTTGTGAAGCATATAATAGGACATTTATGATTATTGACTTATATAACGTGAGTTTTGTTCGCGGGCTCTGCTTCTTAATTGCCTAATGAGCCCAAAGTAACATCTATTGGCAAGATTTCGTTTAATCTCAATACTGATATCATTCGAAGTGTTAATGCTGGATCCCAGGTAAACGAAGTCCTTCAAACTTCAAAGTTCATTACTTCATTACTTCAAAGGAGCTGTTGTCAACAGTGACATGGCTTCTAACACGGTGGGACTGTTATTTGTTGACACATGATACTTCGTTTAATCTGCGTTCACTATTAGACCCATTCGACTCGACAATGATGTCAATATCATCATATAGCTCATACAGCTTATAGAATATTGTCCCAGCAGCTCGGATGATCTTCTCCATTATTATAAATCACCTTGTCTGAAACCTCGCTTGGTATCGAACGGAGCGGAGAAGTCCTTCCCGATTTTCACTGTGTTGCTGTGATTTGTCAGTGTCATCTTGCAAAGACGTATTCGTTTTGCAGGTATGCCAAATTCCAACATGGTGTAATAGAGATGATTCCTAATCGGACTGCCAAAGGAGGCTTTGAAATCGACAAAAAGTGTGTTTCGATTTGTTTTTCTAGGATTTTTTCCAAGATTTGTTGGAGTGTAAAGATCTGGTCGATAGTGGACTTACCAGGTTTGAAGCCACGCTGATAAGGTCTTATCAGTTGGTAAACGATAGGCTTCAATATTTGGTGAAAATGGTGAAATCACCTTTCTTCTGTATTGGATATAGTTCACTGATGTTCCTGTGAATACATTTAAACAGAGCTAGGCCCCATTTTTAAACAGCTCAGCTGGTAGGCAATCAGCTCCTACGTCTTTGTTGTTTTTAAGCCAAGCTATAGCCGTAAAGACTTCGTTATAGTCGGGCAGCGGAACTTCATCGCTGTCATCCATAATTGTGATTTTCGGGATATCATCTCTATTGGCGGGATTGTTGTCAGCGTCGACATTTAGAAGATCAGAGAAGTATTCCCTCCATAACATCTGTGTACTCTGGATATCTCACTAAATTCCCATTTTCATCCTTGCAGGAAGAGTATCCGGTCTTGAAACCATCGGCCAGGACTTATTTCATAAAAATTGACAGGTGACAATTTACAAATTTGTCGCAATTGTTTGTTTTATAAAACTTTGACATATGACATATTTGCTTACATTTTACAATAATAAAATTGTCGTAGTCATAACCGACATAATTGTTTATAGTTTAATTAAATTAAATTTTATTGAGACTGTTTCTATCTCTCTTAACATTTCAGACATACTTAATCGAAAAAATGTTTACATGAGAACTTAGAACTATAGCTGTGTTGTTCTAAAATATAAAATAAGCGAAAGCAGCTTGCTGCGGAATAGAGTACACATGTTTGTTACATTTTCTTTTACGAGAATATAATGCTTGCTCCCGGCATTGGCATAGTTAAATTACAAATATGTCGATGGTATTGAACGCTGTGTTTAAATCACAATCCTATTTGAATCGAATTGCACATCATCACTAACGTCCATTGGTATTTATTCTTGGAGGCACAATTAACAAAATTTAGTGAAAAATAATTTCACTAATTAATAGTTATATTAACGCCGAAATCACTCTCACTTTCACGTATAGTACGTTTACATATAAGCTTTTTGGAGAGATTAACTCGCTAACCTTGTTGAATTGCTTTCAAAAGTAGACTAAAAGCTATTCTGTAATTAGGTCTATGTATGCATGGTTTGTAGTTACGTCCTGTGTTGTCCCTGAGCCCAACCCAAACTTTGGTGGGTAAGTTTTTTCCACATTAACTTTGTTTTGAGCCACTTGTATCCCATCATTATATTTTTGATGATATGGATTGTGGCTTTAAATAGGTTAATGCTGAGAAAGTGCGAAAAACCTGTATAAGCTGAACTCTATTTGTTATTGCATAAATTTGGGGAGATTAGCCATACAAAAGTGAGTCCCCTCAGAACAAGATTAAATATTACGAGTGTTGTTTGGAAAGTTCTTAGCCTAACAATGAAAAGCAAGAGTTCGAATTTGAAAATTATTTTTATTTTTCAATATAATCTCCTGAAACTTCAACACACTTAGTCCAACGCTTTTCTAGAAACGCAATTCTATCCCCTGATTAACATAATTCTCCTGAAGCTCTGCAAAATAATCGTTTACAGCTGCAATTGCATCTTCATTGGAGGTAAAACGCTTGCAAACAAGAAATTTTTTTATATTTGGGAACAGGTAAAAGTCAGAGGAAGAATAAGGTGGATGGCCAAGCAATTCGTTCTTTAATTCGTTGAATTTTGCGATTGTTTTAACACTCTTGTCTGGCGCATTGTCTTGATGAAAAATTACTTTTTTGTGTTGCAAACCAGGTCGTTTTCTCGAAATTTCACATGGTCCAAAAGGTTACAATAATATTCTGATGAAATTGTTTTACCTTTTTGAAGATAGTCAATCACCAAAATACTTTTATTATCCCAGAAAACAGTTCCCATAACTTTTCCAGCCGATTGATTTGATTTTGCCTTCTTTGGTGCACTTCCACCAGCTTCAGTCCACTGTTTTGATTGCTCTTTCATCTCTATAGCGATGAATCCATGAATCCACAGTTATGAAACGACGCTTAAAATCCATTTTATTTCGCAAAAATCTATCCAAACAGTCTTGAGCAATTTTCATGCGAATGCGTTTTTGATCAACCGTAAGCAAATGCGGCACCCATCTAGCAGATAATTTTTTCTTTTTTAATTCTTCATGCAGAATCAAATTAACTCAATCCTTTGAGATGCCTATGGCATCACCTATTTCCCGCAGTTTTTGGACGCCCACTTCGAGATTCATGTTCAATGTTTAAGCGACCACGTTGAAATTCTGCTATCCAGTTTTTTACTATTGCATATGAAGGCGCATTCTCACCTAGTACGCCCCGATAAACCTTTTTTATGTAAATATTTAATTACATAACGAATTTCAAATTTGTCCATTGTAACACAAATCACTGAAGAACCCTTTTTGAACAGCTGTTCTTATACGAAAGAGTTGCCAGACCCAAATTAAGTTTTACATGTGTTTATACAATGAATGAAAGTTTCAGACTTAACTTTTTGCTGTTTATGCCGTAAAATCTGTGTCAAGCTAAGAACTTTCCGAACGACCGTAATCTTCTTGCTAATCTCCTCAAAAGTATGTTGAAGTATGCTGAATGTTGCCAGTGTGAAGGTAAATAAAAAAGCAAAACAAAACAATGAAATGTCAAATTTAATCTCTTTAAAGCAAGTGTAAGCAGCTGAGATTACTGAAGGAGATTACCTTAATCTCGTTGCTCTTAATCTCCATATGTAAACATCGTATTAGCTTCCCATTGCTTATCTTTACTGTTTTAGCTGAAATGTTACATATGTTTTCGTTTCATAAAGAAATTGCCGACAAAGCTTTATATCTTTCCAAGATATCAATAGGTCTGTTTCCGTACGAACTTCAAGTAAAGTTCGAGTAATAGAGAGTAATTTGTTTATCTGTCATAATGAGAAAATTTGTCAAAAAGTATGGAAACGGTTTCAAGCACAACAGATTTCTTTTTAAAACAATAAATTTGAATTGGTTTGTTTTTTATTTAAAACACTTTCGTAAGCGTTCATTTTGGTTGTTTTAACTATTTTCATTAATTTGCTAACCAATTTTTACTTTTTTATCACGTTGCCAATAAGCTCTTTGGAAGCTCGAGATTCGTGCTCGAAGAAATTTTTCAAGAAAAGTTCGAATAAACCAGACCGACAAAAATTGACATTTTGCTTGTTCTTTTTTCTCTCGTGCTGAAAAAATGTGTAAAGAAACGCTTTAGAGTAATTTTAAGTTACTTGAAGTGAGTACGGAAACAGACCTCATGTCTCATCTAGCACCATGCCAATCTAGGGTTCGAACATTCCATTCATTATCAGTATTTCATTTGCAGTAGTCGTATAAGATTTGGGAATAATTCTTCTATTTATTCTGGCTTAATTGAATGGTTTTTTTTCTACGGTGGACTTCAAACCCAATGCACAAACTTTGCTTGAAGGCCAAAGGGGTCAACAGCTCAAATTAGCCGTTAGACTAGCGGTTGATAGTTTGCCGTTTCCAGGAGACATCACGCAGAGGTTTGAGTCTACTTGTGACGATTTCGACATGAATAGTGCTGGCCTTACCAAGTTGAGGCAGTCAGACACGTTGCTATGTGAAGATCGCCTCTCCCTAAATTGAAAACAAGCTATATCAACAGTCTCTAGAGTATAAGGACTGGTCTGTCTAGGAATAATGGTAGGATCTAGGCGCTTTTCGACACAAGCAGTTAGAGCGATTCAATAAAACCTTATTTTAAATATGCTCTTAAAATTTTACGTCGTTCCGAAATTAAGCATAAACAAGTTCTTCTTCTGTTGAAATCACTATGTTCAGAAACACTTTAATAATTTGTATCTTATTAGTTTTGTGTTTTGTTTTCATGTTTTTGAAAAATGAAAAATATTTTTTCACTCTGAATAAATCAGCAGCAGCTTACAGACACATTGTTTAAATAAAATAATTTCAATAAACCATTTAAAACAAGAGGTTATGGGCGACCATCGGAAGGAAGTTCCTCACGGAATTATTCAGTTTAATGGCACAAACTACGAAAATTGGAGGTTTCGTGTGCAAATGTATTTGGACTGCGTCGATGTTTTGGAAGCTGTGACTGGTTCAGCTCCAAGGACCCAGGATAGTGCAGTTATAACTAAATTCAATGAACGGAATAAGCGGGCTAAATCCATCATTGTAAGCTGTATAGCTGATGATTATTTGGACTACGTTAAGGATAAAAATACGGCGAAAGAAATGTGGGCCGCTTTGGAAGACGTTTTCTCAGTGAAGTCAGCGTCTAGTCAAACCATTATACGGAAGCAGCTGGCGAGACTACAACTTAAAGACGGAACATCAATGAATGACCATTTTCTTGAATTTGATAGCCTTGTAAGAAAGTTAAAGTCAGCTGGTGCAGCATTAACTGAGTGCGATCTGGTATCTCAGTTGTTTGTTACTCTTCCAGAGAGCTATGATCCCCTTGTAACAGCTCTCGAGAATATGAAAGAGAGTGAACTCACTGTTCAGACGGTCAAGCAGCGATTATTGGCAGAAGAAAGAAAAAGATCTGACCGTGCTATTGGAAACGACGAAAAGATGACAACAACGGCTTTTTCAACTGCAAAGAAAGATAAGTTCCATAAATTCAACGGAAAATGTCACAACTGTGGAAGACGAGGCCACATGAAAGCAAATTGCAGAGTTCGAATGCAGAGTTCGAAAGGCGAAGCAAATCTCGCAAAAGGACCATGCAGAGATGTCAGCAAAGCAGTAAAATTTCAAGATAACGATAGGCAACCTGTATGCTTCATAGCAAATAGATTTAAAAGCTTCAAAGATCGTATGGCGTTTATGCTTGATTCTGGATCGAGTGATCATCTTGCTAAGGAAAAGGAATATTTTACAAATATCCAAAGTCTGATGAAGCCAATTGTAATTAACGTGGCTAAGGATAAAGAAGCTCTAATCGCTAGGGAGTTTGGAGACATTCGTGGATATACAACTAAGGGCATATTATTCATACTTAAGGATGTGTTATATGTTCCGGATCTGCGGGAAAACTTGATTTCTGTTCGTCGACTGACAAGTGCTGGCTTAGAGGTGAATTTTAAAGGAGATTATGCCAGTGTCATCAATAAAGGTGAAGAGATTGCTTGTGCTAAATTGAAAGGAAACTTGTATGAGCTCGTGTTACAAGACAATATGGCAAGTGCTAACTTATGTGTAAGCGAAACAAGCAAATTGTGGCATAGGAGACTTGGTCACATGAATCAACAGTCATTAGAGAAGCTGGTTCGCAGTGGTTCAGTTATTGGCATTGAAAAATGTAAAACTTTTGGATTCTGTGATGTTTGCGTAAAAGGAAAACAGTGCCGTGAACCGTTTTTGGGAACGCGAGAGCGGAGCAATCGGGTTCTTGAGAGAATCCACAGTGACGTTTGTGGACCAATTACACCAGAAACGTATGATGGTCATCGATATTTCGTTTCATTCATAGACGAGTACACACATTTTTCAATGATATATCTCATCAAGCGGAAATCTGATGTGTTTGATAAGTTCAAGGAATATGAAGCTTTAGTGACAGCAAAATTTAATATGAAAATTTCTTCTTTAAGAAGCGACCAAGGACGTGAGTATTGCTCATCTGAACAGCTAAGTTTCTGTCGACATAAAGGAATTCAAATCGAAAATACTGTGGCATACTCACCTCAACAGAATGGCATAGCGGAACGATTCAACAGAACATTAATCGAAAAAGTTCGTACGTTGCTTATTGAATCAAAGATGCCAAAGTCTATGTGGGGTGAAGCTGCTTTGAATGCTGTGTACATCATCAATCGAAGTTTAACAAGTGCAATAAAATACTATAAAACTCCTGCTGAATTATGGTATGGACAAAAACCAAATCTTGGAAAACTAAGAGTATTCGGATGCAAGGCATATGCATGGTTGCCAGAACAGAAAAGATTCAAGTTAGATAAAAAGAGTCAAGAATGTATTATGATCGGCTATTCCCCAAACGGATATCGACTGTGGAACATGGAGAAAAAGAAAATCTTTATTGCAAGAGATGTCAAGTTCGACGAGTGGAGTTATCGTTATGACCGCGTAAAAGAAAACACGCCAACTGAAATCTTAAATTTATGCAGTAATGAGCAAGAGGGGGAAAATATAAGTGATGCTATTCCTGCAGCTGTGAATATGGAACCTGACACGCCGGGTCAAGAAAATTATTTTGATTCAACTCCTAGCAATGATGTGGAAACTGGAAATGTGGAAATTGAAAACGAAATTGCAGACGAACAAGTTTCAAATGAAGATCGAGTTGCAGATAAAGAACAAGTTTCAGATGAAGATGAAACTACTGAAGAAGAAGAAGCACCACAATTGAGAAGAAGTTCACGTGTTCCGATTCCACGCAAGTTTTTAGATTATTTTACCAGCTACAATGTATCAGTAAATGAACACTGTATTGAATCTGCTCCTGAAACATATGAGCAAATTTACAATCGTCCTGATCGTCAAAAGTGGATTGAAGCGGTTCGAGAAGAATTAGAATCAATGGAGAAAAATCAAGTGTGGAGAATTGTAAAGCGCCCAAATGGAGTAAAACCACTTAAATCAAAATGGGTATTTAGAATTAAAGAAAATGAAGATGGAAAACCCACAAGGTATAAAGCTCGATTGGTTGCCAAAGGTTTCCTTCAGAAGTATGGAATCGACTACGAAGAGACCTTTGCACCTGTAGCAAGGTTAACAACGATTCGAACAGTCCTGGCAGTGGGAGTACAGAAGCAATTTTACTTTCATCAATTAGATGTAAAAACTGCATTTCTTCATGGACAACTCAAAGAAGATATATACCTTGAAATTCCAAATGGATTAGAAGCAAGAAAAGACGAAGTATGCAAACTGGAAAAATCTCTGTACGGTTTGAAACAAAGTCCTCGCTGTTGGAATGAGAAGATAAACGAATATCTTCTACAGCTCGGATTTAATAGATCAAGACACGATTATTGCTTGTACACTAGGAAGACCTATAATGATTATATTTTTATTCTACTTTATGTTGACGATCTACTAATAGCTGGAAATTTACTATCATCAATTCAGTCACTGAAGAAAAGTCTGGCCGATAAATTCGAGATGTCAGATTGCGGCGAGTTAAAACACTTTTTAGGAATGAAAATTGACTACGATCGCAAGAATTGTCTTTTGGTTTTGTCACAAGAAAGAAGCATCGACAAAATTTTAAGAAAGTTTGAAATGGCCAACTGTAATACAGCAAAAACTCCTATGGAAAAAGGACTTCAGTTACAAGAAGCTCAAGCAGATACTACAGATCAGCCATATAGAGAACTATTGGGAAGTATCATGTACCTAATGCTTTGTGTAAGACCTGACATTTGTTACCATATTGGATACATGGGACGTTTTCAGCAGAAACCTTCAGAAACTCATTGGAAAACTCTAAAACGAATATTAAGATATCTGAAAGGTACAAAGAATTTAAAGCTGCATTTTAAACGTAACGAAAATTGTAAAATTTTGGTTGGATACTCTGATGCAGACTGGGCTTCAGATATAAATGATCGTAAATCCGTGAGTGGTTATATATTCCAAGTTTTTGGTAATACTGTCTCTTGGTGTAGCAAGAAGCAAGCTACAGTTGCAACTTCATCGAGTGAAGCTGAGTACATCGCACTAAGCGCAGCAGCATCTGAAGCAATATGGTTAAGAGGAATATTAGAAGACATGAGTTCATTGGATAATAATTATGCTGTTCCAATCTATGAAGATAACCATGGTTGCATATTTATGTCCAAGAATACAGAATGCAAGCGTTCGAAACACATTGATGTAAAATACCATTTTCTTAGAGATCACGTTGCGAGAGGTTTGTTGGATATTTTGGCAATCAGCACCGAAAATCAAAAGGCAGATATTTTAACAAAATCACTGGCAACTGTACGATTTGAAAAATTACGAAATCAATTACAATTATTATATTGAGAGGGGGTGTTGAAATCACTATGTTCAGAAACACTTTAATAATTTGTATCTTATTAGTTTTGTGTTTTGTTTTCATGTTTTTGAAAAATGAAAAATATTTTTTCACTCTGAATAAATCAGCAGCAGCTTACAGACACATTGTTTAAATAAAATAATTTCAATAAACCATTTAAAACAAGATCTTCTGCAACCGTTCTGAAAATTATACGCTTTATTTTAACTGTCAAACTTTGTTGCACAGTGATAAAATGTTCATTGAGTTGTAAAATTTTCGTAACGCTTCTATAATTGCTTGCACTTAAACCGTTTCTGTGTTTGATTAAAAACATACTACAATAAATCATATTGTATCAAAACATGTCAAAGTTTGTGTCATGTTTTGATCATCGTCTTATTAACAAGTTGATCAGTTGATCTCGTCCCTTTGTCGTTGTCGGTTGTGTATTATAAACTTTTAGTTTTTGTGTTGTTAGTGTTGTTTTAAAATAATTTATTTTATAACTTAAACGTACGTAAGTGTTGTACAATTGTGTTTAAATATTAAGCTACTTTTAGCAGTAATTTTTTGTGTTAAAGTGCTTAGTTATTGTTATAATTAAAAATAAATTATAAATAAACATAGTTTGACTTGCTTGTTTGTGTGTATATTTGTGCTTGTTTTTGCTATTTTTCGCCTTCTTCTTTGTGCGGTGTCCGTACCTGTTGGTCAGTTCTAGTGTTATTGTTGCTAGCTTTTAACTGTCCGCTCTTTGTATTTTAACCCTTTGAGGCATTTTAGGAACATATTTGCTCTTCTGAAATAACATTTTTTAACATGACTTATTTTCAAGTCGAAAATTTCGCTGCTTGTTCATTAAATGGGCAATGCAGAAGCCAGAACATTTTGAATACTATGTTTCATTGTTCTGGACCATGCGAGCAAATGTTTCACGCTTCGTGTGCTAAAATTTCGAATTCATGCATTGATGATTTAATTTCGGCACACTCAGGACTTCGTTGGTACTGTACTACGTGCAGGGTCGTTTCCCCAGCTGAATTATACTCAAAAATAAAGCTCTTTGGGGAAAGCCTTAATTCGCTTAATAATAATTTTAAATTCATTATGACGTCGTTAAGCGAATTAAGTGTTGACCATTGTGACAGTATAACGGATAAAATTTTTTCGCCAACCAGTGCTGACGTTCCTTTGACGGAGTCCGAAACTCTCGGTTCAGCAATCATATCCACAAACGAAGTCCTAAATAGGGGTTCAGTACAAAAGCAGAGTTATAATTCTAAAAATAACTCTAAAAATAAACGAAAAAATAATAAGCGCAAACGTGCCAATCAAAGCCTGTCTTCTATTCCCCAGGCTAAGCGTTTTTCAGTTCCCACCTCCTCGTCACATGTCTCTGAATTTGTTTCAAATAATAATAATAGTAATAATATAAATAATATTCATTACAAAAATGATAATAATAATAATATTAATAACATTAATAATGATAGCAAAAATAATAATAATAATAACAATAATAATAATAATAATAATAATAATAATAATAACAATAATAATAATAATAATAATAATAATAATAATAATAATAATAATAATAATAATAATAATAATAATAATAATAATAATAATAATAATAATAATAAAAATAACAATAATAATAATGATAATAAAAATAACAATGATAATAATAATACTAATGAAAATAATAAAAATAATAATAATAATCATAACGAAAAAAAAACATTAATAATAATGTTAGTAATAATAATATTACTGTAGGACCTCAGTTGATTGCCCCTTTATCTGAAGTGCCAGTTATTTCTGTAACTAATGATAATGCTGTATCTGAAATTTCAGATATTCCTATCATAAATTTGGTTACTGCGCCATCCATTGCACTTCAACCTTCAACTGAGCCAACTACTCTAAGAGCAGTTTCGAGGACTAAGAACATTTTCATTTCGAGATTACAACCCGACACATCAACTTATGATATTCTGACGTTTGTCGAACAATGTAACTTAATACCCCAAAATGCTTTCCGTTCATGTAAGAAAATTGGCAATAAGCCCACCCACGCCTCATTTATTCTCACAGTTGCAGCCGAAGTTTTTACAGCTGTTCTCAATTCGAATATGTGGGCCGATAATATTCTCGTTTCAGAATTTAAACCTAAAAACAAGGCTAGGCGCTCAAATAATATAGCCCGTAGGAACCAAAAAAACTAAATAGGCTGTCCCTTTACTATCAAAATGTAAGGGGATTGCGCTCCAAAACGCGAGACTTATTTCTTTCTACTCAGAATTGTTCTGAGGACATTATCGCGTTTACTGAAACGTGGTTGAATGAAAGCATTACTGACTTGGAATTGTTTGACAATAGTTTCCAAGTATTTAGAAAGGACAGATACGCCAGCAATATTTCTTCTGTTGGTGGTGGTGTTCTTATAGCTGTAAGGAACTGCTTTGTTAGTTCCTTTGTTGATATACCCTGCGCTTCTAATATTGAACTAATATGCGTTAAGGTTATACATTGTAGCTTAAATGTATACATAATTAATGCATATGTTCCTCCAAACAGTAGTGTAGAGGTTTATACAAGTCTGGCTGATTGTCTAGACTATATTCTTAATATTCTTGACGTTAATGACGACATTTTATTGTTGGGCGATTTTAATCTGCCCGACTTAAAATGGCATTCTTCTGACGATGATACATTTTTTTGTGCATCTAATGCGAAGACTCTTGGGGAGCATATATTTGTTGACAGTATATGTTCTGACTTACAACAAGTGAGTTGTATTTATAATAGTCTGGAAAGACTTCTTGACCTGGTCTTAACTACGGACAGTAACAATGTCATTGTTAAGAGGGCCTTCCATGCTCTTACTACTATTGATGCATATCATCCACCTTTGAGTATTTGGTATAAATCGGATAGGGAGAATATAGTTAATTCGAGTTCAATGGACAAGGTTTATGAATTCAATTTTAAAAAAGCTGACTTTTTGAAGTTGAATCATTTACTTCACAGTAAACTTAACGTTATTTTAAAATATATAAATGAACATAATCTGGATGAATCCATTAATTTTTTTTATTTGGAACTCTTTGCTGTAATTTCTCAGTCTGTACCATATAGCCTCAAATTTGCAAAGAACTCGGCGTACCCTTGGTACACAAAAGAGTTGAAAACACTTCGCAATAACAGGAATAGGGCATGGAAGAGATATGTCTGTAGTTTGGACTCAAATGACCTAGAAATCTACAAACGTTTGTTTCTGGAATTTCAAAATCTTTCAGCTGTTTTATATAATGAATATTTAGACAATATTAAGCTGAGAATATTGTCTGATCCAAAGAGATTTTGGGGGTTCATAAATACTAAGAAAAAATCTGATGGATTTCCTTCATCCTTCAAAACTCTTGATGGATTTACGGACGATCCTTCTATAATTTGTGGCCTTTTTGCCAATCTCTTCAAGGAATCTTTTTGTTCAGATTCATTTAACCCTGATGAAGTTTACTTTGACTACATGAACTCTTCACCCAGGGTCTCTTTGGAATCTATATCCTTTACCTCTGAGGATATTTTAAAGTATATTGGGACAATCGATGAGGATTTTGGCGCTGGACCTGATGGAATTCCTGCCGCAGTGTTATCTCAATGCGGATCCGTTTTGTGTCAACCACTTTCTTTATTATTTAATAAATCAATTACAGAATGTTATTTTCCAGTTTTTTGGAAAAAATCATTTATAAGTCCTATATATAAAAAAGGTTGCAGAAATGATGTTAATAATTATAGGCCCATCGCTAAGCTTTCGTCTATTCCCAAACTTTTTGAGCGAATTGTGTACGATCGTGTTAAAATTCATTGTGGAGAAGTCATAACAACTCGTCAGCATGGTTTTGTTAATGGAAGATCCACTGTGTCTAATCTTCTCGATTTTACAACATTCTGCTTAAATTCAATGGAATCTAGTAACCAAGTCGACTGTATTTACACTGACTTTAGTAAAGCATTTGATAAATTACCTCATGATTTAATCTTATTCAAACTAAAGTTAATGGGATTTCCACATTATTTTGTATGCTGGATAAAATCGTATTTGACTGAGCGATCTTATCAAATACGATTCCGAGGGGTGTTGTCTTCAGAATTTATTGCTGAATCAGGTGTTCCTCAAGGTAGCCACCTTGGTCCACTTCTGTTTATTTTAGCAATTAATGACGTCACACACGTCATTGAACACTCTCGTCTGCTGATTTATGCAGACGATATGAAAATATACAGAAAAATAAATACTGAAAATGATTCTAACCTACTCCAGGCTGATCTGAAATCCTTTGAAGTTTGGTGTTCTAAAAATAATATGTTTCTCAATCCTAGTAAATGCCAAACTATGACCTTTTCGCGAAAAAGGAATAATTTATTATTTGATTACAATATAAAAGATACTGCTTTAAGTCGTGTAGATGTGGTCAAAGACCTTGGTGTATGCATGGATCCTAAGTTATCGTTCAATATTCATATTGATAATATATGTAAAAAAGCGTCTTCAATGCTTGGATTTATAAAACGCTGGGCCAAAGAATTCAATAGCACGATTACAACTACAACGTTATATTATGCAATTGTGCGTCCTCACTTGGAGTACGCAAGTCAAGTCTGGTCCCCAAGTTATAATGTGCATGTTGAACGAATAGAGAGGATCCAAAAATGTTTTGTTCGGTTTGCTCTAAGGGGCTTAAGTGGAACTGATATCTTAAACCTTCCTCCTTATGAGGATCGTTTGAAACTATTAAGAATGCAGTCACTAAGTGAGCGAAGGAGGTCCGCAGATATCGTGTATTTACACCAACTCATGACCGGTGTTTTCGATTCTCCGGAAATTCTTTCTCTCATTAATTTTAACTCTAACCGTAGAAGCAGTAGAAACGCTAACACTTTAATTTATTTACCTTTTAGTAGAACGAACTATATGTCAACTGCTCCTTTAAACCGCATGAGTACCTTTGTTAACAACTGTAGCGTTTTTGATGTTAACTTGTCAAAAGGTCAACTCAAAAGTAGATTAAAAGCTATTCTGTAATTAGATCTATGTGTGCATGGTTAGTAGTTACGTCTTGTGTTGTCCCTGAGCCCAACCCAAACTTTGGTGGGTAAATTTTTTCCACATTAACTTTGTTTTTAGCCACTGGAATCTTTATCATTAAAACTTTTTGATGCTTTGGACTGTGGCTTCAAATGAGTTAATGCTGAGAAAGTGCGAAAAAGCTGTAGTAGCTAAACTCTTTTTTGTTATTGCATTGATTCGAATTGCTCACTTTGCTCACAAAGTCGATCACTCGAGTTACCAAAGCTTACACAAAGAACTTTTTTTTCTTTTCTATACATACAAAACTATTAGAGATCTTAAAACACGATAGAATCACTTCATCTTGTCTATTACATCACAGTTTTAAATTGGTCAAAAAGTATACGTGTGTATAACTCCGTATAATTGGAACTTAAGTCTGGCAGCTCTTGCTACATTTTCGACCAATTTACGGCAAGCAGCGCTCCCTGAACGTCATTAAAGAAAGTAAACTGTTTGAAATTTAAAATATTTGTTGACATTTGCTAGAAGAAAAAAATAAAATTTCGTTTACCTTGGCGACAAAAAGTTTGTGCTAATTAAAAAGTTTTTATTAGCTGCTTTGTTTTGCGAATTATTAGAAAATATTAATATTGACTGAAATATAACTTCGGCAGCAAGCTTAGCAAGCAATATAGAGATGTTTACAGATCCCTGTTTGGAACGCCACTTCACCGGACATTCTGCGCCCATAACGCAGGTGCGTTTTAATCCATCTGGCACACAAGTTGCGACCTGCTCCTTTGATGCATCCGTGATACTGTGGGACTTGAAACAGGCGGCTCGTTGCATACGCTTCGGCGCACATTCAGATGCGGTTTATGGTGTAGCATGGTCGCCCAAATCCAATCTAGTTGCTTCGGCTAGCAAAGATAGAAGCGTGAAAATATGGGAGCCGCGCATACGCGGTGTGTCCGGTGAATTTTTGGCGCATGGCAAACCAGTGCGTAGCGTTGATTTTGATCCTAGTGGCACAATGGTAGGCTGAGTGTAGTTGATAGAGTGGAAAAATTGCATTTCATTTTTATGTACACAGGTTATTACTGCCTCTGAGGATAAATCACTGAAATTATGGAAAGTGGCACAACGCAAATTTCTGACGTCTTTTGTGGGTCACACCAATTGGGTGCGTTCTGCAAAATTCAGTCCCAATGGACAGCTGGTGGCATCTTGCGGTGATGATAATACTGTGCGGATTTTTGATGTGTGCTCCGGACAGTGTGTGCGCATATTTACAGAAGAACGTGGCGGCAGGGGTCAGCAATTGTCTTGGCATCCAAACAGTCGTATCTTGGCTGTAGGCCTGAGCTGCTGTCGTATTAAAATTTTCGATATAGGACAATCAGAGCTGATTCAGCTATATCACGTTAATTCGGCAATCGTAAATGATGTAGCATTTCATCCAAGTGGCAACTTTTTACTAGCCGGCAGCGATGATGGTACCATGAAGATACTCGATCTGCTCGAAGGACGTCCTATTTACACTTTGACTGGTCACACGAGTCGAGTGTGTGCGGTGGCATTTTCAGAGGATGGTACTCGTTTTGCTACAGGTGGTGCAGATCGACAGGTAAAGTAGTTTTAGGTATATCGGTGTATAAATAATTGTTTTAAACTTTGCCATAATTCACTTTAGTTGCTCATTTGGAAGTCCAATTTGCATACTTATGACGCTTGTGCCTTCCAAAACAAGCAGTCCAACGAGCCACTAGGTGAAAGTGGTGTTTGTCCGCAAAACTCGACAGTAACTTCTGCAGATGAAAGCATTTTAATTGATCCGCGCCAAACAGATGCCTACAAGTCGCAGGATGAAAACTTTAAGGTTATAGACTGTGAACACACAAAACACTCTAAGCATGATAACACCAACGAAAACATCGATAACAACATAGACAACAACGATTGCAGCAGCTTAGACAGCATCAGCAACACATCATTGCTACATTTGCCAATCAACAACAGCACAAACAGCAAATATTTCTAAACAATGCATTTATTATATTTTAAGGCTTTTTAGCTACCACCAAGTATACATTTTACATTTTAACTTATTAACTTTTTTTGAAACTTCCTTTTTGTCAACTTGAACGAAATCAGTCAACTGTAAAAAGTCGAAACAGCAACATTAATGACGAAATTAATTTAAAATTTTTATATTGACAGACATTGCAAGTTAAAATGAAACTTTTCATCTTTTTGATCGTTTGATTGTTGATCGTTTCTCTTGCATGCAAAACTATGGTATTATAATGTAGTATTGGCAAAAAATAAGCTATTATTTTTGTTTTGAAATCGTTTTACAAATTTCATCAGACGCTTTGTTTAAGTAACTTCTTACGCACTTAATTTTTTTAAACAGAGCTGCAAAATGATTATTTATTTATTTATTGTTGCATACTTTAGAAGCAAATTTTTAAAGTATGAAGGGTGTAGGTCAGCTAAGCCATATTGATAATAATATTTTAAACAAATGCAAAGCACGTTCTTTTACTCGATATTATTTATTTTATTCAAGGCGCTATTTAGGTTAGCGTTATTCCTCTGAACCAAGAAATCAGTCTGTTTAATTTTATGTAGGAGGAGATGTAGAAAATTCTTTTCTCATTCCTATTAACAGTTATTTTGTGTAACTTCGTTTGGTTAATTTATTAATAGTTTTAATAGTTTTTATTAATTTTTCAATTTTTTTCGTCTGGTTTATCTCATCCGTTTCTTCATGTTCTCTTGGTTCTTCTTGGTGGTAGCTTTAAATTCAATGCATTGCATATTAATGTTTTATTTTATTCGATATACTTTTACATTTAATTTAGTCTTTAATTTATTTTCATCGTAGCTGATAACAATAAAAATATGACCAAGCAGCTAAAAAAAAAAACAAAAAATTCTCCGTTTAGGGCTTGTGCTAAATGTTTTCAAGTGCATTTAAAAATGTTCATACTTTTTAGAAGTATTAACTTTTTTCTTTAAAAAACTAAATATTTTTTGTTTAAGAATATTCATATTTTTTGTTCAAAAAATTCATATTTTTTGTTAAAAAATATTCATCTTTTTGTTTTAGAATCTTCATATATTTTGTTTAAAAATATTCATATATATTTGTTTAAAAATATTCATATTTGTTATTTAAAAATATTCATATTTTTTGTTTAAAAATATTCATATTTTTTGTTAAAAAATTAGTATTGTACGAAGTAGATCCATTTTCATGGATCCGAGAGTTACTCCAAGAATAGAGAAGCAATGAGGCTCGAACATTTTTAAATAAAATGTCTGGCCGTTAGCTTTAAGGCTGGGTCCTCTTCATGGAATTCTGAAAACAAGAATCTAATGGCAGATATCCAGATGATACTTGTTTTTTAGTGGGAACACTTTTCCAAACTTTTGAATGTTAACATCCCCGAAACCTCAATGATAGATGACAACATTGAGGTTCCGCTATCAGACTATAATAAAGTAAAAACAGCTTTAGCTTGACTTAATACCAAAAAAGCCGCAGGAGTTTACCAGGTGAGGTGTTCAAGAAAGGAAGCGAAGTTTTATTTAAATGCATACATCAGCTTTCTATTTAGAATATAGTAGGAAGAATACATGCCTGACAATGGGAACCTTAGTCTACTATGCCCAGTACGCAAAAATAAGATACACTATTTGCGTAAACAACGGTTGGATAAGCCTTCTTAATACCGCACATAAGATCCTGTCGAGCGTATTATGTAAACTAACTGATTGTACCTTAGCAGTGTGTCTTCAGATTTTGAAAATCAAAACATCTCTTTGTCAATTACAAAACCATCTTAGACAGTCAAATAAGGAACCATCTATATTCTAACATGTCTGAATTTGGTATTGCTGTAAAATATATGCGCGTGTTCGGGATGATGATGAGATCTGCGTTCGACAACAAACGAAGTCGAACGCAAAATATAAATCAAGCTGCTGATCTGAGTGGAAGTGGCACGATTATGTTACAAGAGCGTTATGCTGGTGATAAACAAGGCAGAGCTATACATGTTGTAGCACCTTTCATTTAAGCAGCTGTTATATTCCGAAATATTAATGAATTCTATATTTTTATTTTATGATATTATTGGTACAATTGTAGTCTTTCTCCTGAAACGGTTTAAAAATAATCTACAGTGAGATGAGTGAGTGTCAAGTCAGAAAGTGGCAAAAAATTTCATATAACCCACATGACAGTGTATCGAATAAGAAAAATATAGTGGAAAGTGTTCCTAAGAATATAGAAATGGGGCCAATTAGGTAGGTCTGTAGTAGTAGAAAACATAAGTGACCGTGAGACCCGTCATCTTTCCAAATTCGTGATCAATAGTGGTATAATGATTCCTGCAGCAGTGCTTAAGATATTGAATATCAGTGCCAGTCAGTGGACAACTCGGCGAAGCATTCCAAATTTGTGTGTTAAGGCAACAGTAAAGAAAAAATGCTGACCAAAGGATCTGCATTTTGCTTTTGCTTTAACGCATGAACAATGGACCGTCGTCGGTTATGATATGGCAAGTCTTTAAACATTCATTGTGAAACAATTTTCTTCATTTGTGCTTATTTTAAATTTTAGGTTATTTGGTCTGATGAACTAAAATCAACCGTTTCCAATCAGATGGTCGTGCGTGGAATAGAACCAATGTCCTAAATTTAACTCAACCTTAAAGCATGGGTCTATAAAGGTCTGTGAAGGTGATGGATCAATAAAAGTTTTAGGCAAAATCTACCAGGTATTTTGAAAAATATGGACCTTACAGCTAAAAAATAATTTTACAGCATTATAATGTTCCAAAGGACTCTACATATATTGGCATTTGATAGTTTGGTACATGAATTCAATCGAGAATTTGTGAGTCATGCTAAATCACAGCTTGCTTGGTTCGCTTTGGGAGCGAACTAGGGAAGTATATGAGGATATACTAGCAGAATTAGTGAGAAGGTATATATTCAACATGCCCAATTGCATCCAAGATCTCAAAAAAACAAAAGGATCCTGGATATGATATTAGAAATAATATTTTTTTCAAACATATAGAAAATATTTATAAAAATTAAGTCACCTTTCCCTATTTTTAAATTTTTGTCTGCTTTTGTTATTGCTGTTAGATTAACTTCAAACCGGTTTGAATGAAATAATACAAGTGTACCAATAACATAAAAAAATAAATGTATGAATTCATTACTATTTCGTGAAGATAACGGCTGCTGAAATGAGAGGTACTATACCATGTTGCAGTTTTGCTCCTTAGTGCAGATATCATCTTGTTGATTCGCCAGACTAGAAAAAGAGTCGAGTCGCATGGCCTTGCAGTGAACGTTGATAGGACGAAATCCTTTGTGTCAACAAACAGACATTCCCAGCGTCTGGAAGAACTCTTGAAGAACTCTTTTGAGGTTGTTAAACACTTGATTTTCCTGGTAAACAGCATTTACTCCTTCAATGATATCAGCGTTACCATCAAACGAAGGATAACTCTTGGTAACAGATGTTACTTTGAACTAAGCAGTCAATTGAGTTTATAGAGCCCTCTTTCGACGAGAAAAAATCATGTACTATAAGTCAATTATCATTTTAATCCTACTATATACATCACAAACCTGGACGTTGCGGAGTTCCTATGAAAAAATACTTCTGTAGCATTAAAGAGTGAGTGGCGAGTACCGAATTCAAAAGAACCAGGAATTATGAGCTTATCTTTGACATCGACTTGGTGAAACCGCATTAAATTCAAGCACTTTGCTGGCTGGGTTATGATGAGCGAATGGTAGACGACGCTCCAGTGAAGAAAATATTCGATTCTGCATATTATGCATAAGTCTTCGATGCTCCATAGCATAAAATCACAACATAGCACCGACCAATGTGTCTTTGAGGATTCAAAGGTACTAAATTAGCTTCATGTTTTGATGTGGGTGGAGGCCTGTCTAACACCTATTTCGTGCTGTTGACTACGCCAACCGATTTGAGAATGCAACTCGCCTACTGAGCTAGCTGGTTCTGCAGGCGATATGGGTAGTAGACGACAACCACCACGAAGTACCCCGAAGGTCCAACCCCAACAAGTTAGCCTGAAAAAAGCCATGGACCACTGATCGATTTAGACTGGTGGATAGAACGAACGACGGGGATATTAAATTCGAATAATTTACGTAGATACCTGCCGTATAATTCAAAGATACAAAATTAGCTGCATGTTGTGATGACCTGTGGCAACCCTTGGTTTGGAGCAGTAAACCACAAACCAGTAAACCATTAACACTTAATTTTTTTGAACAAAAAGGTTCTGTGAATCTCCCAATGAAATAACACCCAAAATTAAATGTGGGCGGTTTTTCACTAAATCAAACAAAGTAGGTTCTGTGAATTCTTGTGAATCTATGAATATTGTTGCACTTGAAAACTTTTTGCGTCAAGCCCACCAATAATTCGTTTAATTAAAAAGTAAGTTTATATATTTTATTTAAAAATTGCATGCAATAAATAAACATATTTAAAATACAACAAGTTTTAAGGTTTTTTTTTAGTTTGAACTTTAGTGAATTTCATAAAAAGTTTAAATATATAAAATATTTAATTTTTTTTATTATTCCAGGTCAACGATGCTGATATGTGTTGGCAGCCAACACAAGCGACACTGGAAGCAAGCTTGGACTGCAATGAACAGGACTTATTAAATGTAATTTTTGTTGCTTAGATAAATAGTCGACTTAAATCTTTAAATCAATTAACAAACATGTAATTCTTCTAGGATGCCGAAGTAGGAATGGAGGACAAGAGCCAGGATTCGGATCAGGAGCCGGAAGAAGATCAAGCTTCGGATGAGGACATGGAGCAGCAGAAACATGACTCGGGCACAGATTTGTGTTCAAATGCAACGTATCTGCTGGAAAGTAGCACTGATAAAACACGACTTTGTCGAGAATTTCATGAAGTGCGCTTAGAACTTCTAAAAATAACAAAAATGTTGCATAAATTAAATAGGCGTGTGGAAATCATGTCAATTTTACTGCTGAAGTGATATTTGGTTTTGGCGGGTGATGATGTAACGGCCTCCGTGGCGCAATTGGCTAGCGCGTTCGGCTGTTAACCGAAAGGTTGGTGGTTCGAGCCCACCCGGGGGCGTTTATATTTTTTTACTTTCAGTTTTAATTTATTAAAAAGAAAAGCCATGAGTTTTTTATTTTCAAATATTTATACTTATATTTATGAAGTAATTCAACTACTAAAATCGTTAAGAAGACATCACAAAGTTTGCATATTTTGACAAATTTATCAATATGTTTAAAAACATTGCGCTTAATTGTTAATCATAAGAAATGAGTGTTTATTTTTTATTGTATCATGCATAAAATCTATTTATTAAAATTCAGTTGATTCAAAAATTGTAATATTTTGTAAGTTCGTTTTTTTTTAACATTTTTAAGATTTTATTTTTTTCTGTATTTTGTTTCTGTAAGATTTTTTCAGTTTTTTGTATTTTTTTTTAATTTTTTAATAATATTTAAAATTGTTTTCTAATTGATGTGCTTATAATTGAATAAAAAGTGTTTGCAGAAACTACAGACTTAGAAATTTTTTCGAAAATATATATGTTATAATTAATTAATACGCTTCAAAGAATTTCATCTTTATTGCTACAGCTGCCCGTTTTATTTAACTGCATCTCATACGCTGCTCTGCACCTAAACCTCCATTTTTAATTTGGCAATTTTTTTAAACTTGCAATAAAGTTCATTTCATTGCTTCACACCGACATAGCTTGTTGATTTGCCCGTCTTTTTTATAACTTCCAATAGTTCATCGGACGATAATGACGATGTTACCAGCACAGTTTTCGAGTCCAAGTCAATTGAAACTTTTTCCACCTTATCTGCGAAGAGATAAGAAGAACGATATAAATAAAATAGTTGTGAAAACAAGGCAGTTTGCTTGCTGAAGGAAAAATAAATTTACTAATGATACAAATTATTGATATGTGCAAAGTCTGCGCTGACTTATCTTTGATAAATATTTGTGGCCCATTTCTAAGGTGTTTTCAGGCAAAACTATGCTCAGTATAAGTTGTAAATAAAACTATTTATGAAGAATATCAAAAATATTTTATAAATACTTATGCGCTTAAAGTAAGCTCAGTAATTTTTTATTTATTACTAAAAAAGAAAAGAGTGCTACATTAAAAAACTTATTTTTCTTATGTTTTTAGCAGACATTAATTTTTTAATCCACGGTTCAGTTTACAATTTAATCTGATTCTGTCGAATTTCAGTTTTTTGGTAAAAGAAACCAAGTCTGACACTTCGAAAAATGTATTTATGCTTTTAAAAGTAGAAAAATGCAAATTTTTAGAAAATTTCTACGGCACAGTTTAACTTATTTCGAACACATCGTAGCACAAGTCATGCATTTTTGAAAAAAAATAAATGGCAGTGCTAACTTCACAAACAAAATTCATACAAATCTAACCATGAGATAGGATTTATACTGTATTGTATGCTGTTAAATATTAAAAATCAGCTATTCTACATCGCTTTACACATACATTTTCCCAACTTTGGACCCCCATAACTTTTAAACTACTTGAAAGCAGGTTGAATTTTTTCTGAATTGGACTCAGAAAAATTACACAAAACTATGTAAAATTTGAAATCTTCAATAATGCCACTCTGCCAACACTGATCATCTTAACTTTACTTCATCGCTTCATATTTAAAATGTTTCATACTTTCACTTTTCCATACTAAACATAAACTTTAAATAACTGCATTTTGCCAACACTACACTCTGCCAACACTGATAAACTAAAGTTCAACTTACCACCCAATTTGCCTAGGACGCGCTCCACAGCTCCCGAACAGCCTGTGCAGGTCATCTCAACTTTGAATTCATGTACCTATTTAAAAATTCGTCAATTTAGATAAAATTAGAAAAAAGATGCAAATTTGACCACAACTAAAAGATTTAAACTTACTGGCATCTTGTCGATAAGCTAAAATTTGCTGCTTTTTAACCACGGTTCGTTCGAAACTTTTTATTGATTTCTACAACGCTGCAGGTCTTTTGAAAGTAGTGCAAATGTAATGATTATGTTTGAAATTCAAATTTAATTTTCTTTCAGTTTGTTTTGATTAACTGTTCGCCTGCTATTTTTTTGGCCAACGTAAGCACAACCACGATTTATTTGTTCACAACAATGGAAGATTAATGAAAATAGTATATCTATTCAGTTGTTTGACTGCTTTCAAAGAAGAACCAATTTTAATTGAGTTCACTGACAGCGAAAAATGGGAGAATCTAATGGAAAAGATGACAGCATCATTTGTGGCCTCCCCTTTAAATTTTGACAGCTGTAAGACTTTGTGGATCGTGTAGTTGTTTGTGCTGCAGGGTTGCTAACATCACATAGCACAACGAATACATTTGCTACTTTTTCACGCGGAGCCAAATCCGCAACTATAGCGTTTTCTTTTCTCGAAAAAATTCAACATTTTTTCTACCCACTTTGAGAATTCTGAAATTTTTCCATTCTTTTCTAAATCAAAATTATAACCTCTTCATAAAATCAATACTTTTTCTCAAAAATGTTGCCCTCAAAAGCAGAAATAAATGCAGAATTTTTGCCCTCTCAACTTCGACGATTCAAAAAATTCTGCCTTCAAATGCTACCAACTGAATGAACGAAAGCTGACATTCATTGAAAATAGCTAATGAACTTTGTAGTATCGAAACCATATGTGTGTCTCCAGTATTATAGTGTATTTAAGCAACTTAAAAATTCTTTCAAAAAACTCCTTAATAAATTTGTACGAAATATCAAAACAAAATATTTTATTGGTATTCATTTTTTCATTTTGACAAATAAATGCAAATACGATTCAATAAAATGTACTAAAAATTAACATGAATGAGCTTGAAGTTTCTCAAAAGTAAACAAAAGGGTAGCCAACGCAGCAACTTTGAAAAAATGCTGCCTTTTTTATGATCTATTCTCAGCCAAGAACAGGTCAAAATTTTGTGGGTTCAGGTCAAAATGTAAAAAATTTTGCATCTTCAGAGGATAGAATTTTTCGATGAGAAAAGAAAACGCTATTAGAGCATGATAGAATAACAAGGTAGGTGCACATTGGAGAAGAAGTGAGCTAAAAGTCAGCTGTTCGAATTTAAATTTTACTAAATGTTGTTGTTGCGTTAATAGTTTGACGTTTATGGTGATCACAGCATTGTTAGAATAAAATTCGATGAATGAGCAGCCATATATGAGCATAAATATATAACGGTACATTTTTTCTTTAACGTTACACTCGAATACAAATATATCAAAAATATTCCATGAAACCGACAATTTTTGTATGTGTAAATGAAAAAGGGCCTCAAAACTTGCATTTTATATGAAAAACGTTAACTTTTACTTTAGTTGTTTGAAAATATAACCAGTTTTATGTTGTCCTTAACGTTACATTTTGTGAAAGTGAGTTTCAAGGTAAGTTTGCATTTAAAACCTAAATCAAAGGAATGGGCTAACATGGGATCAAATCATCTAGCTGTAAAGAATTAAATAAAGAGATTAATTTAATTAATTTAATTAAGGGAGAATTTAATAAGACAGGGTTTAAATAAACGACTTAAATGCTGAAAATAAAATGTTGTCGTGAACTTCTAGGACAGAAACTGAGTGGACTTTAACGTTTCACGTTCATGTATTTTTGTTGTGATATAAATTTGTTTCGTGAGCTACACAAGCCACAAACTTTTAAGTGATATTTATGTTTTCGATTGTATGACATATAAATCAAAGAAATATAGTCGATACAGAGCGAAATTAAAAAACTAAAATTTTTCGCTCGTCACTTTTATAGAAAACAATAAAAAAAGTTAAGAGATATGTTATTTAATTAAGTATTTAATAAATTTAATAAGATTTATACGAAAAAAAACAAGCCAAAATTCAATTTCGATCTTTTTATAAGTTCCACCTGGAGAAAATATTATAGCATTTTCTTTTCTCAAAACAATTCTGCATTTTTTCTGCCCTCTTTGAGTATTTTTGCATTGTTTTCGTTCTTTTCTAAAATAAAATTCTGACCTCTGAAGTTTAGTCGTATTCTTTTCTCGAATGTTCCTTAAGGTACTATTACAGTGTGTAAAAAAAGAAATGAACCTTAAGGTCATAAGAATGCGTATAAGACATTTAAAAAAACAATATCAAATAAAAAAAAAAGATAGAACATACATTATATTCGTATATCACGCAATTGGTTTCTAAGATATCTCGAGTTCTGCTCGATCGATTTCGATGAATCGTGATCCTTATAGACTCTGTTAAGCACTCTACCTATAATTTATAGACTCTGTTAATCACTCTACCTATAAAAAGCCAAGAAACTATTTTATTTTGTTTTTACGGCTATAAATTTCTGCCAAAAAGACGGGTTTTTGTAAATTTGTTTTTCAACGCATGCCATTTTTTCGTTTTTTTGTTTTTATTTGCGAAGGTAGAGTGCTCAACAACAACCCTTTACTCAAGAATGAACTTTAATTTTTTACTTTCCGACGCCTTGGAAATGCTGGAGACGAGAAACCAACTTACAACCTTTTTTAAACACTCCAACTTCAACGACCTCCAGAAAATAAACAACAAATACAAAAACAAAAAAAAACATTTATTTTTATATCTTCAATGTTAACCAGGGTTTAAATTGCTGCGTAACAAATAGCAACAGCACCAAAAATTGTGCTGTGGCTGTACAGTTATAGCCCATCCACAATGACGACAACGGGCGACGGACGACAGGTCTCCACTCTGTCGTTGTAGAGAAATTTCGGGCGACTTGAATTTTTTAAACGCGACAACAACAAGCTACAGCAGAAAGTGCTTAGTAAATTCAGCAATATTTTTTCAGGTTATTGAATTGAATTTAAATTAAATTATATTATTTAATAAACTCACATCAAAGTTTGAAATTAAATATATAAATTGAACACAAAAACGAGCATTCGAGCAGCCGGCATGAAAAAAACACGAATGTAAACAATGGCTGACTTTTACTTTTGTCGTCTGTTTTTGTCGCCAAATTAGAATTAAATTGAAGCTGGCTACAGCTACATTTGATGTCGGGCAACAATGTTGTCGCGATTGTCTACAAAAGTTCATCCCATAAGAAATACATGTGAAAAAAAAGTGACGTTTGACGCTCGTCGCTCGTTGTCGTCATTGTGGATGGGTTATTAGAGTACAACAGGCATGCGCAAAAGGCCGCCCATGGGCGGATAGCTTTCACATGCATACGACAGCTTTCAGTCAAAAAAGCTTTTCAGTCGAGACTCGCACTGTTACACTCAATATTTATTCACATTCGTCCTATCACAGCACACGATCAGTCGCTGTGCGAACTTCATGCTGTAAGGTTGCGGTCGCTTGCTCCTGCGTTGCCTTATTAAAAACGACAAACTACCATTCATACGCATGAATATGTGTTTGTTTATTGTATTTGTTTGTCTGTAATAATTTTTTGTTTTTAAATAATAAGGATTAAATCAATTCGTAGAATTTTACTTAATTTTTAAACGAAGCTTGTAGTATTGAATATGTCAACGCAGTAGCAAGCGACCGCAACCTTTCAGCATGAAGTTCAAACAGCGACTGAACATATGTTGTGATTGTAACAATGAACTAACTCGTGCTTTTCGTTCAGTGTTAACTTGAAAAACAAAAGCTTTGCAATACAACCACAAAACTTTGTATGTATTAGTTTGCGTACCCCTGGAGTACAAGCAATCGGCAGCTACAGCAACAGCATATACTCAGCTGTCATAGTCGATGATCGGCTGCTGCTATCTGCTGTGTAAAATACGATAGTCAAAGCAGCAGCTCACGACCGATTGTCGTAGTCGATATTCGGCTGCTGCTGTCTGCTGCGTAAAATCTAACAGTCGCGCTATGTATAGAAATGGTATAAATATTACTAAAATTTCGGTTTTGGGCAAAATTTTGGGTTCAGTCGGACACTAGATAGCTTATCGATAATAGATTTTTTTTTGTTCTTTATCTACCAGCGCTGCGGAAATCGTAGTCGTGCCGTTATGCCTTTTTAGTGTGTCGATATCTTAAAATGCTGTTAACAACACTGTATTCCAGTGGCTGCAAATTATTTAAAATTATCAACAAAGTAATTTATGAATAAAAATTTTATTTGCAGTGAGTTAGCGTTTATTCGAGTGAATGATTATGAATAAAAGTAAATGTCGATGAATGCACAAGAGTGTAAAAAGTGATTTAAAGTGTAAAAAAGAATTGTGGGTAAATATTCAGCCTGAAGAATACATATTTGAGGTAAGTTACTGCCTATGTTTAGTTAGAATATAACTGTAAACAGCTTTTTAGCATTATGAATTTTTTCCTACAAAAAAATTCTTTTAAGAAAAGAAAACGTACTTTCTTATTCTCACCATTATGGTTACCAGAAGCTGTATAATATTTTGAGCTCACAATAGTCTTAATTTCATTTTGCAGTTTTCAAAAGTTCAGTATAGAATTGAAACGATTACTAGGCGAACTTTTGTTTTTTAAATAAAATTTAAACTAACGCTGGATATATCACAACCACATTGAGACACAATATTCAAATATTCGCAAACAAATTTTGATTTTCATTGTGTTGTCCTTTTTCTTAAAACTGATTCTCAGTAATGGAAAATCTAGCCCCAGTTGACACGAAATGTATTCCCTGAAGCGTACGTGAAGAACTATTAGAAAAGATAAACAAATATGGAAAATATTTTATATTAATAACGCATTTTAAAAAACACCTGCAAGGAAATAAAACAATAGCTTAATTTACACAAGAATTTATAACGTTTAAATTTTTAACACACATTTAAAATTAAAACAATAAGAAAAATATTTTTTCAAGTGATTTTAACAAGTTGTACAGAAATAATTTACACATTTTTTTACGAAAAATATAATGACTTCTTACAATTTTTATTTACCAAAGTTTTGCTTTATCAATTGTCTTTAAATCTTAATCTAAAGTATAAATTATTTATAAGAACAAAATTAAATGGCAAGCATTACTATGAAGCAATTTAAAATTGACAAAAAAAGTATGTTATATTAAAAAATAAGAGAGTCAGTTCAGGTTAGTATACATTTTTAACTTAACAATTGAAGTTAAAATATCATCACTTAATATTTGTTGATATTGAATAGACGTACGCCATGAAATTGTGGCAATTTTGGCAAAGTTACGCTAACCAGTGAAGCGAAATTGGCAATAAAATGATCTGTATTGTTGCGCGTGTATAGACAGGTAAGCAGGAAGCTACAGGGAAACGAATAAATGATATGAGAATTAATTAAAAAGGCAAAAGCATTAATACTTTTTTGCGGTTTTAACGCGTTTTTCTACACTTACAGCACAATTGGCACTGCTGTCAAAAACTTGCGTGTCGCCGTAAATTGCTCGCCATCATCAATCTGCTCCCAGTGTGTTAGCGTACGCGCACTATCGTTCTCAATGCTCATCCAGGGTGCTCCTTTGATAGAATGCAAAAAATACAAATGCGCCTTAAGAAAGGAAAGGTCACCAAATGAGTGATAGATCAATTAATATGTGAATGTTGTGCCACTCACAGCATTATGCAGAATGTTTGTGATAGTCCAAGCCATTGGAATACTTATGAATGGCACTGAGAGCAGTACCAAGTGTGCGCCCAGCACAAATAAGAAATAAGCTAGCCATAAACCGCGCGCTCCCAACCAGGAGCTGTTCGGATTGGGTTCACCATGACCACCGGCAATTCCTGTCATTGCTTCTCAGTTAACTACAAACTTTCCATTTTAATCAAGATTTTTTTGCATTGATATAAAATGCTATCTTAGTTACCTTTTGCTATCAACAGGAATTAAGTTTATATATTAAAGTTTTTCAATTGTTTTTCTTTGTAACTTGATTGTTTGAGTTGTTTTCTTTTTACACATCTGGGTGAAAATCTATGCTACGTAGCTGGTACGTAAAGACAGAAGAGACTACTAAACAGCTGTTCAAGCTTTTGTGTTGTAATGTACTCATGTGCGATCGCATTCAGCGTACTGAAAAGTTTTCGTAGCGATATTTTAGCGTAGTTACTGCGTAGTGAACGCTGTTTTGCTCTGAATGGACTTTCTTTTCTGCAGTAAATATTTTAATGCAACTTAATGTGGCTTTCACATCTGTGAACTCATGTGGCAAACAATATGGTGGCTTGTATGTGTTCGAAAAAGTGAGAGTTCAAATTACGAAATCTGTTTGGCACACATAGGGTGCATTTGCGAACAGTAGAAATGTACTCTTAAAAAAGTATTTATTGCTTCGAAATAAAATTATTTTTGTGTGTGAAAAATTATCCATACAAAAAATGACAGCTGTGAAACAAGCGTGAACATTTCACAACTTTTTCGTCAAAGCTATACTATGCTTCGCTGCGGAAAATCTAGTACTTTATTCTGCAACATGCATCTAGCAACATTTTTTTCACGGCAATGTAATTGAACCGACCATTTATTTTGCTGTGAAAAGTGACAATTAGCATTTCAGTTAAGAAAAAAGTTCAAGCAAAATAACAATGTTTCTAATTGAAATTATATTTTTGTACTTAGGGTGCTCACAGTTCTGTATTATCTGCTCTGTTAACTTTGCCGTCTATTAACTTTAGAACATTTTAGCACGTGTTAACTTTGATTGTTTTTGTTTTACGTACAAACTTGAGATACCACTTGTTGCTAAAGTTATCTCACTTCTGCTCATGTCTTTCTTTTGTGCTAATGTGGTATCACTAATCAGCTGATTTAATTTTGTTGCAAAAAATGGAAGAAGAATGGATCGTCGAAGAAGTAAGTACATTTTTCCATAATTCTTCGTTTCCGCTCATTCAAGGCATGTTATTGAACAAATTTCAAATTTTTGAAAACTATTTTTGCAATTTAGTTCCAAAACACGAAAAGAGGTGCTCACAGTTCGATTGATATATCTTTCTAAAGTTGCCAGGTGTTAACTTTAGAAGCAAACTGTGAATTCCCTAACTATTTCTAAAGTTTTGCAATTAATAATTGCAGTTGTTAGAAATTTTAATACGGATGCACCTTTTCGTGGTGTTGGCGGTCGCAAAACTTCACAGCTTGCAGACTGCCATAAACTAATGACTTGTTCTGCTCCACAATAAAGGACATGCATTCTTGTATTGATATTTATTTTGTATTTATATAATCACAAATATGAAAATTAAAGAACTTAATGATTTTCTGTTTTTCCTCTAATAAATTGTGGCTGTTTATTTTCATCTTGTCGCAAATTCGCAAGCTGATCATCAGCTATTCTTTCGCAACAAAATGTCTGCGAAAATTTTCACGCAACAAATAAATGGCTGTTGCCAGTGAAATTTCACGCAATCGAGCATAGTACTAGGCTTTACAGATGACTGTCATATATAAGAAAGGCTATTTGTATCATGTGTCTAAATGCAGAAACCTGAGTTTTATATTCCATTTATGGCTGAATCGCAAAGACGCGTTAGGTCGGTCGCGCGTTGATCGTTAGTACTTTGATCGTACTTTACTCGACTTTACGAGATGAACTGTCAAAACGCTCGACCTTATTATTTTGAAATCATAATGTAGCGTTGACATGTCGTGCTTCTATCACTTAAATGATGCCACTATACGCAGTCAAATCAAAAAATCCCACAAATTCCCATTTACCCAAATAGCAAAGTATGTAATAATAATGTTGGCAAATATTAATATTAAATTAAAAAATGCTCAACTCATCAAAACCTTCATTTCATCATTTCCATAAAGCAAATCAAAAAATTAAATTATTTTCAATATAACTATTCTGCCAAAATAACAAATCCCATTCAAACATGTCTTTACCATATAAACTGACCAATATCCACATATCCAGCTAACTCTTTGAAAATACAACCCTGCGCTACCAGCAAATGTCAAACGCACGACCGAGTAGAATATTTCTCAACTTTTTCGGCAGGTCGCGCTTTGATCGTACTTTACCCCTTTCTACGAGATTTTTACGTTACAAAGCACGATCAAAGCTTGAGGTCGAATTATGAATTGCTTCATAACAACTCGCCTTTGCGATTTGGGTTTTATGGACTGTTCTCGTTTTTGGCAAAATTATTATTGCTCATTTGAAAAGCCTCTAATGATTTGATCTTTTCCAAAAAGATGGTTAAATAATTCTATACTTTTCACTATTTCGTCGTCACAGGATTTGATTTACGACAACTTCTTCAGTATATTTATCAAAACTAAGAACGTAAGACCATATTAAAATTTGTATACACCACGCATACTACGTAAGGGGTATGTTAATTTAGACACGACGTATGTAACGCTCATAAGGAGGCGTGGTATAGAAAAGTATATATATTCTTGCTCAGAATAACCGCCTGAGTTGATTTAGCCATGTCAGTCTGTCTGTCGACACGATTACAGCCGTAATTTTCAAGCTATCGTAATGAAACTTCATATATATGCTTTTTTCTTAAAAGCAAAGATCAAGTTCGAGAATGGGCTAGATCGGATGAAAACCACGCCTACCTCCCATACAATCCCAATAATGAAAACTCTATAAAGAGGCTAATATTTAAGCTACAATACTGAAATTCGGTATTTGTGTATTCTATGTTAAAACTTAGATGTGTTAGAAAAATGGGCGTCATTAACTCACTTACACGCCCACCTCCCATACAACCCCAAAATTGAAAAATATATAAAAAGGATTCAGTGGAAGCTAAATAAATAAAATTAGGCATTTATTCACTTAATATCAAAACTAAGGCGTGTTAGAAAAATGGGCGTCATCCATCAACGACCACGCCCACCTCCCATACAACCCCAAAATAGAAAACTACATAAATAGGCTTCTTTCAAAGCTACAAAAGTAAAATTAGACATTTAGTAATTATATATTAAAATTATGCAGGATATCAAATTGTTTATGCAGGAAAACATTTTGATATGTGTGTATTTTAGACTTCATAAAAATAGTACCATCTTTTAAATTTCATACAAACAGAGCTACAATTTAAGATTGTTTTACACTTACGAATTGGCCGTGAGGGTATTTTTACTTCGGCCTAGTCGAAGATATACCTTACTAGTTTTATACTTATTTTGCCAAACAATTTTTGAATTCCCAACTTTTTCTTTCAATGATCCAATCAAATTCAAAATTTATACAATTTTAACATACCATATCGAGCTATGTGGCGAATTGTTATTTTCCCAACATCAATACAAGTAAACACTCCGAATTCAGGAGGTATATAACTTTAAGTTGGCAACACTGTTTTAATTGGCGGCCATTTTGTCAGCTGTCAAGTGGTTAGTGTTAATTTTGGTTTGGCATTTCAACATGAATAGACTGACGCCTGAACAACGCTTCCAAATTGTACAAATATATTTTGAAAATCATAGTTCTTGTTCTTGTTTAGCGGTTTAGCGGTGAAGCTCACTTTTGGTTGAATGGCTACGTCAATAAACAAAACTGCCGTATTTGGAGTGACGATAATTCTCAAGTGTATGTTGGGACACCGTAAGTCCAGAAAAACTGACTTTTTGGTGTGCTTTATGGTCTGGTGGAATCATTGGTCCGTACTTCTTTAAAAACTATGATGGCCAGAACAGCAGCGTAGCAAGGGAGGCGGTCCGCCCCGGGTGCACGCCAAAATGGGGTGTAACATTTGGAAAAATAACTTTTAACCACATCATTTTGATTTGTTTAATAAAAAGAGCACACCTCAATGACTTCGGTTTTATATTTGAAAATCAAGAGGGTGCAAAAGTGAAAGAAAATATTTTTACCATCACCAAGACTTCGTTTTTATTGAAACAAACTTGAACTTTATATTACATTTTGTTCAATATCAACGCTCACACTAAAACCCAAGTCAATTCCATATGTAATTTTTCATAGAGGTGAAATTTCCAAAGAAATTATATTAAAATTTTCATAACATTAAGATGGAGTACAAAAGAAAAAATGTAAAAACATTTTTAATATTTTTCATTAAGTTTTATAAAAAAGTACTTGTTCAAAATTGCTAGCATAGTAGACATTTCTAAAACCATTAAGTTTCGAAAACCTGCATGATTTTCAGAGTATGATGAATGGAGGCGTCAATTTTTTTACAAGCAATACATTTCTCCAGAATTTTTCAGAAAAAAGTTGTTCATGTCATAAATGTCATAAATGTCAAAAATAAAAATATACTTTATGATTTTGTGATTACTAAGTTCTGAGACTATAGGTATATCTTGAAAAAACCTCATTTACAGCGTTTAACCTGCTAGAACATAATTTTGAATAGTAATATGTTTTGGGTATACTGTTACATAAAATTACTAGTTTAAAAATCATTGATAAACTTTTTACTTGCTTAAAAAATTTCTAAAAAATTAAATTGATTTAAATTCATTGCGTTTTTTATTTAAATTAAATAAATGTCTTTCTATGACAATTTATGGCGTTCTGACTTTTAAAAACTCTAAGATGGTTTTCTGACTCCTTTATTTTACTTAAATAATTATTATTATGTTCAAATCAACCTACAAAAACTATCAAAAATACAGTTTTTAAGAGAAGACAGGATGCACAGTTCGATAAGAATTATTCTAATTATTGAAATTAAATTTTGTTCTCAATCACCGAATTTGAAGAATCAACAGATTTCTAAGAATTGCCAGCTCTTTTTTCGAGCCATGCATGACTCTTGACCTTGTCCAACCTGGGCAAGTTTGCTTTGGGAATTATGTAGATAATGAGAATGAAACAAATTTCTGATATCAATTTGGTATCACTGTAATATTGTGATACAGAGATATTTATGGTGGTATTTATATTGGTATTTATGGTGATATTTATAAAGCAGTCAAATGTTACAGACCTCAATCTTGTCTATAAAAGTCCAAGCGAAGATTAATAAAGATAAAACAAAAAAAAAAAATTGGCCATTTCAGCCCTTGCAATGACTTTAACCAAGCTTCTTATGATCAATTGTGGTGTGTGTGATATTAATGGCTGAATCGCAAAGACGCGTTAGGTCGGTCGCGCGTTGATCGTACTTTGCTCGTACTTTACACGACTTTACGAGATGAACTGCCAAAACGCCCGAACTTATAATTTTGAAATCATAATGAAGCGTTGACATGTCGTGCGTCTATCACTTAGATGATGCCACTATACGCAGTCAAATCAAAAAATCCCACAAAGCCCCATTTACCCAAATCGCAAAGTATGTAATAATAATGCTGGTACAAATATTAACATTAAATTATAAAATGCTCAACTCATCAAAACTTTCATTTCATCATTTCCATAAAGCAAATTAAAAAATTAAATCATTTTCAACATAACTATTCTGACAAAAAAACAAATGCCATGCAAACATGTCTCTACCATAGAAACTGAACAAAACCCACATATTCAGCTAACTCAATGAAATACAACCCTGCGTTAGCGGCAAATGTCAAACGCACGACCGAGTTGAACATATCTCAACTTTTTTGGGCAGGTCGCGCTTTGATCGTACTTTTCCCCTTCCTACGAGATTCGACAATATTTACGATACAAAGTACGATCAAAGCTTGAGGTCGAATTATGAATTGCTTCTTATGCTGAAATCGCAATACTGCGTTAGGTCGGTCGTGCGCCGATCGTACTTTATATCGACGTTGCATAAACTTTACGAGATGAACTGACAGAACGCACGACCTATTACTTTACAAAACTCAATGTTGCGCTGACAGATTGTGCGTCTGTAATTTTGGCGATGCCAATAAAAGCAGCTATACAAAAATGCCCACAAAAGTTGTTTTTCCTCCAATTCTAAATCTCGCAATTTCTATATAAATTTCTAAGATATCGAATAATACAAATAGATTAACTTTATCAAAATCTCAATTTGATTACTTTAATAGCATGAGTTATTAAAAAACATTATATAAAACATAAATTCCAGCGATAATAAAAGAAATCCCACGAAAATCTATCTTTGCCAGTGAAACCATAAAACACCCACATTTTAAGCGCTTTCAATGAAAATGCAACTCTGCTCTATGAAGAAATGTCAAACGCACGACCGAGTAGAACATTTTTCTACTTATCTCGTTAGATCGTACTTTGGTCGTATTTTATCTCTTCTTCTTGTTTTACGATATAAAGTACGACCAACGCTTGAGGTCGCATTTTGATTTGCACCGTAAGAACACGTTGATCTCTACTCGAGCTGTCAACGCACGACCGACCTAACGCAGTATTGCGATTTAGCCATTATGGCTGAATCGCAAAGACGCGTTAGGTCGGTCGCGCGTTGATCGTACTTTGCACGTACTTTGCTCGACTTTACGGGAAAAACTGTCAAATCGCCCGACTTTATAATTTTGAAATCATAATGTTGCGTTGACAGGTCGGGCGTCTATCACTTAGATGATGCCACTGTACGCAATCAAACTAAAAAAAATCCCACAAAGTCTGAAATCCCCAAATCACAATATATATGGTGGAAGTACATGATGGTTGCATTTCTTTATTGATTTTAGCAATTCATATACGAATAGCCGTCGAATTAATGATTTAATTATATACTTCATTAAGTAACATTAATATTATTAATATTATATACTAAAAATATAAATAAGGATATAAAAAGATTTTCCATTTTTGGTTTTTTTCTATTTTAGTGAACTTATCAGCTGATCAAAAACACATACAAGTGTGCTCTTTCTTGTGCAATGTTGTTTCTTATTTCGTTCTATTCTGAATAAAGAACAGATTTCAGAACTGAATTCCATTCGTTCTGTTCTTTATCCGAAAAACGTGTATATTTTTAGCTATAACTTTTTTGTTAGTAAACTTTTTTGTATACGTATTTCTCACATATTAAAAATTATTATAACTTAAAAGAAAAATGTTCAATTTTTGTTTCTAAGGTTTGCTAGTATCTTAAGTGACAAAGAAGCTATTTTTGTAAACTGGATATTTTAATTTACTTATTATGTCACCTGTGAGTGCATTGCTATGCAGACAAATAATTTTTGGTCCAAAATAACAAACCATGAAATGATATTTTTGTACTCTCTTAAAATTATTATTAAAATACAACGCTTTTATTTGTTTACTAGCGGATGTAACCCGGTGTTTCTCGGGGTTGTGCCTCGAGCACAGAAAAAGGACGATTTTCAAAAAACTCTCATTTCAAAATTTTTTAAATTATCAATTAAATTTTAAAATTTAAAAAATTATTTTTTTTTCGACTCCCGTCGAAAGTGTTAAGTCAAATTTTCGTAAAACTGTACATGCAAGACATGATTAAAAAAAATTACATCTTCAACGTCTCGATCTGACGTCTGGTTTCTGAGGAAAATGGTCACCCACACTCAGAAAAAACATATCTATCTCCGGTGAAAAATGTCTCTATTTTCGATTTTATTTCGATAATAGCAATATTCTCTTTTTCAAATAAAATTTTCTTCAATTAGAATAAATTTTCACATTTTCGATGAAATATTTCTTCACTTCTAGGAAATGGAAATATTTCAATGTCTCTTATAATGATAAATATTTTTCTCGCAAAAAAAATTCTCATTTATAGAGAAAAATTTTTGAAAATGAAAAATTTTTCCTATATTTTGATTAAAAATTCACTATGAGAAGTATTTTCTGCAATTAAAACAAATGTTTTCTCAAAAATAAAAAGTCTTTTTCTCGAAAAATTAATATATTTCTCTTTTTCTCGGTATATTTTTATATATTTCTCTTTTTCATAGAAGCATTCTTTGGAGCAAAGTCTATAGACTTTTAGAATTTAGACCATTTTTCTCTAAATATGATGCTTTTTATATCATATTCCGATAAACTTTTTTCTGAGTGCAGTTTATAAAGTCATTTCGAGAACAATGTGTTTTAAGTTTTTCTTAGCATGCATGTAATATGCAATTTTATCTCAAAAAATTCCAATTTTTAAAAATCTAATAAGCATTATGGATAGTCTGCGTTCAACGTACGGAACAGGCAGACAGACAAACATTTGATGTTAAACGAAGTATATATAATTACAATTTATTATATTTAATAAATAAATTTTTCTGCATATGTAATCAGCGTAGTAGTTATAATATTATTTATATAAACTAATTTGTTGACAAAAATAAATCCCATGCAAACACGCAAGTTTGCGTACAATAAACAACAACAGCATCAACAACAAAACAAACAGGTAAACTACTCGCTTCAAACAAAGTAGCAACCATAACATAAGCAGCTACTGATGTTATGAATGTTTAAAATAGTCAAAATTCAATTAAATTCAATATAAACTAATTTGTTGACAAAAATAAATCCCATGCAAACACGTCCTTACTACTGCATGAACAATGTTCATATATTAAGCTAACTCAATGAAAATACAACCCTGCGCTAGCGGCAAATGTCAAACGCACGACCGAGTTGAACATTTCTCAACTTTTTTCGGCAGGTCGCGCTTTGAATGTACTTTACCCCTTCCTACGAGATTCGACAATATTTACGATACAAAGTACGATCAAAGCTTGAGGTCGAATTATGAATTGCTACATAACAACTCGTTGTTTCTACTTTAGCTGTCAAAGCGCGACCGACCTAACGCGGCTTTGCGATTTGGGTATTAACAACTCGTTGTTTCTACTTTAGCTGTCAAAGCGCGACCGACCTAACGCGCCTTTGCGATTTGGGTATAAATGTTTGCACACAATTGACCGAGATCTGAACCTCTCTGAGGTTTGCCATTGTCTGCAGAGAGGTGGTGAGTGATCAGAAAAATTTTGACGTAGAATTACGTCTTACAGCGCGGTTTTTATGGGGTCGTTTTAACAGATTTTTTCAAGGTCATTAGGCAACGTTTTTGGCGAATACTTTAGGGTATACCTACAGCCTTTAATACTCTTCGTTCAAAGATAATATATATACTAAAATATCAGATATATCCTGCGCTGAATGAATATCTAACTTTGGATTTTGTCACTATTATATTAAAATCACAAAATAGTAAAATATAAGAAGAAAAATGCATGTTTTTATATAAGAAAATCATGCTGAAATCGCAATACTGCGTTAGGTCGGTCGTGCGCCGATCGTACTTTATATCGACGTTGCATAATCTTTACGAGATGAACTGACAGAACGCACGACCTATTACTTTACAAAACTCAATGTTGCGCTGACAGATTGTGCGTCTGCAATTTTGGCGATGCCAATAAAAGCAGCTACACAAAAATGCCCACAAAAGTTGTTTTTCCTCCAATTCTAAACCTCGCAATTTCTATATAAATTTCTAAGATATCGAATAATACAAATAGATTAACTTTATCAAAATCTTAATTTGATTACTTTAATAGCATGAGTTATTAAAAAACATTATATAAAACATAAATTCCAGCGATAATAAAAGAAATCCCACGAAAATCTATCTTTGCCAGTGAAACCATAAAACACCCACATTGTAAGCGCTTTCAATGAAAATGCAACTCTGCTCTATGAAGAAATGTCAAACGCACGACCGAGTAGAACATTTTTCTACTTATCTCGTTAGATCGTACTTTGGTCGTATTTTATCTCTTCTTCTTGTTTTACGATATAAAGTACGACCAACGCTTGAGGTCGCATTTGGATTTACACCATAAGAACACGTTGATCTCTACTCGAGCTGTCAACGCACGACCGACCTAACGCAGTATTGCGATTTAGCCATCAATCATCAGCTGCTTATATGCCTGCTGCTTTCTTTGTTTTTCTTTCGTTGTTTATGCTTGTATGCTTTGGTTTTGCACGAACTGATTGGTTCGCTTTGGCAACATTGTAAGCATTAGTTCGCATTGGGTTTATGTATGCACTACTGTTCTAGTATACCATTTTGAAACCAGAGTTCATGAACCTCTTTTCAACTCAGTCAATGAACTCAATCTGTCAAATTTAACGAAATGGGTCTGTGATCCGGTTAGATTTAACTCTGATGAAAAAAACGAGTTGGATCATATTTCTTTTTATGCTTTTACCCAATAGATGGCGTAAAATTTGAATTTTTGTTTTTAATGCAAATTAATTTGGATTCCACATCCCTCTAGCACTAGCGAGTGTAGTTCGCAAACTATACATCGAACAGAGACGAAAGTGTAGCTCGCGAACTAAATATCAGACAGAGACGAGAGGAAAGGACATGTGCTCAGCGTGAAATATAGTAACCATACGATTTTTTAAAAATCGGGGTTTTAATTTTAATTTGAAATTAGTAGTTAAACTGACTGTGGCTTGCAAACTATATATCGAGCAGAGACGAAAGTGGCACCAATGGAAAGTGCATTTGCTTCGCCTTCTTTTCAACTAAGTCAATGAACTCAACCTGTCAAACTTCACAAAATGATCGAAAAAATTTGAAATTTTGCTTGTTTCTTTTTGCTTGCTCATTTAATCATACTTACTTTTTAACTTTTTCTTTGTTTTGGCCTCGATAAGTAGTCCATAATTGAGTGTTGTTCATTTATTTGTTAATTTTTGGAAGATCAATAAAAATACGTGCAAAATGAACAAAACAATCGGACCAAAGAGAAAAAGTAGAAAAGGTTACAACTTAAACGGAATTCTACGTCTGCACTTACGATACTATCGAAACTGTTTCTTTTTTATTAAAAAAAATCTTTTCGCCGCGGCTGGGGATCGAACTCGGGCTCCGAACATGCTAAGTCACACACTTAATCTGCATGCCACGGTCACCATTAATAAAAATACTATTAAGAAATTAAAAAAAAATTATGAAAAATGTTAATAAATGAATTTTAATATTTTATTTTAACTTTTCATTTATATTTTATGAAGAAAATGGGGGCTGATTTCGAAAAAATATTTATATTAATAGTTATTCAGCGTCACTATGGAAAATTTGTCAACGTTTTGCTTCCAGGTCCTATTTTTTCTTCAATAATGCAAAATTTTTCAAAGTTTTCTAAATGAAACTAACTTAAGTTTTTATAACTTCATAATGTCAATTGTTCAATTATTTAAAACTGATATTGTGTGGTTTAATGTAAATTTTTCTCTCACAACTTATAAGCCCGGTAGACAAAAATATTGGAACAATTCAGAAAAAAATTCTTTAAGTTTCTGAAAATTTTAGATTCTTACTTCTTTTATCAAATATTCATGGATAGCATAGTTTTGTTTATATTTTGAATCTCTTCTAAGATATGTAATTTTTGTAGAGGATGATTCGAAAATATGTAGTAAGATTCGTCGACTTATATTTTTTTTTTTTTTTTTTTTTTATTCATTTCATTTATTTAAATCAGTACACTAAGACTTTTTTTTAAAAAAACAAATCTTCTAAAGGGGTGCACAATTTAGTTTCCGCCCCGGGTGTCACCAACCCTAGCTACGCCACTACTTCAATCTATTATACCCAAATCGCAAAGGCGCGTTAGGTCGGTCGCGCTTTGACAGCTAAAGTAGAAACAACGAGTTGTTATGAAGCAATTCATAATTCGACCTCAAGCTTTGATCGTACTTTGTATCGTAAAAACTGTCAAATCTCGTAGGAAGGGGTAAAGTACGATCAAAGCGCGACCTGCCGAAAAAGTTGAAAAATGTTCAACTCGGTCGTGCGTTTGACATTTGCTGATAGCGCAGGGTTGTATTTTCATTGAGTTAGCTGAATATGTGGGTATTGTTCAGTTTCTATGGTAAAGACATGTTTGCATGGGATTTGTTATTTTGTCAGAATAAATATGTTGAAAATGATTTAATTTTGTAATTTGCTTTATAGAAATGATGAAATGAAAGTTTTGATGAGTTGAGCATTTTATAATTTAATATTAATATTTGTGCCAATATTATTATTACATACTTTGCGATTTGGGTAAATGGGACTTTGTAGAATTTTTTGATTTGACTGCGTATAGTGGCATCATCTAAGTGATAGACGCACGACATGTCAACGCTACATTATGATTTCAAAATAATAAGGTCGGGCGTTTTGACAGTTCATCTCGTAAAGTCGAGTAAATTACGAGCAAAGTACGATCAACGCGCGACCGACCTAACGCGTCTTTGCGATTCAGCCATTAACAATTTAACAGACGACAAAATTGAATATATCAGGAGTTTTTTATAATTTCATTTCAGTTCGTGTTAGTTGTGCTTTTTCGGTTATTGTGTCTGTTTTTTCTTGATATTTGTCTGTGTTATAACTTTAAGTTAAATTATAATAAATATATGAAATCATACCTTGTCGCTGACCTAATCCAGTTGTCGACAGCACTCACTTCTCACTGTCATTATTATCAGAGATAATGAGATGGGAAACTTCTTTTTAATGATGTTTTTTTTCATGTTTCCCTCCAAATTCATGCTTCTTCTTCAATTTTTTGGGTACTTTTGTGAGTCTCATGTATTGTATACATGATTCACCTCATAGTTGTCAAGTATTATTGTCAGATTCTATTAATAGGGTTGCATTGCAAAAAAAATAAAAATGTACTATTATATCAAAGTTGCTTCGACCTTAAATGCTGTTTGCGGTAGAACAATGGTATTTTCTTTTCCCGATAAAGGAAATCAAGAATATATTCCATTTTTCTGCACCCTCTATGCAAAGAGTGCAGAATATATTACAATTTTTATTTAATCCAAAAACTTTGCCCTGTTCTAAGTAGATAAAACACAAAAAAACAAATTTCGTCATAATTCTACTATAGGGCCCACGTCTTTTTATATTTTTTTTGGGTTGGAATAGTTAGATTATATGTATTTGGACTCGCTAAGCCCAATGGTGGCAAATTAAAGGATTTTTTTTTGGTTTAGGAGATAAAATTCATAAAAGTTCGAAAAACGCTTATACAAATCTGTGATTTTTTATAATTTTTTAACGAATATTCAATATTAAACAACAAGTTTATTTATAATTAACAACAAATTATTATTTATTAACAAATTATTTACCGTTTTAACCAGAGTTTTAACCATTTTGGTGCCAAATGCATAGCCTCATACTTTTGCTTTAAGTTAATCGTGCCCTTCTAGTTTGAATATTTGGAATATTTTTCTCTTTTTAGTAGAAACAGCTTTGAGAGAAGAAAGATAAATGAAGGAAGTAAATATATTTACCAACAAAACAATATGAAAATATTTCAAATCTAGTTTTTTATCTAATGAAATCTTTAAGTGAAACGTATTGCTTATTTTATGTTTCGATTTTATAACAAAAACGTATTCATTTTAGCTTCTGAATTTAAAGATAAATATTTGTTATCTTCCAAATAAAAGTATTTTTCATTCTAAAGAAGAAATTCATTAACTGTTTACCAAGAGTTATACAATGATCTCTATTCAATTTCAATCGCTTTCCTAATTTGCGCAAAGCAATATCTTATTCACCAACTTAAAACTTGTTAAAAAATAATTGGTGAATGGTAAAAAGTTATTCAACACAATTTATAAGCTTATAACTAAGTTCTTCTATGTCAAGCGAAAGCTTCATCGATTAAATAAAGAAATAATGGGTTCCGTAAGCGAGAAGGTAATCAGTGATTTAAATAATCTGGATTACTCTCTCAATTGCATGTAAGCAGGATTTTGTTGGGGCTTTATGTTCAATATTTTCTTAAAATGTCACTTTTCAGTTCCTTCGGTTGACAGCATTTAAGGGTAGAATTTTAAAATCGTCAATTTAAAGAAAGAACTGCAATTTATCTTACTTTTGAGATCAAAATTTTCGTGAAAAAAAACACTATTCAATTTATAAGGTCAGAACTTGTTTGAGAAGAGAACCAAAAACTGCAAAATTCTTAAAGAGGGTCAAAATAATAAAAAGTTATTCTGTACCTTGATTCTATTCCTAGTGAAGACGTTCTGTAACAAAAACCGGCCTGTATAAAATTAATTCCGAATAAAATAGTACTAGTACAATTCTACTATAATTTCGTACTTATTAATTCGTAGTGAATATTACCTACTCTAAATAGTACAAAACTACGTTTTTATGCAACTCTGCTGTTGGCTTTCATGCCAAGGTGGGTTTCAGATTAAATCAGTGAGCGCTTTCAAGCGATACAACTGTTCCAGTAGAAAACCTAATTAGCGCTTTTTTTCTATGACTGAGTTGATAAGTCAAACATCAAAAATATTGGCAATTTGTTAAAATGCAATGCCGTGCAACATAAATTTTACATAAATACATACAATTTCCTGGTTAAGCTACCAATTTATTCAATAAACTGTTTGCATTTCGTTAATTTGACAACTATTTTGACGTTTCAAATAGCAAACTATTCAGAAAATATAACTTATTGAGAGCGCTGGATGTGGCCACTGAGTTTTCACCAGACTGCTTAAATTTAAGGAAACTGTTGAATTATGTATTTAATTAAGGTAACTGGGGAGTAGGGGAGAGTGGTACTAGTTGTCACAAAATTTGAATGAACTGCTGTAACTCCCACAAATTAAGCAATAATGGCACTGCAAAACTTTTACAGATAAATTCAATATTTTATTCTTCAATCCTGATATGAATAACGAACATTATTTTAAAATAAATCGAAAAATTTTCTAGATAAAAAATTCAACTCGTTTGGGACAAGTAACCCCACCCGTGGGGTAAGTTGTCTCAACGCGTAGTCCCCGTTGTCACACCTCTAAATCGTCGTCGCTGCCGCACTCCGAAGAAGAATTTAAGCAGCAATGTATCAAACAATCACTTTCAATGCATTATGTGCACAACGCTTGCAGTTTATATATTGACGACAATTGTTATTGGATTTGACGATTGACAACAAACTACACGTAGTGAGTCCACGTTATTTTTATTGATACTAGCTGTAATCGGCTTGCATCATGATATCTGAAGATGTCCGACCTCGGTTTGTAAGTAGTTTGCGATTTCTTGGCATATTCCCTTAAATTCAAATAAAATATAGAATACTTTCAAAATGGTTATATGAAATTATATGTGACAACAAGCCCCACAAGCGCTGTGACAACCTGTACCATTTGGAAAAAAATGTAAGCAATGTTCTGTAAATTTATATATAAGGTTTTATCTAAAAATTCATAAGTATTTGCAAAATATAATATTAATTGTATTGGAAATTTATTTAAAGTTGAATATTGCACACTTCTATTTGTCTAAACACAAATTTTTAAAAAGTATAAAAATACACAAATCCAACTTAGTTTCTTAAATCTCTTTTAATTTTTGCAACACAAAACTTACGGCTCTTAAACTTTCTTGGGATGCTAGAAATTGCAATAGCGTATAGATGACATTGATATTTAACTCGATAACGTGTTAAATCAAAAGATATCGGCGTTGTGACAACTAGTACTTGAGACAACGGGGACGACTCTCCCCTATGTAAAAAATTGCACTAACACATTTGTAGAGTTTATGTTGGTATTGTTGCCATTTTGACAGAAGGCTATCTCTTTCTTGCCGAAATTTGTCGAAGTTTCCCATCTCATTATCTCTGATTATTATTAAGTCACTTCTCACTGACAACAAGTTCGGATCATGTCGCCTGTCACAAGTTGCACTCATTGTGTCAAGAGCATTATTTTTAAATTAAGGGGACGTGATACCTTCAAAAAAATTTATTTTAATGTTTTGAAATGCCTATAAGTGAATAAAAACTATCATTTGAAGAATTAAGTATATATTTTCTTGTAAAAAAATTACAGAAAAAAATTTATTTGATTTTTTTGTTAACATACATGGCTACTGGAATTATATTAAAAAAAAACATCAAAAACCAATGGCGGGCGTGATTACAACTCACTGGGACATCGGAAAAAAAAACAAAAAATTTTTATCAGCATCAAAACCGCCATGGAATGAACTAGAAGAAACAATTTTGGTTGAAAAATAACAAAATGGCGGCGTTTTTTCGAAAATTGTCAAGTTTTTTGGACAAAATCGGCCAAAAACTATAAAACCTATTTTTCTGTCCGTAGTTCATTCCATGCATCGACAAGTGTAAAACAACATATGCAAATTTCAGTACGATCGGTTAAGTACTTTTTGTTATATCACGCCCGCCATGATTTTTTTAATGATTTTTTAAAAAAATTCCTGTAGGAATATATGTGACTAAAATAATAAAAAAAAAATGTTTTTTGCGAAATTTTTTTACAAAAAAATATGTATTCAATTTTTCAAAATGATTTTTATTCAACTTAAACGCATTTTTAAACATTAAAATAAAAAAATGTTTAAAGGTGTCACGTCCTCTTAACGTTAGTATTCTTACCATTATTACTCCTTTGCTTTCAAAATATTTACGAATAAAAGACGTGAAAGTGTGTAAGAAGGATGTATTTTTAATTTTTATTGAGAAAATATTTATTAATATATTTATTTTAAAATATATTTCATCAGTATACACGAAAAACATTTACTATCGAATATCATCGATTTCATGTATATATACATAAATATATATAATAAAATTTCTTTCTTAGCAAACATATAACATTAACTGATACAGAATGAAATCTTATAACTATTAAGGAAAAAACTTAACTAAGCACATTTATGGATATAAAAAAAATATTCAATTTAACAATTTTAAAATATAAAATGTTTGAAATCTACAATGTTGAAATGAATTCAATTGTAGGTATACTTAAGTCTTATTTTGTATTGATATGTTAACTTAAGTTTTTTATATATATTTTTTTTTTTATTAATTTTTGGTATAAAGTAACTTTATTCAACTTTCGTAAAACAACTCTTTGGATTTTTAGAAATATTCAGAATATTTAAGTTTATGCCAACCGACACGTTGCCTTTTTAAATCTCTTAAACTATTTGGAAGCCCATAGAAAAAGTATATAGATAAGCCTAAATGTGGAAGAAGAGAAATTTTAGTTTTTGCAGGAAATGAGAAAAAGAAGTATAAATTATATATTGTAACATGAGCAATACAATAAAATTAAATATTCATGCAACTGTGCGTGCAACAATTAGAACGTATTCATATGCTTAAAACAATTTTTAACTAATTAAATTAAATACTAGTTAAGACACAATTGAACAAGACTAGAAAAGAAATAGTTTGTGACTTGTTTAAACTCGTCGTACGAATACTAAGGATATTTAAAAAAATTTAATTTTTTAATTTTGAGACTATGCAGACTCTTGTTAAAGTAAAATATAGAATTGGGAAATACATAAAACATAAATTGAGAAAATCATTTGGATAATTCTATTACTTCATAATTTTATAACACATGCAAAAGACAACAAACATTTATTGTTATAGAACCCAGTGAAGTGATCATATGTATAATCTAGGTCATTTTAATCTCAACTATAATTTTGACATCTTGACACTCAATACGAATTAAACACAATAATTGCAACATGCGATGAACGCCATTTGTTAAAATATAGAATAGTTTTCTTATATAGCTGAAATGATTATAAACAACACGGTAAAAAGAGAGTACGACGATATTGTCACCGCCGCAGACTTTAATATAATGGTGGAAATACAATGAGTCATCATTATGCCACCGACGACAGCATGACATTTTTGACGTATGGCAACCTTAATATGAACACACCGTAATGCCATGTCTACACAGAGAGTTTAGTATGCGTTTCCAGGACAAAGTTGTGTTTTGCCCTTGAAATCAATATAAACGCTGGCGTTTCCAGTGCAATTATGCAGAAGAAAACGCAACTAAACTCAACTTGCTTTCTACGTTTACCAAAACTCAATTTGGTACATGCCTAAAAGTATGCTAGTGTTTGATAAAAACATTCGTTCAGTTAGATTTTAGCTGTGTTCGATTCGATTGAACGATTAAAAATGCCAACAACAGCTGATTCTAAATTGTGCAAGCTTCTATTTGTATTTTATTATTAACAAAAATAAGCCAAAAAAACAAATAAAAGAACTTGGGAAAGTTTAGGAGGTGAGGGTTTCTCATCAGTCAGTCAGTATGGGCCGAAGAAAGCTGAGTTTTGAACGAAATTCCAATTATTGGCGATCATTTCAATCCATAAACTCAATTCTGCCGACGCATCTCTGTGTGAACAGCTGCATTTAAACTCAAACTAAACTCTCTGTGTAGACATGGCATAAATGTTGGATCGATAAAATATTGCATTACAGAGTTCAAAAGAGGTTGAACGAGCACAAATGATGAACACGCCATGACCAAAGCAGTGACTACTCCAAAATGTATTGGAAAAAATCTTCGATTTCGTATTGCTACAGACGTAGGCATATCAAGTGGGTCGGTGGATTCAATTTTATATGAACATTTTGGGAATCAGAAAGCTGCAAGATGGGTGCCGCATTTGTTAAACGTGTTCGCACTTCCTAATATTGTTTGGACACGTTTAAAGGTATGGAACAAGGATCCATCAGTATACAACATATTCGAAGGAATCAGCAAAGAGTGGGTAGAATAAACGGCCTGGTGTTTACGTCTGTTTTTTTGGGATTGAAGTGGAATTTTGTTGATCGACTATTCGAGAAAAGGCTACACAATCAACAGCGACTATAACTGCAAATGATTAGACCTTTTGAAGAACAAAATCGCAAACAAACGTCCACATTGATCGAAGAAAAAATCATCTTTTTGCAAGATAATGCTTCAGCTCACAAATCGTGATCTTTCCGAACAGCTTCCTCATCCCCATATTCCTCCGATTTGGCCCCAAGTGACTATTATCTTTTCCCAAACCTAAAAAGATGGCTCCAGGGAAGGAAATTTGCGACGAATGTATGAATCTTGAGTATCTTACTATTTAAAGGGCATGGCAATGTTAGAAAATCGTTGGAATAAGTGTATCGAGCTGAAAGGGAATTATGTGGAAGAAATAATAATTGTGGAAATATTCGTGTTTTTTTTGCTAGGCCAGCTTATGGAAAGTTCTTATAAAAGAGGAAGCAAGTATTTTATTTTCGTAAAGCGGACTAGTAGCGTATTTAGACTGATGCCAGCTGATATTTGTAACTGCATCTTTATCTTCATAGGCTTCTCTAGAAGTGATGGGCCTCAGTATCGCTAACAGTTGCTCCAAGTACTATGGGATAAGCCTTCTGAATATCGCATATAAGGTCTAATCGAGCATATTATGTGAAAGACTGAAGTCAATAGTCAACCATCTGATTGAATCTTAACAGTGCGGCTTCAGTGCGGTAGAGAAGCATTTTAACATTTGAATCAACAAGGAGAGCAACAAAAAAGCAACAAAAGTTTTGAAAACAAACGTTCATCTTGCAAGGGACTGCAGTCTAAGACATTCCCATAAAAGAAGAGCCCGTAGTGATCAGATCATGCATCTGCGTCTAGGGACCATCTTCCGCAGCGGTCTTCCCCCGTAGAACCAACAATCAAATTAAAACAAAAAGAGCAACGAAACAGCATGGTTGCTTAACTATCCCGGTGTTAGGGTTCATCTTGAAAATGACCGCAAAATCGGCTTCCCGTCTGCGTCGTCGTCTAGGGATCATTTCCTGAAGTGGCCCCCTTAGAAGAAGATACTGTAGTTGATAAATAATGCGTCTAGGGAATATTTCCCGAAGCGGTTTCCCTTCAAAAATCGAAAATTCAAGAAACTTACACTGGAAGGAAAGCAACAGAATTAACGAATTTGGTCTCAGTTAATTTGGTCTCAGATTGCTTGTCAGCTCCAAAAAGTAATACCTAGCGGTTGATCCCCCCAAAGTTCGAAGGTTCAAGAAACTAAATATGCAGGAAAGTAACAGAAGTAACAAAATAGCTTGGATTGCTTGCCAGCAAAGCGAATTAAAACCTAGCGTTTGTCCCATGGAGAGATTGACTGAGGGTGCAGGAGGTGGTTTATTACGTAGGCGCAAACCCGGGCCACTGGTATCTACTTATATTTCACATACCATTTGGCGCATCCAAAAAAAAAAAAACCCTTAGAGAAACACATTTTTTGGTTGATTACAAAGCCGCCTTTGGCAGTCCTATAAGAAGTCACCTTTACAGCACCGTGTCTGAATTTGGTATTCCTGCAAAGCTAATTCGTTTCTACAGGATGACACTGAGCAACAACAGCAGCACAGTGAAAATCGGTAAGGACCTCTCCCCCTCATTCGATACCAAACGAGATTTCAGACAAGGTGATTCCTCTTCGTGTGATTTTTTCAAATTTAATAATGGAGAAGATCATCTTGACTGCTGATCTAAAAAGGAGTGGCATGATATTCTATAAGAGTGTTATAGTACTGGCGTAAGTAAGATGATATGGGTTTGGTTATGAAGTCTATCTTGCCATTTTTTTTAAACTTGTAACCAAGCTACTGTTGACAACGCCTTTCGAGGTTGTAAAGAAATTTCCCACGAAATGCTGTCGATACACTCCTCTAGCGATATCAATATTAAGATTAAGGAAGATTAATTCTTACCAAAAGATATAACTTTGTCATCAGAAGGTTAAAACTAACTCGTTATAAGTCACTTATCTCTCCTGTCCTTTCCTGCCTGATGAAATGGTTTTGGGCGCTTTCTTGAGAAATAGATTAACCTTCCAGCTCAAGTTAATGGCAAGTCGATCTTCAAATAGTAAGTTCTATACTCTGACAACGACATAGTCAAACGCTTTCAAGTGGAACGGTTTCGTTGGATAAGATTAATTTGATTTAAGATAAATTTGCGGAAGAGCGTTGAAACTGTGGTGCTTGTGAAATCTTTGGAGTCTAACCTATTAGGTTCTACCTAAGTCAAGTTGTCGGTTGCTTTACCTTATCCATCCTATTAATAATGGATTATTTGAATGGTGTTAAAGGTGGTTTTCTCGACTGAAAAAACTCTTAAGCCCCGGTGACTATTGTGGGCTGGGCCTTCAGAGAGTTTCGTGCTGGCTGTGGTGTCGCAACATCGATACTTTCAAGACTTATATTTGTTGAGGTGGAATTGCGTTTAAACTCAACTGGACTAGCCTTTGACTGAGGTCATCATTAAAAAGAGTTCAACTTTAAAGCTCGAATAACTTATTTGTTGGGTTCAAGTTCCTTAAGCCTTGGACTCTGAGCCAAGGAGCAAGTAGAATTAAGACTCACCACAGGTGTCTACAAAAACAAATATACTAAAGGCTCTAATTGTTAAACAGTTCTCCATAAAACATCAAATATTTTCGAGACTGCAATGTGTCTAACTGAGACTATTTCGCTATCTAGGGCTCTCTTTCTTACTTGAAAAAAGGCTAAACATTCAATAAGAATTTGTCTAAAGGATTCTTTGCGCTTAAAGAGGAGTCTACAGAGTGATTCTACTGATTCAGGCTTCAATGTTAACGGGTGTTCTTTCTCAAATTGCAGTGTACAGTTATATATCTTGTTATCAACCCAAACTCGTATTTCTCTAAGTTTATTAGAAATTTAAAAGTCTTCACTGAGCAATTACGCAATCCTTCCAAATCGGGTTTTTGGTTTTTGTCTGGCAATAAGTTAGAGAAGAAAGAGAGTGTGTTTCATTTCATACCAAAATAGAATTGCCGCACAAAAATACCTCAAGTAAAGTTGTTCCATGTAAGACCCATTTTATAGTATGCCTTATATATTTCCCTGTATTATAGTGATATGAAGTGATTTTTATGTCTAAAGCTAATTTTATAATCAGTCAACACATGCAAACAATTTATCTTACATTTACTTATTGATTTTAAGTTAACTAAAACTATTATAAACCTTAAATAATATGTATCTAATTTGACTAATATATTTATATACAAAGAGTATTTACTAAAAAACTAATAGATATTTTGTGAATTTTCACTAGTTTTGGTACTATGAGCTTAAAGCGCTATTTTTCACTGGTTTTAAGGACTTTCTTGCATCGTTAAGGGTTTCGGCTGCGTTAACTGGGATACGGTTTAAAGTTTTCTCAGGCTTTGAGGTAGGCAGATTCTGTTTTTGTGCCTTGTTCGGCTCTTCGTGACTCTCTGCATCAGTTTCGAAAGCATCAAGCGTCATTTGTGTTGCAACACCCACAGATTTCGGTCGCCGATTTGTGACCTCAGGTCGTTGTTGCGTGCGATGTGATGGACCACGTTTGAGTATGGCTTCCAATTTGGCTTTAAACGGCAATGCTTGTTCTTCTTCGTCTACGAGAGTTGCTTTCGCTGCAATTGGTACGTCAGTGGTATCTTTTTTAAGCAGTTTGTCTAAGCTGGGTCGCGATTTTGGTGTTTTGAGACTGTTGAGCGTTTTATAGAGCACCGGATCAAATTTAGGTGGCTTTGGTATGCCTTCAGGTTCTGTGTTGGTTTTCATCGAATTACTTTCTGCATCATCGTCTAAATTCATGCCAGTACCTTCAATTGCTCTGAGTACTAATACTCGCAAATCAGCTTCACTTTTCGAATGCTTGAGTACAGGTCGAACTGGGTCAACGTTTGGTTCTGTATTTTCGGTTAGGTTCTCTTTCTTGTCTTTGTTTAATTTGTTATTTATCGCCGGTGGATGCATAAAGATTTGACTTAGTTTGTTCTTAAATTTTTCTGATCTTATTGGATCTTCTACCGAAACGGCCGAGAGTACAGAAGTTTCGGAGGTAGTTCGTTGAAGAGGCATGTTGCGGGGTATAATATCCGGCAGTGGATCATAAGCGGCTGCGCTCTCTTTTCTTAACAGCTGCTCTTGCTGGTTTCGCAGATGCTCCTCGACTGCTCTCAATAGCTGTTCGCTATTTAGCACATCATCGACCAAGTCGTTTGCTACTCTACGGCTTTCGGCATAGCGATCAAAATCATCACTGAAGCTATCACGATTCATAAGCATCTCATCAACCTCGGCTAGATCTTCCAGATCCTTCTCGGATGAATCGCTACTACTGTGCACCATTGCAACGGTTGTCGATTCAATGACACTCGGCAACATCTCCGAATCAACGCTAATTTTACGATCATAGCCATTAATGCCTGGCGTTTGCAAGCCGCCACCATCGTCTTCCGCTTGTAGCACATCATCTAGCATAGCTATGACGGACTTTTCATCTTCTGTGGTTTCGGCACCAGCAAAACCGGGCTCAGTATCCGGCAAAGTGGATGCATTAGAATTATTGCTGCGTGTATCCTCAATATAAAACTTATTGCCGTTGGCATGCTTCAGCTCAATCAGATCACCGCTCACCTCATCCAGCGCCAGAATTTCATCCAGACTCTTAACGGAATGCTCATTTCGTATGCTTAGTGTAGTGCCATTCGAGCCATTAGTGCCCGAATTCAGCGACTCGCCGTTTTCCATAAGATAACCGTTCAGAGGTTTTGTTTCCGTGGCACTAGCTTTCAGTGCTTTCGCAAAGGACAGGCGACGAGGATTGCGCTTAAGAGGATTTTTAATATCGTACATGCACCAACATGCAATGAACATGGGTATACCTAAATAGGGTTAGTTGGTATAAGTTGTAACTCAAAAGAGTGACTACACAGAAAGCATACAAGTAATGTGATGAGTTACTAAATAAAAGCCAAGCTACTGATACTAATGAGTTGCATACTAATGTGGTTGTTAGTGTGAGGTCAGCCAATTAAATAATTAATTAATTAAAAATCAGTTCAAACTTAAACTTACCAATAGCCATCCAGACACCAAAACGTATCCAAGTCATAACATCCAACTGCAGCATTAGATAAATATTGATGAAAATGCTTATGGCGGGCACAATTGGCACAAACGGCACGCGAAATATGCGTGAGTAAGTCTCACGCGGTTGCAGACAAATGGCAAGTAAGACCAACAGCGTCAAAACGACGAGTACTATGAGTAGTATGAGCACCCAGAGATTGTTTGTGATGAGTGCATCATAGGCTTGCATGAAGACCAACCCTATAGCAAGCGAGAGTACACCTAGGCGAGGTAAATGAAAAATTATTCAATAAAATCGAAGTTAATACAAATGCAAGTGTTTCTGAAACCTAAGAATGTGTCAAGAATTTTGAAGATATTTCATGGTTCTCTAGGGATTCCAGTCCCGGAACTGATTTCAAATTTCGAGAATTCAGGAGTCCGAATTCAGGGTCCCGAAAATCCCGGGATTTCAGGACTTGTAATCTTGGGACTTTCGGGACTGGAAAAACTCCGGGATCCCGGGACTGGAATCACTATGGTACTTTATAATATTTCACTTATATCATGTCGAATCCAAACTTGATACTTACAGAAAAGTGTAATTAAAGAGCCGACGATTCTGGTGGAAAGCGCATTAGGAGTATGAACGCGTCTAAAATTGAACAGCTGCACCATGAAAGCTTTAAAAGTTACGCGTGAACCACTTGAGGTAAGCATAGAATTCTCCGAAAGCACATGATTACCATTTTCGCGATCTGTTTCTTCCGCATTATCCATGTATCTGAAATCGGAAAATTTATTAAAAAACTGCCAAACTATGAAAATAGTCCCAACAACTTACCTAAGAATAGTTATGGAAATGGCAACTACACTGTAGGCCAAAAGTGTGCCAATAGAGAGCAAGCTAACGAGTTGAGCGAGATCAAATAAGCCAGCAATGAGAGCTTTAAATATAAAACAGTTTATCAGCAATGTTTTGTTGACATACAAGAAAGACGTTTATATCTACCTGTCATTATTGCTGCAAAGATGGAGCCAATAACTGGTACACGATATCTCGCACTTACTTTGCCCAAGAAACGAAATAGTAAACCATCCTCAGCCATTGAGTACATGACGCGTGGCAGCGGGAAGAGAGCACCAAAAAGTGAAGCCAGCAAACCAATCAGACCACCAACCGAAACGATCCACATGGCAAAAGTCCAGCCCACCTCTTTGAAGGCATATGGCAGTGGTGCATTTGGATCCTAGCGAGAAGAAAAAAAAGAGAGAAATCAACTTAGAAAACGAACATAAAAAATGCATTTTAAAAAAACTTACTTGCAAATAATATGGCACCATTAAAGTCAACACCGTTGAGACACCGAAATAGCATAGAAATATTATGAGCAGCGATAAAAGAATGGAACGTGGAATATTTTTGCGTGGATTACGCACTTCTTCGCCGGTCGTGGCAATGCAATCGAAACCAACAAAGCCAAAGAAGCACGTGGCTGCACCTTTTAGAGTGCCCGTAAAGCCAAACGGAAAAAAGCCGCCCAAACCTAAATCCTGTGTGCCCGTATCCGTTTCATTGAGATGAATATTGCTGACATCGATACTCCAGTTGGAAAAGTCCGCTAAGGGAAGAATGATAATGATAAATAAATTAATTAAAACACAATTTATGCAAAATAAGGAAAAAGGATCAGATTTTTAAATGAAATTTCTTTGCCAAAATGCTAATTAATATTTCACGGCTCCTATTGTGAATTATTTTGAGGCTTTCCTGATGCCTACTTTGGACCGTCTACTTACAATCTACTTCTTATAAGTCTACCTACTTAGAACTAAAGGCTTAAACAAATACTCTGAAGCTTATTAAGATATCGCTTTTAAGGAACAACGGGAGGTAGAAATGTGTGAGTGCGAGAAAATTGAGAGTACGCTGATGTTGTGGAGGGAATATTTTTCCAGTTTCCAACTGGCGATGATGACAAAAATTCCGCCAGTAGAGATAATCTCCCGGAAACCCCAGTTATGGATGACAGCGTTGAAGTTCCGCTGCCCGATTATAACGAGGTCTTAACAGTCATAGCTCGACTTAAAAGCTGTTTAATATCGGAGGCGAAGCTCTGTTTAAATGCATCACCAGCTTCTATGCAGAATATGGTCCGAAGAATGATTTCCAGATGATTGGAACCTCGGTGTGCTCTGCGCAATCCACAAGAAAGGCAATCCCACCATTTGCGATAACTGCCTTGGAATAAGCTTTCTTAATATCGCACAAAAGTGTGCAGCATTCTCCAGGCTAACAAAAGAGTCTCCGACTCAAAAGAGTCGGAAAGCGATCCAGCTTCTAGCGTTCGTCGGAGTGAGCAAAGAAAGATTTTGAAATTTTTTGAGAACAGCGCATTCATTGCTTAGGCGATCGAAAAGAAATCAATCTTCAAAAAACACTTGAGCCAATCGGTAGGCAATCGCCAAACAACTAATATTCCAATCGTCTTCCAATGTTTGCAGGGTAATGTTATCGACTAGAAACTTTGGGTATATATGTGTATATTAAGGTTCATAGATTGATATTTTCCACAGGGTTTTACGATTAAAAAAAATCATTTATTGAATCTCCGTAATGAACAGAAATGTGTTTGCAAGAAAGTAAAAAACTTTCATAAATTTAATTTTGATTTCAGATTTCAAATTTCAGTTCGACAGCAAAGCCGTAAGAACCTTTTTGAAGTTTGGTAAGCTTCCAACCAGCACCTAAAATACTTTAGAGAGCACATTGTTGTAGCTATGACAACATTCAAGTAACTTCTTAACTTACAGTTAATACAGTTTCAAACTTATTTTTTATTGCTTGAGAGAGAAACAATATTGAGACTTTTCATTCGAGAGCGAACCACCCTTGAAACTCTCCCTTAAATGAGCTTCGGAAAAGCTTTGCGCAAGTGCTTAAGAGGGAGGGTAAATATTCTTCGAAATAGCTTCATGGAAGTTCAATTTTTAGTTGAGTACTTAACTTCAAACGCTGAAATGAGCTGACTTCCATTAAAATGAGACTAATTAGGTGCCCAAGAAGGAAATAAGTACTTTTGTAGAAGCTGCAGACAAGAAAATAAGATCACTGAACCAAAAAGTACACAATAATTATGAATTTTAACATGATCTGTATGAATCGCATTCATGAATTTTGGTCCAGTAACCAATTGCATGATTCACATGAACTAACAAAATATAAAAAAAAAACCGGAAAACATGAGTATTTCATAAACCTAGTGCTTAAAATTCATAAAATGTGTGTACAAGATATATGCACCAATAAATGAGTGAATGAATCATGTTCCTCATGAATCATTAATAATTTTTTTGAATGAAATTTATGAAATTCATGTAGAAATACGAGTAGAACAAGAACAGTTCATCAGATAAGTGACAAAATGGAGTTTTTTGAAAAAAGTGCCTTTCTAATTTTTTCTCAAAGGTAATTTCTAATTTTCATAAGATGGTCAGGAATCGCCATCTTTTCTTACAGTGACCTAAATGGTCTTTCAAAAACTTTGGCTTACTTTGAATATTTTTATGAATATCTCAAACTGGTTTCATCATTTATTGGAGTTAAACACTTCAACTTAAACACCTAACCTTAATTGGATCAGAATTTCAAATATCAATAGATATACTGGGCTCTTTCAGGGAAAGCTTACAATTTTTATGCACCGAAAATAATTTAAAAAAATACATATTTTTACCTTTAATTGAGCCCGCAATGATGACAAATAGTAAAATGGAAATATTCAGACAGGTGACAAAGTTGTTTGCCATTGCAGAGTTCTCGACTCCAAATGCCAGAGCCACTAAAAAAAAGAGAAAAATTTTAATTAATAATTTTACTATTTAATTATTTTACTATTAATATTAATCATGGAACGATATTTCTAAATATATCAAAATGTTTTCCAACAACTTACCTCCAAAAACTACCACCAAACCGAAAGCGAAGAAATCAAAGTAGCTGCCCAAAAATGTTACATTCATGGGTGATACCTCGGCAAAGGTATTCTTGAGTGTATCATTTATTAATGTATCCAGATATAAACTTATGCCACGACAGACCGCTGCAGTGCCAATAACATATTCCAGTATAAGATTCCAGCCGATAACAAAGGCTGCAAACTCGCCGATACACACATAACTATAGACATAGGCCGATCCGGCCTTGGGTACACGTGCGCCAAACTCTGCATAGCAGACACCGGCTAGCAATGATGCCAAGGCGGCTATAGCAAAGGATAGCATTACCGATGGTCCGGCCTGATCGCGTGCAATCTGTCCGGCCAGCACATAGACACCGGCTCCCAGTGTTGAGCCCACGCCCAAAGCAGTCAAGTCGTACAAGCCGAGTACTCGATTTAATTTTGTATCACTCTCAGTGCCCTCGTTGGCAAGAAATTTCCGTCTGGTAAGGACTTTCCAATATGAAGGTTGTGCTACCATTTTTTTCTGGTTTTATGTGCTTAATTTGTGTGTGTTAAGGTTTACTCAAGAGTTGAAGAGTTCTCTAATTCTAGCGAGCTGTAAAATAATCCAGTGAGCTGTAATGAAATAAAAGTACTGTTGTTATTGAACTGTTACTGTAGCACTGTTATAAGAATTCAATTTCAAAGATTTCACACCATCTTCTGCATCAGCAAAGCTTTAAGTAAAAGTAAAATCAAACGCATTGAATTCTATTCAGTTGCCGGACTAGAATAAAAAGTACAAAACTAAGTGAATTAATTTTTTTTCTTTTGTTAAATGACTGATAAACTTTGTGGCTTCTACTTAATATTTCACACCAACATCACAGTTGAAGAAACTCTTGACTGAAGAAATACGCTATTAAACAAAATTCAAGTTCAATAAGTTTAGATGATTTCAAGGCGGAATCAGATAGTACCTACTCAATATAAAGCCTGATGCAATTCTATATAATTCTATTGCAGTGAAATTTCAATGAACTTTTGAAGCAATCTTAATTAGATCTGTAAAAATTTAGAGAGATCAAAAAATCTTGGAAATATTCCACAATAATTCATGAATTGTCGTAGACAAAAAAAAAATAAAGATTGACTTGGTTTATGTGAGGGCTATTTTGTCTATTTGCCTTTTTGTCATATAAATTTTGTAAATTTAAATATGGAGGAACTTTTGCTTTCGAACATTCAAACGGAATTTCGTTGCGAACACTTTCTCGGCAATGAATCTCCATTTTCTCAAAGCCAGTTCCTTAAACTGAAAACAGTATTTAAATGCACAGAGCAATGTATAAAATAACTTTTTGGTTTCAAAAAGTTTCTACTTAATTTAATTTAGTTAAGGTTATCCTCTCCTAATAGAGATATTTTATTCACTTGGTTATTGTTCATAAGTCATAAGCTCTGTACCACCTATAAGGCCTATGCTACCCACTGTGTATAAAGTACTTTATACTGAAAAATTAAATCCTATGAAAAATTGGATAAGCCATCATTATCATTACAGGCACCAATTCTTTTCACCAATTCTATTTTTATGAATTTCCATGGGAAGTTGGGGTTCTTAATAACTTCAAGGAAGATTATTTTAAAAGATTATTGAAGAAGAAGTTTAGTTTAATGGCATCTTCAGAAGTCGAGTGGTAAGCTTGCTTGACTGCCAATCCAGTTCCCGGTTCGAATTCGAGTCATGACATGACACTTAGCTTTCCTAATTTCCAAAATTTTATTTCTCTTTTAGAAAACTTAAAACTCCCATCCGCAGATTGATTGATTGAGAATTGTCAAAATTAGTTCATTAGTTAAGGAGGAGAATATCACTGAAAAAAATTATTGAAATCGTCTTTGTGTAGCTAAGAGTTATTTCTATTAAAAGTAGTTTTTCACGTCAGGATTTTGATATTTTTGAGGTTATGTACACGAAATTTGGCAATTCTTTAGTTTTTTGGAAGTTAAATTAGGCTTTACAAAATTTGTGGGGGCCTCGGTAGTCAAGTGGTTAGCATGCTTGATTGTCAATCCAGAGGTTCCGGGTCTAGAATTCCTACGCTTTTACCTTTCTTTAATTCTTTCCTTTTTTCTTATCAACTGAAATTAAAAATTTATCAATATTGTTTGTGGAATGAGATTGTTTAATAACTCGAATTGACTCAGGTAAAATTCGCATGTTGATACAGCGCTCCGTCACACATACAACGTTTTGCACTTGTTTCTCTTGATTTTCCTTTCTCTCCTACTTATCTATCTCCCCATTTTCGAACCAAGGCATACTTGACTGAATAGGTTTGACACTTGAAATCCTTGGTTTAAAGCAAAAAAAAAAAACTATGGCAATTTTAAGATAAAATGTCCGTCTATATGTAAACATGTTTATTTTGAATTAAATATGGCTAACGTGTCTTTTTAAAACAGTCCTTACTTTTGAAAGAAACATCATATTGCACTGTTTTCAAACGAATTTTGAATGAACGCATCAGGATATCCTCGGAGGTTTGTCTTGTCTTTTCGATAATTCGTGATAATAATATATTCTTACGCAGTACGCATGGGGGTACTGCTATGAACCACTTGACTCCAATGAACCTATAGAAATTGTTATTTTTGGTCTATTAGCTTCGTTTTCGAGATATCCCGTTTTTTTATAATTTTTTAACATTATATTTTCATAGAGTGAGACTTCTCTATCTATGCATTTCAATATTTTGGTCGCCTCTTGATGCCCGTAAGAATGGTTATTTTTTGTCTATCACGTTTCGTTTTCGCTGAATAAATTCAAATTAAATAAATTCAGCGATCCATTTCTTACCTTGTGCTCGCCCCAGCAATGAGTTCGTAAAAATAAGAAAACTGAAGGTGACAACCCTACGCGATATCTTTAATTTAAGCTTCTGACATGCTGTTAGATGCTGTTTAGAACTCTTAATAAACATGTTATTAGGTGGCAACTTTTTGAAAAAAAATTACAAAAATTACAAATTGCAATTCTATTGAAATTCTGACAATAGAATTGAATTCAGCAATCCATTTTTGCCACCTTGTGTTCAGCCAAGCACCGAATTTGTAAAAGCAAAAAAAAAAAAAAATTAGGTGGCTCTACCCACCATCTTGAATTTAAAAAATTTCCGACATCAAATTAAAAGTTTCTTCTATCATTTTTAATTTTTATTTTTATTAGGCCTTTATTTCTACTGGGTATGTAATATTGAGTGGAAGTTGAGAGAGAAGTTGAGAACATGTTATAGAAAAACTCGAGTTACTTGATAATTCCTTGAGTCGAATTTAGAATTATTCGAAAAATCGAGTCGAGTTGCAATACTCGACAGTGTGTTAAATTTAGGGATGTTGCGGAGGTGAGTTTATCGGAACCGGAGACGGAATCGGAATCGGAGCCGAAGTTGGAGTCGGAGTACAAGAAAGATGTGTTAGTTAACTGTGAAAGTTATTAATTATAAAAGAATAAAAAACATAGTACAGTTTTCACTACCTCTAATCAGCACTGAAAATTTTATAACACTTTTACATTTACCTCAAATGTTGTTTTGTTCCAGTCGTCGTCAATGTGTCTTATGTCATATTCACACAGAGAGTTTAGTTTGCGTTTCCAGTACAAAATTGCGTTTTGCCCTTAAACTCAATTTAAACACGCTGGCGTTTGCAGTACAATTTTGCAGGAGAAAACGCAGCTAAACACAACTTGTTTTCTACGTTTACCAAAACTCAATTTGATACATGCCTACAAGTAAGCTAATGTTTTGATAAAAACATTCGTTCAGTTAGATTTTAGCTGTGTTCGATTCGATTGAACGATAAAAAATGCCAACAACAGCTGATTCTCAATTGTGCATGTTTCTATTTGTATTTTATTATTAACAAAAATAAGGCAAAAAACACATAAAATAACTTGGAAAAGTTTAGAAGATGAGGGTTTCTCATCAGTCAGTCAGTATGGGCCGTAAAAAGCTGAGTTTTGAGCGAAATTCCAAAAATAGGCGATAATTTCAATCCACCGTAAACTCAATTCTGCCGACGCATCTCTGTGTGAACAGCTGCATTTAAACTCAAACGAAACGCAAATTAAACTCTCTGTGTGAACATGGCATTACTGATAAATATCTACACTTTTCGTGTGCATACTTTTAGGCTGACAATTTTTTCATATAAAAAAGCACTGTGATAGTAAGATTGTATGAGCGAAACTGGTTCTGGTTCAGGCTGAACATGTTTAAGAAGCATAGCAATAACAACTAGGAACAGTTTGAGCGATATAGAGCACGGAGCAGGACGCTTGTCTTTTATAAATTAAGATTACACACATGTGCGTATATACACTCAGAAAAAAACACATACCTTGTTCCGATAAAAAATTTCTCTATTTTCGATAATAGCAATTTTCTCTTTTTCAAATAAAACTTTCTTCAATTAGAATAAATTTTCACATTTTCGAAGAAATATTTCTTTACTTCTAGGAAATGGAAATATTTCAATGTCTCTAATAATGATAAGTGTTTTTCTCGCACAAAAAATTTCTCATTTATAGAGAAACATTTATTGAAAATGAAAATTTTTTTTTTATTTTGATAAAAAATTCACTATGTATTTTCTTCAATAAAAACAAATCTTTTCTTAAAAATAAAGGTATTTTTCTCTAAAAACGATATATTTTTTATATATTTTTTCTTTTTCATGGAAGCTTTTTATCATTTTTAGAGAATTTTTAGTACCGCAATTAGAGAATAGCATTCTCTGGAGCAAAGTCTTTACCATTTTTCTCTATATGATGCCATTTTTATCATATTCCGAGAAACTTTTTTCTGAGTGTACGTTACAATAGGAAAATATATAGTTTTAAGTTTTGTTTAAGCCAAACGAAGTTACTCTAAAAGTACTAAATTGTACCACTGAGCATACAATATGCTCAGTGATTGTACTTAATGAACAAAAGCTTGTCAGCTCTCTCCCCGTCCAACCGATTTCTTAGAAGATCATATATGAGACCAAATATGAAAATTTCTATTTAATTTCTATTATAAAATCTCCGCAAGAGAGTTAAAATTATTGAACGAAGAACTGCGCTTGTGTGTGAGATAAGTAAAATCGTAACTCCGATTCAAATTTGTCGGAGCCGAAGTCGGAGTCGGACGTGTAAAATCAATCGGAAGTTCCGACCTTTCGGAACCGAAGTCGAAGCTTCGTTACATCCCTAGTTCAATGTTTACGTTTTAATATATATGATAAACTGTCGTTTGTCTTAACCCATTACGTGAATTAGCTGAAATTTCAAAATTTTTTTTGGGAAATTTTTCGTTGAACACTTATTAACAAAATAGCCTCTGTATATAATTTGAAATTTAGTTATACTACAAAAAGCTTTTCTAATATCATGAGAAAACATGAAGTGGAAAAGGAAAAAAAAAATAGAGGAAAAATTTACATATTATTTTCGTAAAAAACCGCGTGTAGTAACTTTTGTTCATGTGTTTTCGAAAATCTGATGACAAATTCTGAAAGTTCAGCTAGTCGCATTGAAAATATAATGGATATTGTTCGTCCCATAAGATATGGATAAGTGAAGCAACATTTATGAAAAGTTCTTATTTGCTATTCGTTTCTATTCTGACAGTTCTTGTTGCATGTAGAATAGTTTTCTGAAGCAAAGAAAGTCATAACTTTTTTGCTTCTAAAACCAGAGTTCTATTTTCAGAAAAGTATTTTAAAATAGGGAAAATATGTTTTAATGTTTATTTTTTTTTTATTTTAATGTAATCCAAAATGTTGACTGAAAGAAATGTATATGATTTTCCCTCAAAATTCAATGAACAGTTTTATCTCAAAACCTTATCTATAATTTTTAATTTGGCAATTTAAGTTGTTTGTTAACATTTTGATAACAGATTTTGTGATTATAAGTTTGTAATTGAATTATGAAAAGAATTTAATAAATAAAATATTAAAGGAATTAGAAAGATAAACCCAAGATACCAAATTTTGTTTTGATAATACTTTTTATTGATAATTATTAAAAGAATTAGAAAGAGAAACCCAAGATACCGAAATTTTGTTTTGATAATACTTTTTCTAGTTTAGTGGCACAACAATTGCTGAATATGTGTCAACAGTTTGTCAAATATCAGCGACTAAAAATAAAACTGAGTCAAACTGATGAACGTAACTAATCAAGATAATCGTAAACTTGAATCGAAAAACACACTTTCGATAACATTTCGTATATAAAATCATTCTCTTAATACTCACAATAAGTACAAGTGATTTCTTATAACACTGTTTTGTTTTCAATTAAACTGTACTTTATAATTAAGCAATTATTAGATCCGCTGTAGATTTTGTTTTCATCAAACAAGTCTTTTTTTTTTTTTTAAAAAACAAACAATTTAAATTATAATGTCAAGTGATATAGTGTCATCTTAAGTCCGTTGCCTTCACCGAGCTTTTTACTTTTAAAACGTAATAAAATGGCAGAATTCTTATCACATTTTTATGATGGCGATGCATTGAACATCTGGATCAAGCTGGCTCATGCTGCTGCAAACTACGCACTAAAAATAGAACTTGGCATCCACTTAAATCAATGAAACCACTATCTATTGGCTATTAAAGTTTTATTAATTAATTAATTCACAATGATTTTGTTGGGATCTATCAATAATGATTTGGTTTTAATAGATTTCAGTATTTGTTTTGTTTTCAGTGAAGTTTTGAAAGAAAAGATAAACATAACTCATTCACATACAAATACTTTATAAATAAACGCGTATCCTGCAGGAACACTTAACAGTTAGCAAAAAGACCAACTAACAGCCACTGAGTAACTCTTGTACATATTAAAATTTTTGAAAAAATTTTACTCATAGCAGATTTTCAGACTCATTTTCTTCACTCATAGAAGAACTTCGCTTTGAATAGAAACTATAGTTTAAATTTTATCTTTATTTTTTTTATTCTAAAGGTGCTGCAGTATCAACATTTAATATAAATCATGAACGTAACTTCCGTCATCTTATTAATTTAAAAAAAATTTCAGTGTCTCATGGCAAATGTTTTGTTCTCAAAATGTACATGCAATCTGTCTATAGTTTCATATTGCTTTGTAGACATCTTTTTAATTGAGTCCATTAAATGATGATTTTAATGGCATAATTTAATTCAATTCAACTTGACACTAATTAATTTTTTAATCTGCATTTATTATGTAATCAAAATACGTTCATTCAAAATACATTTAGCTAAAAATATTTACTTTGAAGTGAACTTAGAATGCACGATTATTGAGTGTATTTATTGTACTCCTTCTAATTAGATTTCTTAGAGAATCGTTATCTATGAAAGAAAAAAAACTAATTGATATTTCAATTATGTTGTTGGCGTTATTTAATGTTTGTATACAAGTGACCGAGAACTGTACTTACATTTTTGGCGGCTTGTACTGACATATAATATTCTGAAGAAGCTTTATGACATTATTTGAACTCTTAGATTTGCTAATGACTGCAGAAAGATACTGATAATTTTCTGTGGAAGTTGAACCCGGGTTTTTCCGTTTTTTACGTATTTAGTCGTGCTCACACGCTAACGTGTTTAGAATTTATGCATTTTATGCATACAAAAATAAAACCCGATAATAACTATATGTAAAATTATGCATATTAATTTTACTAAGAGCATGCATATTAATAATATCGGGACATGTTATACCATTAAAAAGAATCGATATTGATGAAAGAGAACCACCTGAACTTTTTAAAACCCAGCATCCTGATTGAATGGTAAATGATTTTTGAGCGCTTTTATTTTCTCATATTAGAGAAATCCAATAGCTTAGATACTTTTTTTTTTGTGAAGTGTCCAACCTGTCAATTGATTTCGACCATTTTCTTATATGTGGTGATTTCAATGGCATTCTTTTGTGCAACAACAATCATACTAATTCTTTTTGTGATAATACAGCTTCCGTCGGTCTGTCAATTGTTAATGATACCATTCCTACCCGTTTTTCGTCTAATGATAGTCCGAGTCTTCTTGACTACTTCATAGTGTCTGAATTTTCTAAAGTCCTATTGTTTGATCAAATTTTTTCCTATCTGATCATGATCTTATTTTTTGTACACTGAATATACATTTTTCTTATTTTGCGACCCCTCAAACTTTTACCTACCATAACTTTAAAGGTATTGATCATCAAGCTCTTCTTCAAGACGTACTTGTAATTCCCTGGAATAATGTATGGTATCATCCCTACGTTGAAGATAAATTATCTGTTTTCACAAACTCCGTTAAAAACCTTTTTAGCAGACATGTTCCTCAAAAAACAGTGAACATAAAGAATTCATTCTGCCCTTGGTTTACAAGTCGCGTACAGCAAGCCATAAAAAAGAGAAATAGACTGAGAAGTATATGAAAAAATAGTCCCTCTAGTGAGAATTGAGAAAACTATAGACGCACCAGAAATAACTCCACTTTGCTAATAAGGCAGTCTAAGATTAAATACTGCTCTTCCAAACTCAGAACGTCTCTTCCATCTTAAATTCTTTGGAGTAATATAAAAAAGCTCTGCCTTGGTGATATACAGACTTTTCAATGCCAGACTGATCCTAATGTTCTCAATGACTTCTTTCTGTCAAATACTATAACCCCATAAATAACTACTTTTGATTTCCCAAACCCAATAGAACAAACTTTTCTATTTTCTATGGTCACGGAAAATGATGTAGCTATGTGTGTGATGAAAGTCAAATCAAACGCTGTGGGTGAAGATGGAATTTATATTAAATTTATTAAGATTATTCTTGCTCATGTTATTAGTCCGCTAACTCATATCATAAACCACTGCTTTACCGCGTCAACTTTTCCAAAAAATTTGGAAAATTGCTACAGTTACGCCTGTTCCAAAAAAAAACACGCTTGTGGACTCAAGGATTTTCGGCCCATGAGTATTTTGTCGTCACTGTCTAAGGTAAGCGGTTATAGTGAACGCCGAGTCAGACAGGCAGGCAGACAGGCAATGTAAACAAGCGAGATAGATAGCTATTTGCTTCGCGTTTTTTCACACAGATTTCAGCCTGCCTGCCTGCCTGCCTGTCTGAATCGCGTTCACTATAACCGCAACCTAAAGCTTGCGAAGCAATAATGGCTGACCAGATATCAACATTTATCTTGTCGACTATCGTTTTTCTCCACTACAATCTGGCTTCCGTCCTAGACACAGTTGCTCAACTGCTACGTTAAAAGTTATTGATGATATTAGATCCTCTTACGATCCTCTACGATGAGAAACTAAAATTACTCTGTCTGCTGGATTTCTCGAAAGCTTTTGACACAGTAAATCATAAACTTCTATGTCTTAACTTAAAAAACCTTTACGGTTTTTGTGATAGTGCTGTCAATTTATTGACTAACTACTTAACAGACAGAATGCAAAGAGTAAAAGCTAAAAACTGCTACTCACAGTATAAGTTAATCTGCAGTGGAGTGCCCCAGGGGTCGATTCTCGGACCTTTTTTGTTTTCTGTTTTTATAAATGATATTTTCCAATGTTGCAAATATACTTCAATGCATGCTTATGCAGATGATGTTCAAATCTATGTGTCAGGTAGAATGAATCTCAAGGAAGACTTAACATCAAAATTGAATGAAGATTTGAGTTCCATTAATCAATGGTCTCTTAGAAACGTTTTACGACTCAATGCCTTAAAATCCTACGAACTTCCTTTATCGAAAGACAAAATTTACTTTAGTGATATTCCAGTTGTAATGTTAGATAACAAAAATCTTCTCTTGGTTAATAAAGTAACTAATCTAGGTTTTAATACTAACTGCTCCCTAACGTGTACTGACCAAATAAACAATGTAGTTAGAAAAATATATTTTATCTTGCGTTATCTAAGCGTTTCGGCTGAGTATACAACAATTGATACAAGACGTAAACTCGTTATCCAACTTGTGCTGCCGGTGATCACGTACTCTGCACTTATCTATAGCAAACTAAACTCGCGCTCTCAGCTAAAATTGGAAATTGCATTTAATCATGCTACTAGATATGTATATGGACTACAAAAATTTGATCACTTAGCTCAGTATAGAAACTGTATACTCGGTTGTAACCTTATAAATTACTTCAATGCTCGCAACTGCATCTTCTTGCACAAGCTTATTAAATACAAAACTCCTTTTTACCTCTATGAGAAATTGCACATTGATCAGTCGCTCAGAAGCCCAATGCTAATCCTACCTAGCTTTAATTTTCAAAACTCAACAAGACTATTCTTCATCAATGCCATCAGACTATGGAATACACTACCAACTCACCTTAAGACTATAGTTAATGAGCTTAAGTTCAAGTATGCCATTCTTAAACATTTCTCTCCACAAAATCCTTAACAATATTCAGTTCTCTAAATCTAAATATCTTCTTTAAATATTTCATATCATTACATTTTTTGCCACTCGCCCATTCCAAGCATAACGCAAAACGGATCCGTCTCATGGCTTTCGATTTGTTTTATTTTTGGGCTATAGATTCCTATTAAAATTCTAAGAATATAAGTTCATTTATTTTTTTTTTATCGCCATTCGTTGAAAAGTTATGGACCTCTCAATTCTGCAAATCGTCCGAAAACGCCAGAATCGTGAAATTTTTAATTAATTGTATCTACGTTAGTTTTTATCCAATTTTTATAAATAAGGTACCGTTGGAAAGATATTGTAAGGAACTTTCTGGAAAAAATATATAATTTTAAAATTTTGGATGTTAGGGTTGCCAACCAATTAATAAAAAATGTATTTGCTAATATCTCAAAAAAAGCATATTTTTTTTTGATTTTTTATTTTTTAAATTTGAAGAAGAATGTTGCCTTTAATTCAAAAGCAATTTAATGATGGAGCTTTTATATGTTTTTTGCAATTTTAATTTTTGTGCACATACCTCATCATTTGGAGGCACTTTATCGCCTATAAATTTCATAACGGCTAAGATGTTCGAAAATTTGTTCTGCAAAAAGGTTAACCTGGTTAAGGCGAATATTTTATTTATAATTTTTGATGAATTTACACTTGGCCTTGGTATAGAAAACTGGTAAAAACCAAAAAAAAAAAAAAAATAAAACACAAACTATTTTTTTTAACTTTTATTTGTATAAGATTAAACAAACTTTTGACTGCCATATTAAAGATAATTAAATTCTTATTTGTTCTGATTTAAAAATTTTTAAAATCGGACTTAAAACAAAAAAGTTATGGTGGTTACTCTGACGCTCTTTCAATAAAAAAGAAACAATGATTTGTAAGGGTTGACAAGTATGAGCCCTACCTCGAGTCTACTTAATACCATAATACTACAGAGAGTTTAGTTTGCGTTTCCAGTACAAAGTTGCATTTTGCCCTTGAACTCAATATAAACGCTGGCGTTTGCAGTACAATTATGCAGGAGAAAACGCAACTAAACTCAACTTACTGTCTACGTTTGCCAAAACTCAATTTGATACATGCCTAAAAGCATACTAGTGTTTTGATAAAAACATTCGTTAAGTTAGATTATAGCTGTGTTCTATTCGATTGAACGATTAAAAATGCCAACAACAGCTGATTCCCAATTGTGCAAGTTGCTATTTGTAATTTATTATTAACAAAAATAAGCCAAAAAACAAATAAAATAATTTTAGACTTAGACGTAGAAAATTCATTGACGCGTCATGACAAAATTAAAATACTCCTAACTCTGAATGCATGAGGAATATAAAAGTGTGTAAATTTATGACTATCTTATGTAACAAAAAATAGTCATCATAATATAGAACATCCGGCATTTTTGACGAGAAACACCCTCAAAAAATAATACTATGCGTCAAAATCAGAAAAAATTTCTGTGCACCTCATACCACTATTTTTCTCTTTTAGATTTTGGATCTCTAAACACGAAAATCCCACAAAAATTTTTTTATAGTTACGTTTTTTTTAGTCACCGACAAGTAAAATGCGTAAAATTTTCATTGAAGCTTCCTTCCGTGAGATTTGTTATGATACCTAAAAATCATAGAATATATGTCAATTGAGTAGCAGTTGCATTCCTATCGATATAACAATTAATTTCTTATATTATAATCTTATTAAACTTGATAGTCAAGTAACGGTTCCACTCCTTTCGATATTAGGATTCATTTCTTACTTTATAATATCAGAATACTTGTAAATCGAGTCGCGATTCCACTCCTCTCGATACTAGGATAGCTTAAGAATACTTGTAAATCGGATAGCGAGTCGCGATTTCACTCTTATCGATATTACGATTTATTTCTTACTTTATAATAAGGATTTATTTTTACTTTATATTTTTAGAATTCTTGTAAATCGAGTTGCAGTTTCACTCCTCTCGATATGAGGATTCATTTCTACTGTATACATTATCGTAGAATATTTGTAAATCGTGTTGCGTTTTCATTCTTCCCGTTATAAAGATTGCTTTCTCAATTTTTTTTGTTAGAGTTCTTGCGAAAAGAGTCGCGCTTCCTCTGCTCTCGATATTAGAATTCATATCTCACTTAATGGTCAAAGAATACTTGCAAACCGACCCGCGATTCCAATCTTCTTGAAATAAGGATTAATTTTTTTATGGTATAAGAATTCAAATCTCACTTTATGGTCTTAGAATACTTGCAAACCTAGCCGCGATTCCAATCTTCTTGATATAAGGATTTATTTTTTATATTAGAATACTTGTTAATTTAGTCGCATTTCTACTTCTCATGATATAATGATTCATTTCTTACCTTTTATTCAAATAATATTCGCAAATTGAGTTCCGAGTGTATTCATCTCGGTATTAAGACTCCTCTCCTAGTTTTTAATCATAGAATACTTAAAACGTATCGCGTATCCACTCCTCTTAGACCATTCCTTATTAACCCCACAAAAAGTAACGAAAATATTACAACAGAGTAGATATACTGGACCAGAAGTTATTTTGGAAATAACATTAAGAAATAAAATTAATAATTAAATGAGTTTCTGTTGGAATTTATGAATTTATATTCCTGTTATAATTATTGAATAAATTAAATTGAGATTTAATTACACAGGTTCTATTTCAAGTCATTATTTATAAATAATTGAACAAGCTTTGGACATACGCTTACCTACCCCAGCTACGATAAAAAGATACGAAGCTTCTATAAAACAATAAAAAGTTCGGCTTCGTGCCCTATGCAAAGTCAAAGAGAGAACTTTTAGAATTACCGGAATTGCCATAAATTATTAATAAACTTGTCGCAAGTTTCGTAATAAGTTGGTATAAAGCTTGTCGCAATTTTTATAGAAGCTTGTGCGTTAGTTGGGCAGGTAGAAAGCTTTATAAAAGGCTGTGCTTTATGAAAAGGCTAAAAATGATGAGTGACGAATGATAAAAAACGAATTATGGGTGATAAATGAGGAATAATAAAATGTTAGAAAATAGGATAATCGAAATGGGCATAGGGGAAAGACGAATAATGAACAGCGAGAGAAAATTCGTGTTCATCATGAATGTTGAATAAAGATTGATGGATGATAAACGATTTATAGCGATTGACGATTGGTAAATGTTGAATGTCGATTGCATGATGCTATGATACATTATGCATGATACATGATACATGACATATGAAACATGTATATGAAATCTGATACATGATGCATTTTACATGATATACACGATGCATGTCGCATAATTTCTTTATTCATGATTTATGAAAATTATGAATGATTAATGTTAAATGATGCATGCTGATGATAAGGTGCTGGTGAATAATGAATGATAAATGATGAGTGATGACGAATAATATGAATTATACACGATGAATGAAACACGATACATAATACACGATGCATGATACATGAGATATGATGCATGAGTCATTCTTTTATTAGTCATATTCCTTTAATTATTTATCATCATATTCACATTAAAGGACCTTGTTATTAAATCCTGTTATGATTTATTGTTAAATAAAATTAAACTGCTTGTCTTTTAAACGTTTCGACCACCTTTATTCAGAGCTTACTTGAAAAATTTATATTTGAAACTTTTATAATGAAATGCTTTTTTTTCCTCTAAATGAATTTTAACAATTTTCGGTGTTAGTGGTTACAATGCATTATCACTATAGTTCGAAGTTTGCTTTTTAACCGATTGAATTTCTTCCTTTATTTTTAATAACGGTCTTTTAACTAAGAAGAAATTAAAAAAAAAAATTGTAACAACCACTTATTTTTCTTTTTATATATTTTTTTGTATTTCTTTAACTCTACCGTCTTATCTGGTTTTCGGGTGTATCTTGACTGTATGTGGCAAAAATTGTTATAATTTTGATATATGTACTATAAAGCAATGCCAGTTTTCTGCGGCTTTATTTATTAATTGAAAATGATAAGTACACCCTCAAAAAGACATGCTTAGATTTTTATTAATATGTATATCTTTGTATTCTGTACAAGTTCCTCACCCTCTTATCAGGCTCCATATGTCTTCTTCTGACATGATAACTGATTGTATTGTTGAAAGTTTGTTTTTTTTTTATATTTATTTATCTTTTATCAAAAGAATTAAACGAATTGTTTTTAGAGAATAACACAAAGAAAAAAGGCTTGGATTTACCTAGACCCATATAGATATCAGATAAGGTGCAAACAAACAATAATATTTGCAGTTGTGGTTAATTTCAAAAGACACTAATAAAGGGCAGAAATGTTTAATAAACGCTTAAAACATTTATGATATTGAATTAACATAAGAGATTCTTTAAGTGTGAAAATATTCAAAAAAACAAAAAATAAAAGGTATTTTTTATTGTTAGTATAAAAATTGTAAAAGACATAGTTAATAAAATATGAGTCAACATGTGCTTTGTTTTTAAAGTCGAGAATACCTATTGAATAACTTGAACAATTGTTTCTTTTTGTCTAAATGTTTTTTCTACAAGTATTTCAAGGTTGCAACAAAAACCTGAGAATCTTTAAAAATACGCTTCTGTTATTTTCATTCAGCGTTTTGCAGTTACATAATTGAAAAAAATTTAATTTGCATCTGCAGCTTTAGCTTTGAAAACAATTACAATCTGACATCTGTCACATTCCTGTCACTTATTGACACACAATTTCAAGTATACATAGCTGTTTTTTTTAATTAGTGAGCGGAATTGAAATATGTTCAGCATGCTCGGATATGTTTGCAAAACAACACAAGTGTTCTGCTCTTTTATGTCTCCATTAACTGTAGTTCTCAATTCTCAATTAAGCTGACGAATAAATGGATGAATATAAGGTTATATCAGAACATAGTTGAATTTTAAAAGATACAGTTTTTATAACAAGTATTGAAAACTTGTTGAATGTAAATAGATGTAAATGACTTTTGGAATCATAAGACTGGACTTCCATTTGTGGAAGTCTCTAAAAACGATGTATTTTTATGTATTTCTCTTTTTCATGGAAGCTTTTTATCATTTTAAGGGAATTTTTGAGATAACATTTAGAGAAAAGTATACTCTGGAAAACCATTTTTCGCTAAATATGATGCCTTTTTCATCATATTCCGAGAAACTTTTTTCTGATTTTAAAGATAAATGGCAACACAAAGTTGGCTTCCAGAAGTGACTGGAAGCAAGATATGCAAAACATGGTTTTTGAACTCTTCAACTGCTTCTACCGCGCTCGTAAATCGTTGACCACGCAGTTATCCTTCCATAATCGGGAACAAAAAGAAGTCATTGGGTGCCAAATCAGGACTGTATGGAGGATGAGTCAGCAATTCGATGTTTTGACTGATCAAAAATGCACATGTTTGACGAGATGTGTGAGAGTTCGCATTGTCATGATGGAGAATGACTCGTCTTTCGCGGTTGGTTTTGTGAATTTCTCCAAAGACTTCCGGCAAACAAATGTTCGTGTACTATTCAGAATTGACCGTTCAACGTTGCTCTAGCCGAACTGTGGCCACATGACGCATTCGGTGCAAGAAACAGGCGACCATTTGCTTCTCAGTGCTTCGTGCGCGAACAACTTTTGTTGCATTTGCCTCGTCTTGGAACACCCACACAGTCGATTGCTGTTTTTTTCCGGCTCATACGCATATATCCATGATTCGTCTCCTGTCACGATTTTATACAAGTCTTTTGAAGCACCACGATTGAACTTTTTACTCTTTTCCTAACACCAATCGACGCAAGACTTTTTAGAGGGATTGATAAATGATGTGGTATCCAACGAGAGCAATTTTTTTTTTAACAGATAAGTGTTCATGCAAAATCGTATGTTTTAAAGTGGAACTAATGTGCAAGGATGAAGGCACAATAACTGATGTTGGACGACATTCACGGAATTCACGGATGAAAAAAATTTCATCCCATAAGTATGCAACATTTAATGTAATAATACACATTATGTGGTTTGCAGCAATGTTTGTTTTTTTACTGATTTTCATATTTTTGATATCAGAACATAACAAAAATTTATTCTAATACGAATAAAATGAAAAAATAAATTTAGCGCATGATAAGTTTTATACAGTTCTAATGAATTCGTCATTTCTCTCAAAACTCGAATTTGCATTTATTTTTGACAAGGAATGTACTGAAAAGGTCAGTTTTAGCTTTAAGATTGTCTTTAATTGCTACGCATTATTGTCATTATTAAACCGATTTTTTTCTATACAGATCAAAAAGAAAGATTTTCTGTTGGTTGAGCTGAGAGTTCACGATAGGCCCAAAAAATTAAAAAAAAAAATCCTTATCGCAAGTTCAACAGCAACGAATTTAGGAAATTTTTCTAGTTTTTTTTAGAAATATCTTTGATTTATGCGTGCTTTTTATTAAATTAACAAATCTATTCTAATCAAAATTGCTTTTACAATATAATGAGGTTGTTGAACTTGAAATTGTAGACAATTTCATTATATAAATGTTGTTCTGATGATAATGTTTGACTAAAAATAAATATACGAAATACATGCGGTGCTAGTTCAAAAAACCCAATAAGTGTGGCACCCGGTGGGTTACTACATATACTTCGAGTATAATGAATACAGTTGTATTAAACGTTTTAGCTTAGTTGAGTTCTTTTTTTTTAAATGCATTTGATATTATGATTCCGAAACCGAATTTCGAAGAAGCGAAACATTTATTGAATTTAAATTCTCTAAATATTGAATATTGTAAATATTTGAAACACAATCTGAATTCTTATCTGAATTCTGAAATAGTTCCAAAACATGGGTTTACCATGAAAAACGACATAAGAAGCAAAGAATTCGGCTTTAGTCAAGTTTTTGAGTAGGTTAAACCTTCAGACCCTCCCACGCCTTGAATAAATCTAATGTTCGAGAAAATTTTTCTTTATATTGTTGTTATTATAAATTATATTTTAATAGAAAATTAAAATTATAAGTAAGAGAAATAATGAAATTAATTTATGGATATTTAAATTGAAACTATGCAGCAAATCTTAACATCTCCAAGAAAAATTATATTTGCATTAAATTATATGAAACCGGATCTCACTAGATTTTTGTGGCAGTCATTCTTAGAAATATAATTATCTCATGCGTAAACTCCGTGCTCGTTCGTTCATCTTCGATAATTCAAAGTCTAGAGCGTTGCTTTAAATGTGGTTGATAAGCCAAGAAATCAAAAATATTTCTATTAATAACGTAAAATGCAAGATAGGTCTATCTTTGCTGTTCTCACTGGTCCAGACACGCGATATGAGTTTTAGAAAAATTACGAAAAAAAACATGTTGGAAAAATTTCTTTTGGATTTTGAACGTTTTCAACATTAAATTTAATATATTGCATACAGTTAGCTTCAATTTTCTTTATAGGAGTTTGCCTACATTTTAAAATAAAATAGACATTTTAAGATAAAATAGAATGGTATGAAATACAATGTCATATTTCAACGCCTTTTGAAAACGTAAAAATTTATTTTTTGATTTTTTTTTCGATATTTTGCGGCATAGCATTCATACTATTGCAGTAACGTCATCACAATTTTTACAAAAATTGTAGATAATTTAAATACGAACATTTTGGCATACTTCTGTCTATATATTTGAGGCATTAAGTTCTCAAGATATATATTTTTATGGTAAACTAGCGGATGTAACCCGGTGTTACTCGGGGTTGTGCCTCGAGCACAGAAAGAGGACGATTTTCAAAACTGCTCTCATTTTTACGTTTTTAAAATTATCAATTCAGTTTTAAAATTTTTTAAATTATAGTTTTTTGTTGTTTTGCCCCTTCCTTCCGTCGAAAGTGTTTAGTCAAATTTCCGTAAAACTGTACCTGCCAGACATGATTAAAACAAAAAATTACATCTTCAGAATAAAAAAACCACACTCAGAAAAGGGACACCCACACTCAGAAAAAAAACACATATCTTCCTCCGGTGAAAAATTTCTCTATTTTCGATAATAGCAATTTTCTCTTTTCAAATAAAATTTTCTTCAATTAGAATAAATTTTCACATTTTCGAAGAAATATTTTTTCTTCACTTCTAGGAAATGGAAATATTTCAATGTCTCTTATAATGACAAATATTTTTCTCGCACAAAAAAATTCTCATTTATACAGAAAAATTTTTTGAAAATGAAAATTTTTTCCTATATTTTGATAAAAAAATTCACTATGAAAAGTATTTCCTTCAATAAAAACAAATGTTTTCTCAAAACTAAAGAGTCTTTTTCTCTAACATCGAATTATTTTTATATATTTCTCTTTTTCATAGACGGTTTTTATAATTTTTAGAGAATTTTTAGGATCGCATTTAGAGAAAAGCATTCTCTGAAGCAAGGTCAATACCATTTTTCAGTAAATATGATGCCATTTTTATCATATTCCGAGAAACTTTTTTCTGAGTGCAGTTTGAAAAGTCATTTCGAGAAAAATGCATTTAAAGTTTTTCTAAGCATGCAGTTAATATGCAATTTTATCTCAAATTCCAATTTTAAAAAATTGGATTGTCTTAGTGCAACTTCGGTTTTGGTCGATACTGTTCGGTTAATTTTTTTTTCATCTTTATATAGCTTCTGCTGGTATTCGTTAAACTTCTTTTTTTCGTTCGTCTTTGGTTCTTGTCTACGTTTGCCTTCGGCTCATTCCTTGATTTTTGTCGAATGAACTTTTAAAAGCATAGGATCTATTTCAGTAACAGATACAAATGCTTGCCAAGTTTCATAAAAATCGGTTCATCCGTTTTGACGTTAATGAGTCGAACATAAAAAAAAAACCAATTGGCCATTTCAGCCCTTGACAGGACTTTGAGCGAGCTTCTAAGGATCGATTGTGTTGTGTGTGTTATTAAATGTTTGCACACAATTGACCGAGAACTGGACCTACATGTTTTATGCCGACTCCGAACGGCTTAAGTTCATGTTCTCAAGAAGCTTTGAAGGTGCATTATTTACTCTCTGAGGTTTGCCATTGCCTGCAGAGAGGTGGTGACCGATCAGAAAAAAATTTTTTATTGAAAAAACTTTTCGCCACGGCTAGGGATCGAACCCGGGTTCTCGAGCATGCTAAGCAACACACTTAACCTGCATGCCACGGTCACCACCATGAGCCGAAAATAGTTGATTGAATAAAGCGCCCTCTCACGGAAGTTTTCTGAAATTTAAATACCCTCAATTCTGTTCTGTAGAGTCAAGTTATTTCACGTACCAAATTTCAGTAAAATCGATCACGTCATTTTGGAGTTATTGAGTCTTAACAATGTACTACTGAAATCGCCCTCTTTCGGAAGGCTTTGGGATTTTTACAGCCTAAGTTATCTTGGGCGCAGTCGAACCTTCATTCCAAATTTAATTGAAATCGATCCAGGTGTTTAGTAGTTAGTATAGAGTGCCATGCCCACATACTTCTGCCCAATTTTTACCTATGCTTTATCTTGGGTTGAGTTGAACCTTTATACCAAATTTCTTTGAAATCGGTCCAGGAGCTGAGGAGTTACTAAGTCTTAAAAACGCACTACTGAAAGCGCCCTCTTGCGGAAGTCTTTGCAATTTTTTATTGCCTATGCTTTATCTTGGGTTCAGTTGAACCTTCATACCAAATTTCATTGAAATCGGTCCAGGAGCTGAGGAGTTACTAAGTCTTAAAAACGCACTACTGAAAGCGCCCTCCACATAATTCCGCCAACTTGTTTAACCTATGCTTTAAATTGGTTGCAGTTGAACCTTCATACCAAATTTCATTGAAATCGGTCCAGGCGTTTAGAAGTTATTATAGAGTGCCGCGGCCACATACTTCCGCCCACTTTTTTACACCCCCTATGTTCTTTCTCATTATGAAAGGTACTCGGTGTCCAAATTTCAGCTCGAGCTATAAACGGTGCGCGAGCCTATAAGGAACAGAAAGACAGACAGACAAACATTTGATTTTATATATTAGAAGAAGATATCGGCGGGTTATCAAAAATCCTATTTTTTAAACTTTTTTTTTTAACTTTTTGAAACTAATCAAGATTGATATGTTCTACAGAAAATTGCCTCAATATTAGGGATAACACTTTCACACATTTTTTCTGGTCAAAATTCCTTAGTTATAAAAACTTGCGTATTAATAAAAAACAATTTTGATATTGTTTTTAACTTTTTGATCTTTTATATAATATATTTTTTGCTATTTGCGGCATAACATCCATACTTTTAAAGGGGACGTCATTGGAAAACATTGTAGATAATTTGAACCCGAATATTTTCGTGTACTACTTAACTACCTGAGAAATTTGGGTGCCAAGGTATATATTTTTATAGTAAATATCGGAAGGTTCATATTAAAATTGTCTTGTAAATACGATTTACAGAATACATTTGTAAATACTATACAAAAATATCGATTTTTGCGTTTACAGAAGGTCACGAAGGTCGACGACCGGTATGGGTTAACATGTGTCTACATTTTTTTATTTAATACATTCGCAAATTCGTATCGCTTATTAAACTAACCCGGTTTCTATAGCTAAGCCCTAATATCCATCCTCTTTATATGAATAAATTCTTTAAATTATATTAAGATAAAGAAATCTCGCTAAATCTTTTCTCACTGTTTGCAAAGTTATTCATTTGAGTTTCCAAATTTAAGTATCATGTGAATTATGGCGGGGAAAATGCTCCAACAAAATTAACAAAATTTTAAATAATGATATTTTTGAACAAAACGATTCTTTATTTAACTTGGTTTACCCTTATTCGACTCACTGGGATTATCTGCACCCCACTATTTTTGCGTTTTATTATAAAATATATATTTTTAAGCTTCTTTATATATTTTAAACAAAAAAAAAAAAAAATACTTAGTATATCTTTACTATAAATTGGAATTCCATTCAAAATTTCACAATTTTCTAAAAGCTCGGATAATTTTTCTCATTAGATCCAAAGTTCAATACTTTTGAATATGGAAAGTACAACAAGTTCACAACTCCACAAATTCCTGAAGTATCATTATCTTCCAAAAGTTGTTAATTGATCCCGAAATTCCCGGGAAACCAGATAGCGGAAAGACTAGCAAAGGAGAGTGTCGGGTTGGTATCAGAGCTCATAGAGCACGTGCCTATCTCACTATAGAAATTTGTACAAAAACCTTGAAATAAAAGTCAAGCAAGCAGTAAGACCTAGATGGAGAGATATTACAACATGCCAAATCTTGAGAATTATGTGTGACACATCATGTGAAAAATGTGTTTCGTGTAGCATGGCATCTCCAGAGAAAGCAGAACACTGGTGGGTATTCTCGAGGGTACTGCATGGCGGCGGCCCACACTAAAAATTTTGGTATAATCACGGACGACAACTGCAGGAAGTGTAAGGATTCGGATATCCAAAAAAGCCTTGAAAAACTACTTGTCACATGCCACACCTAACTTAGATCTATACTTTAACACTTAGGCTCACCGAGGTGTTCATCATTAATAGATGCATCCTAACTTCCTCTAGAATCTCTCCTAAAATGTTCGACTTTTACGCAAATCTTAACAGATTTGTACTGATTCTTAAAAGCTTCACATACCCGAACACTATGGAAGATATGGTATACTTATAGATGAGACTCCACTGGGAAACAACCCAATTAACAATTAACTAAACTATATCGAATGTACTTGTGAAGGCAAGTATATAAACTTGCTTGTATGCTTGCACACAGGCTTGTTTTGCGTGCTTCCAATTAAGTTCTTGTGAAATCATTTATAGAGGTCTTGAGAGTACGACCTCGTAAGCAGTTGCGATTCGAAGCTCAGATAAAGAGCCTCTCTGAACTTGTGAGCGATTGTTGCCCTCTAAGATACTTCCAAAGACCTTCCGAAGGCAAGTTGAAAATTTTTATGGTCAAACTTTTTTCGCATGCTTCGATCTAGAACTCGTGAGACGAAATTGAAACAAGAAGCCTCTCTGACATTGTGGGCAAAAAATAATTCTTCCTCGAATTGATTTTGAATGAACTTTTGAAGGCAATTTCAAAATTATTGAGAGCGAGCTTGTATTACTTGAATTGTGAGAAGTGCTTCCGAAGCAGTTTAACGAGGTTATATCCAGAATAAACTAGTACGCATTCAATACTTCTATGAGAATATAATATATTGGCTAAGTGGACATCGCATTTGAGTGCGACAAAGCCTGTGTTCCTAATAGGAACTTTCTATACCAGTAAGCTCAATATAATTGAACATTTAAATAAAGTTTTCCTTATTTATTTTTATAATTATATACATGTGGAGATAATAAAGATAAAAGTACTAAAAAAAATATTTTTGAATAAATAAAAATGTGCAAAATATAACAAAATTTCCATAAATTGCATTGTGTTTTTGATTTTATATCCTCTATAGTGTGCTTCGTAAAGGTTTTGAAGAAGCAGCAGTAACCCAGCAAAATAAAGTGCTTCCAAAAGAAGCTTAAGTGGAAGAGATAGTCATGAGTTTCATGCCTTTTACTTTCATACCCAGAAGGCGTTCTTTTAACATATGCTTCAAGAATTAATAGAAGTCCTTCTAGAATTTTACAATGGACAATTTCTTTAAGGCCTTCGATGAAAAGATTCTAGTAGGCATTTTCCAGGAAAACTTTAAGTAGGCATCCCATGATTCAGAAGACATAAAACAAAATGCTTCTGAGAAAATATTTACTCATTGTTTTGCACAAGCCATGCCATGGAAACATTCCTCAAAGCCTATTTTAAGTTGGACTTTTAGAAGCGGTCCATAACAGTGATGAACAATAGCTTGTCCTTTCGACAAAGTCTTTATTAAGTTATTGGTTTAATTAAAAAAATACATTTAATTCAAAACTAAAGCATGTTGTTAACTTTAATTGAATTTGAAGCTATTGAAATAGCCTTTATGAAGTTTATGAGAATGCCTTCTGAATTCGATAAGGCTGAGCAGAACCACAATTAGATTTTTAGAATGTCTTCTGGAAGCAGTGAATCTTAGAATGTATGTCAAGTTTGTTTCAAAAATTTTGCTGGGAAGCTTCTAAGCAGCTATTATATAAGCTGTGAGAGCGATTCTGTTCATATGTGAGCGCATCCTTGTAAGCGTGCTTCTTAAAAGTGCTAGTATGTTTCCAAGCAGTTTCTTTATTGCTTGTGAGAGCAAGATTGTTCATGTGAGAGCGAATCTTTGTTAAGGCAAACGCAAAGTAGTAGCTTGAACACATTGCAATTCACGAGCGACGAGCGCCAAATGTCACTTTAAATTTACATGTACTTCTTATGGGACAAAATTTTGTAGACTTTGCGACAGCATTGCTGCGCGACAACGAATGTCGTTGTCGTTGGCATCAATTTCATTCTAAATTGATATGCGACAAAAGGATTGTGTTTTTTTTTGTGTTCGTTTATTTATTTGATATATATTTTCAACTTCAATGAATATATTATATCAATTAATTATAATTTAATTCCAAATAGGCTTGCTGCTGAACTTTGCTGCTGTCGTGTTTTTTATAATCAAGTCGCATACAATTTTTCTTCAGCGACCGTGTGAAGACATGCCGTTCGTCGCTTGTTGCGTGCAATGTGTTCAGGCTATCAGTTTCTGAGCAGCTTCTTGTGGGAGAAGCTGTATCGAGACTTTTATACATTATATCGAGTCTTCGAAAACGCCATGGTCATGGTCCTACTATTCCTTTTTGTTTTCCTCGCTTGTTATCACATAAAATGTTATAATAATAAACAGCCTTGTTTGGTAAATATTAATTAAAAATAGAGTAAACTATGTATTAATTGAATGTTGAAAGTTTTGTTTTAATTTATTTTTGGATTTTAAAATATCCCCAGCCGCGGCGAAAAGTTTTTTCAATAAAAATTTTTCTGATCGGTCACCACCTCTCTGCAGACAATGGCAAACCTCAGAGAGTAAAAAATGCCATGTAAAGCTTCTTGAGAACATGAGCCGTTCGGAGTCGGCATTAAACATGTAGGTCCAGTTCTCGGTTAATTGTGTGCAAACATTTAATAACACACACAACACAATTGATCATAACAAGCTCGGTCAAAGTCCTTTCAAGGGCTGAAATGGCCAATTTGTTTTTTTTTTTTTTTTTTTTTAAATATTTGATTAAAAAAAAAACAAAACTTCATGAATAAAAAATATTAAAATTTTGTGGAATTAATTAATTCAAATTTAATTTTAAATTCATAATTGTTCTATATAATCTCATAAACAAACATTTAATAACACACACAACACAACACAGATCATAAAAAGCTCGGTCAAAATCCTTAGAATGGCTGAAATGGCCAATTTTTGTTTTTTTTTTTTTACTTTCTATATAATCTTATAAATGATAATCTAATAAAAATAAAAAACCTTAATTAAAAAAAAACAAAAAAAAAATAGATATACAAGTGAATTTTATTTAAGCTTATTCATGTGAAGACATGCGTCACTCAATAACTTACAAAATCAGAGAAAACTTTAAAAATTATTTAAAAATTAAAAATTGTTTTCATAAATTTGATTTATTTAAAAAAATTAAAAAATACCATTTGTTAACGCTTCTGTTAAATAAAATTCACATTTTATAATAAAATTTCAAAACTTACCGTTAGATGCTATTGATGTTCGATGCAAGTTTCTATAGCAGTCGTTTTTTTTGTGATGGCGTTTTTTAAGTAAATTAAATTCTTTTGAAATTTTCGTACAAATCTAGTGCTGCTTCAATATTTAATAAAGCGCAAAAATTTGTGTTTCAAATATTTACTTCTGTTTTAATTTTTTTTTTTTTTTTTTTTCAAAAACCGCACTTTGTGATATGCTTTAAAAACCGATCAACGCTAACGGGCGGCTTTCGAACGAACAACAACCGACGCATGCAACGAACTCAACTGAAATACGCGGTTTCGAATAACAACTCGAGACGAGAACAAGTCTTAGATACGCGAATAAATAATAAAAAAACAACATTTATAAATTTACTGCAATAAAATGTTGAAGTTATTTTTGATTTTTTTTGTTTGTTTTGTTTTTGTGTTTCTGCAAAACACAAGTGAAAATAAAATTGAAATGAAAATAAATACTACTGAAACAAAATATCTGCCTAGTTTGAAGTAGACAAAACCCGTGAGATGCAAGACAATAGAATAATGTTCAGATAAGAGACACAAGTACAGTGCGAGAGCGCCGCGATACACTTATTGTTATCGTTTAAATTTCTTTTGATTTTTTTTTCCATATATTTATTTTATGTGGCTTTGTTTGTTTTTATGGCAAGTAGAAGAAATTGTTTACATGAGAGCAGGTACTCGTATTATTTGAATATAACTGATATTAAGAGAATAAGTTTTTATCGGCAATAATTTAAGCGATTAAGCGGCGGCGGCAAGCTTTAGAGAGTAAGCAATTATTTTGGCCAGATTGAGTTAATCGATGATCACTTTGTTTATTTTTTGGTTTTTTCAAACATTAATTTAGCAAATAAATTGAACTGATTTGTTATTTAGTTATATTAATTAAACTTGTTAAAGCCAAACCTTCAAAGAGCGGGAGAATTATTGTTTGTAAAGTACTCTAAATAAGACCAAGGCGTATCAGCTCAATTGCAAAAGCTTTAACATCTTGAGTGGGAGTGATAATTTTTTTTATAAAAAAAATTATTTTTATTATATATTGTTTTTTAAAAAATAAATAAATTAACTCTCTGAGCCCTTGCAAGGACTTTGACTGAGCTTCTTATGATCAATGATCAATTGTGTGTGTTATAAATATTTGCACACAATTAACCGAGAACCGGACTTATATATATATTACCGGACTCCGAACGGCTAAACTTCATGTTCTCAAGAAACTTAACATGGCATTGTTCTCTCTCTCAGGCTTGTCATTGTCTGCAGAGAGGTGATGGACGATAAGAAGAATTTATTTCTATTGAAAAAACTTTCTGTCAGATGGTGATTCGAACCTGGGTCCACTGAGCTTCATTGAAAATTTCGCCCACGGCCACCACATATTTATTGCATCTACTAGCTGAAATATTCCCGTTGCCATTTGGGTCTGACTGACGTGTCAATCAAACACAGGTCCTATTACAAGACGAACGTGTTATGTGCTCGATTTTCTTGGTGCTTTATATATTAACGGGATTCAGAAGGGCTATATTGAAGTGATTTTTTGAAAAAAATCTATTTAGTTTTTATTTTTTCCCTTTTTATCAAAATAACACAGTGAAACAAATTTTAAAAAATTTAAAAATTCTTATATACCACTATATAGAGGTGAAAGTACCACCCCATGAGAACAAAACCCTAGCGGAGTTTTGCAAACTTAGGTGCAGAACATATTTTTCTAGACATATTTAATTTGGCTGAACGGTGGATTTCTCTGCAATTCAACGCATCATTTTTGCGTCTCCAACTTTTCCAGTATTGGGGTCATGAGGTTAAATATTAATTTTCAAACAATTCTTACCAAAAATTCACACCAGTTGGTCAATAATTGGTCTGGCTAAACTTTTACTGAAGGGAACACAAAAAACAAAAGCAGGAATATCTAAAGACTCTTTTTGAGTGTTTTGTCCGTAAAATCGGAAATGGTATGATTTTTTGGTAGGAAATGTTTGGAAAATTATTGTTTAGCGTCTTAATTCCAATACTGGACAAGTAAGAGCCCAAAACTGATGTGTTGAATTGCAGAGAAATCCACTGTTTACCCAAATCAAATATGTCTAGAAAAATATGTTCCGCTCCTAAGTTTGCAAAACCCCGCTAGGGTTTTGTTTGCGATAATGAAAATTTCTGAAATTTTCATTATTCTAAGACAAAAATTGTTTAAATCACACTGTACATGCTACACTCAACCAATAAGTACACAATTATTATGCATTTTTACATGATCTCCATGAATCGCATTCATGAATTTTGGTCCAGTTTCCAATTACATGAGTCCCATGAACGTAAACATAAACGAGAACATGAAATTTCATAAGAAAAAATACAAGAAGAACATGAGTCATTCATAATTTCTGTGAATAAAATTCATAAAATTGATGTTCAATACCGAGATGATTAAGAACAGTTGAGAAACAAAGTTGCATCAATCTCATGCATAAGAGAAACGTGAACTACTTAATGAGTTAAGTGACTGAATTTCATATAATCCATACACAAATACAAGGCCATTAAGAATAGTTAATTAGATAAGAGTAAAAACTGCATGAAACTCAAGTTCTTATTCAATGGAAGCGTGAACGAATTTATAAAGTGTGATTTTTGAAGCGCTTTGGTTTTTGAATTTTTAAAAGAGCATAAAAGTTGCAAAAGTCAATTAAATATTTATTTTGAGCTATACATCAATGTTTGGCATATCCTTTTTAATGATTATTTCATGTAAATGTTGCCGGCGGCTATATATGAGATGGTGCATCCATAAACTCCAATTGTGGCAAACTTTTCTCCCGCATTTTGCCGGTATTTCAGCAATGGCAGCTGTTAAGGTGTCTTTCAGGGCTGCAATAATGACTGGTTTGTCCCTGTACACGAGATATGTCACGTAGCCACCCAAAAAATAGTCTAGTGGGGTCAAATCTTATGATCTTGGCCCATTGGACCATTGGACCGCTCCAAAACGTGATATTAATTGCCTATCAAACTCGCCTCTCAATAAGTTTCAATTCAATTTCGAGCACAGACTTGCTTGAAACAAGAATTTATGTCTTGAAAAAACAAAAAGAAATGTTTTCAATAAATATTTTTTCTTGTTTAAAAAAGACCACAATTATTTTTTTGAGATGTTACACTAACTTGTTTAGGGTAACACACCAAATGTTGTTTTTAATCAAACAGCCATTGAATCATAGATTGGAATCGAGACTCCAATAATGTATTAATTAATTAATTAAATGAAAATTTGTAAACTAACTCAGGCGGGACACACAAACCTATGTCCTCCGGGTGCAAGTCAATCACTCTTCCACTGAGCTGTTGGTAACATTAATTTAACCGTAGCAAAACATATTTAAGTACAGTTCATCTCAAAAGCTGTCAGCAAATTTGAACAAAAAAACAAAGGTTTTTGTATTTGTTATTGAATTTTTTAGTCCATTCATGAACCCAGAAATTGTTTCTCCTCTGTTGTTAAACAAAATATTACAACACACTCGACCACCAAGGTAATGAGTTTCTGTGCTTCTATTCCAATATAAAATTATAAAGAATAGAGATTTGAACAATTCATTGTTTGAAATAAGAATGCGTTTATTTTAAATAAAATGCTACATTTCTTTCTGTTGTTAAAAAAAAATATTAAAAAAAAAATATTTAGGTTGTAGCCGGGCTTGAACCCGGGCTCGTGTAGTGTTTTATTAACTAAACTCTCAACACACTCGACCACCAAGCCAATAAATTTTTTTTTGCTTCTATTGCAATATAATGAATTGTTCGAATTGAATATTCGAACAATTCATTGTTTGGAATAAGAATGCGTTTGTTTAAAAAAATCCTGCTACATTTTGCTCTGTGTATGTATAAATACTTGAAGCTTATGAACCAGTGCACATGATCAGCGAATGCAAAATTCATGTAAGTTCCTTAGGAACCTATATTTTCACATAATTTATACTTTCAGTGAACCCTCGGGACGCCATTTTGTAGGCTTGGAAGTGAACTTTCAGCTTTCTGTTCATGCATATTGAGTAAACTTAGAAATATGACAATGCAAACAAATAAATTTATGTTAGGAAAAAAAAAATTTGACATTTTTTTCAAAAAACCCGTGTAGCTATTTCCGGTCATTCATAAAAAAATTTTAAGCCAGTTTCTATGAGTTGTGCTTATGCTTGGATTTAACTTTCGATATACTTTCATATTCGATTTGATATGAAAGTTAAAAGCTTTAAGTATCATATAAATAACAACTTTTATGCATTTATTGCTTTAAATATATCAACAGATCAGTTTTTTGTCATTGTCAAACAGAAAATACTTGACCACGTGTTGGCATTTTCATTACACTGACAACAAATCACCATTGAAAATGACAAAGTGGAAACCATGCTTTAAACTTCATTATATATAAGCTCAATTTTGTCTAGAGCCCAACTTAAAAGTCCAGTCTTAATAATACAAATTTAGAATCATAACTAACCAGCCGACTACCGAGGTCGTCTATTTTTATATCCCCACTGCGTACTCAGAGTCACCACCTTAGTCGATTAAGCCATGTCAGCCTGTCTGTCAACACAATTATAGCCGTTATTTTGAAGCTATCGTAATGAAATTTAATATATAAGCATTCTTTAGAAAAATTATGATCAAGTTCGAAAATGAGTCAAATTGGATGAAATCCACGTCTACCTCCCATACAAAGTGACTTGATCAAAAACATTTCTTGCTCTTAATCTTTACTTTTTATTTTTTACTCTACTCTTAACTCGTTACTCTTTACTTTTTACTCTTTACTCGTTACTCTTTACTCTTTACTCTTTACTCTTTACTCTTTATTCTTTACTCTTTACTATTTACTATTTACTCTTTACTCTTTACTCTTTACTCTTTACTCTTTACTCTTTACTCTTTACTCTTTACTCTTTACTCTTTACTCTTTACTCTTTACTCTTTACTCTTTACTCTTTACTCTTTACTCTTTACTCTTTACTCTTTACTCTTTACTCTTTACTCTTTACTCTTTACTCTTTACTCTTTACTCTTTACTCTTTACTCTTTACTCTTTACTCTTTACTCTTTACTCTTTACTCTTTACTCTTTACTCTTTACTCTTTACTCTTTACTCTTTACTCTTTACTCTTTACTCTTTACTCTTTACTCTTTACTCTTTACTCTTTACTCTTTACTCTTTACTCTTTACTCTTTACTCTTTACTCTTTACTCTTTACTCTTTACTCTTTACTCTTTACTCTTTACTCTTTACTCTTTACTCTTTACTCTTTACTCTTTACTCTTTACTCTTTACTCTTTACTCTTTACTCTTTACTCTTTACTCTTTACTCTTTACTCTTTACTCTTTACTCTTTACTCTTTACTCTTTACTCTTTACTCTTTACTCTTTACTCTTTACTCTTTACTCTTTACTCTTTACTCTTTACTCTTTACTCTTTACTCTTTACTCTTTACTCTTTACTCTTTACTCTTTACTCTTTACTCTTTACTTTTTACTCTTTACTCTTTACTCTTTAATCTTTACTCTTTACTCTTTACTCTTTACTCTTTACTCTTTACTCTTTACTCTTTACTAAACTCTTATAAATTAACGTTTATTTTACGAGTCACAAAAAGTTTCTTCAAAGAGAGAGCTGATTTTTCGTATTTATTTCGATTGAGTTTCCAAAAAACCACTTGCGTATTCCATAGACATTGATTCCACATCGACCCGTATAGCTCTTTACTCTTTTGTTTCGTTAAGCTCTTTTTTAAACAATTGGCATAAAGCTCAGAATATAATTTTTAAAAAAATATATTTTTTCTCTTTTTTTAAAACTGACTACTTTTTTAAAGCTCCACACTTTTTGTTTGCTACCAATAAAAAACGAGTCAAGCATTATTTTGCTAAAATAGGGATGTTTCACAAAAGAAGAGATGACTGTCAATTTGATAGAAAAAAAACGATTTTAATCGCTTTTCGAAAAAAAAATATTTCAGACAAGTAGGAAATTGGAAAAAAGTTTATTTTTAGGCTAAACCAACGCTTAAAGAATGCCTCGTATAAATGGAGTAAATATTACGTTAGTTCGAGAGAAGAGTATTAGATTAGTGGGAGGTTGGGATTGTAGAGTAGTTTTGGTGAAGATGCGGTTTAAATACGTGCAACTCGAAACTTCCGTGGAAGACACTCGCAGGGAGATTGTTCCACAATTTACTAGCAATATATAAACAAAACCGATACATAATTAACAGTTTTAATATCGTTTTTTTGTTTAAATTATATCTAATATTGCAAAAAAAAATTAAAATTATATCTTATTATTGTATGTTTTATTGTAGCACTTATTTAGGGCATTTACATATTAACTTTTATTGTTAGTAGCTATCATTACTCTACTTATTGTATTTATATATATTGTTAAACATGAGATTAATAAATGAACTTAAAAAAAAAAAACTAGCAATTGAAGATTGAATTGTGTCAGTAATGGGATGTTCTATGGGACATCAAGGCAATAATAGTATAGAGAATGAGCCTTGAGAGCTGCCAGAGTGGGTGTAGAAAACAAACGAGCCTCAGCCCATGAATTTCTCTTGAACACTTTGCATTGCAATACCTGTACAGAAGGCTTAGGTAACCAACATTGGGTCGATGCCCAAGAGAGTAGAAAGAGGAAGAAATGGTGTCTCCCCTATCAAATTTATCGCACGACGTTGATTGCGGTACAGAAGCACCAAATAAGATCCTGAAGGTCCTGCCCAAATGGGCGAACTGTACGCCATTTTGGGCTAGTATATGAGCTTTACCTCATCAAACGAAGATCAGCTGGAGTGAATTATTTCTTGCACCGTTCTAAAAAACCTAGGCACTTGGCCGATTCTTTCGGCACATCAAATATATGTCATTACAACGAAGATAAGATTGGATTATGATCATCAGAACGTCAAGAGTTGCTGACTCCACAAGATCTACGCCGTTCATATGGACAAGAGCTTAGAGCAATCTACTCACTTGTGACTTGTGAATTCAGAGCTCTCATCTTAGAATGGAGTGCACAAGGCCGTCCTCAGGGAATTGTGCCTTGATAGAAAAAGTGTCTTGGACAGCTCCATAAACAACATCGAAACAATTAGGCAGAAGGACAAGATATGCTCAGGGATTGTCGGCTCCTGCAAACAGGTGCAAAGAGGTCTGTTATCTTGAAGCTAGCAGCCAATAGAGCCAGCGCATTTCATAAGCTTGAGTAACCTACCATGGGTGGGTCAAGGCCAAGTACTATAGTCCGCTAGGATTTCTCTGCTCATAATTAAACTTTCTTCGTCCATGTTAAGTTCAATTTTTTCAATTTTAAAATAATTTTTAATTAAAATACGTTCAAACATGAGTTGAATGTCAAAAAAGTAGCCCGTTTTAAAATAAAATACATGGAAAAGCTATGTATTTTCTGAGCTGGCTATTTTTTAAATTTAAAACTGACTTTATGTTTTTATTGGTACCGTTTTTGGTTAATGTTCAAGATTTTAAAAATGTTGTACATTAAAATCGTTTTTTATTAAGGCTGTTAGTCTTAAAAAACTTTATTTTTTTAAGAATTACAAACTCAAATTAACAAATTAAAATGCCACAATTTTATAACGACCTACGAAAACATGTAAGAATTATATGTTTGCGCATATAATGAACATCTGCTTTCAAAAAACCTGTTTCACGCCTTCTATGGTTCAATACCAATAAAATGTTGATAAATAAGTATACAAAAAGCGCAACAACAAAATCTCAACAGAATCAATGCAGTCAACTTTTTGTAATTTTGCGACTAGCAAAAGAGTAGAAAAACACTGCTTTGATGAAGTGAAAAGTGTCTCGGTAATTCCGTTTTGGTTTTACAGCAGTTACACTTATTAACTTTTCAAAGTTAGTGAACTGTAAAAACCACAGAGACTACTGATGAGTAGGAGTAGCGTCCGACGAAACCATTCTCTAGTCTGCTCGGTTTTGTTCAGCAGTAGAATTTGTTGTTGTAGCAACCTGTTGCTTCATAAATTGAAGGGCATCTATATAATTAATAGGCTAAGGTTTTTTTGTGACTTCAACTCCTCCCAGACCAATGGACCGATTCTATCGATTTAGATGTCATTAAATCAGGTTTAGGCTGTATATGTGCAAACCACTTTTAAAAATTGTGATTTCACTTCAGGGGGTTCCCAACCTTTTAAAACAGAAATAAAATTTTTGTACAAAAATCCGTTATTTTATCGATATGAAATTTAGTTTGAGAAGAGCTTATGAATTGATTGAATTTTAATTTTTTTCAAAACTAAAAATTTTTAACCAAAATTATCTTTTATGCATTCCTCAAATGTCAATTGTCCGAAAAATGCAGTTCCAAAATCAAAAATTCCACTTTCCGAGCAAACAAGTCAGTCAAATTTTAACAGTTTTCAAAAACAAAATTTTTTTTTGGTGTTTTTTTATCTAAATGTGTCATAAATCGATGTTGTAGATGTTCTGTAAGTACCTTTTATTAATTTCTGAAATATATCTTAATATTATTTTTTAATGCGTTTTTTTTTTAACATTAGTTATTTTTTATAGTTGGAAGCTGCGATGTTTTCGAATAGTAATAATGTTTTTCTCAGTTGTTATATTAGTGTTAGTCCGTCTTCGTATTTTGACAGTTACATTAAAAAATTTTGTGTCAGATCAAACGTTTCAAGTCAAACCATTCAGATAATGATCTTTTATAACATTATTGAGACTGAATATATCGTTATTGAGTATAATAACTTCTTGAATAGAATATCATATATTAAACGTCTATAATGTTTCTAACAATTAATTTTTTATTGAATTGCTCGAATTCGGGCAACAGGTTTACTAGTATTGCAAAAACATAATAAGCCACACTGCTTTAGAAGTTCATATTTTATGTTCATTACGTTTCTTGATGCATTATCAATATCCACTAAAAATATTGTTGCCATTACTCGATCAATTCTGGCTCTGTACGTAAAAGTTATTTTAAGCTTATCGATGATTTCATACACTCTCAAAACAGATTAGCTGTAGGTCCAAAATTTTTGGTTGGGTGTTTCGAAAAATAGTTGCTATAAACATTTTTCGGTTGTTATAAACTGAATTCGGTATTCAGAATCAAAATTTTGTAGAAACCAGAAATATTCGTTCATCCATATAAGAATATGTTTGATGTAACAGAATCGACTCATTTTTCAAGTCGTCCTTGAAAATACTGGAAATAAATGACCAAATAATTGATTCCCTCAATTGAATATTGAATTTAACAACCGAATAATTTTTTGGACAACTAATTGTTAATAAAAAATACCATCAGTATTAAAAATTTGATTCAAGTTCAACTTCATTAAATGTCAATGCAAAATATCTGCAAACCTTGCTTTTATTTTTCTACCATATTGAACTGCGCTATATAAACGAAGAATTGAATAGGGGCTTTCGCATGGTCTAACATATTGGACGACAAAGTCGGATGGAAAACTAACGGAACAATTTGACAGACGAATTCAAATTTATGTTCAGTATGTGGCAAATTCAGATTTATGTTGTACCAATCAACTATCTATCATATCAAGAGAATGGTAAGTTGTAAGATTCGATTTTAAGTTATGAGTAGGGCATGATTTGGTTCTGATTTTCAATAGTTAGTTCATACAACATTAAAAGCATTCATCGCTGACAAAATGTATGCTGCAATAACTTCAGATTTCAGGTTGCAGCAACTTCGAAAATGCGGTTGGGCATTTTTTTTGTTGCCCCAACCAATTCGTTTCCTCAGTGTACAAATATACATTTTTGAAAAACTTTAACGTCGATTAATTCATTTTCATTTTCATTAATTCATTTTCGTCGATTAAAACATTTTTTTGTGTGGTATCTTTTACTTTTTAAGAATAATAAACTAAAATTTTTTAATTTTTCAAGCCTAAAAATTCTTGAAAGGAATTTAAGGCAATTGTATAAAAAAACTTTATAAAAATACCTCAATTCACGGAATCTCTGTTGACGCTCAATATGTGTGGTTTTTATACTAAAATTTTTTTATGCCGCATTATGAGGGAAATCCCTACCTTGCTATGACAACAAAAAATTGCTTTGACATGAGTGCAATTAATGTCTGCTAGATGTTATATTTATCCTCAAGCATTTATCGTCACTCTAAACAGCTCTTCAATGTTTAAGGTTTTATTCTTTTGAAATAAAATCATTGAAAACTGATGGATTAAAAAGTGCTCAATATGATTCATACAAGAGCTGTGTAATTTTAAGTGTAGAGCAAAACTAAATTGCGCTATAACTGAGTTGAAACATAAATAAAATATAAAATATTGTACAATATTATGTAGTAAGTGAAGATGTAACAGTAGAGCTCCCAATTTCAATTAAAAGCAAGTAAATAATACAACATTTCATTTTCTTAAAAACAGCTTTAAACGTAAAGATTTTTGATATAAAAAGATAATTAAAATCATATAGAATTAAAGAAAAAAAATTGTATAACAGATATAATTTTTTCAAATTTTTTTTACTGCTAACCATGAATTTGTAGTAAAAATAATACAATGCTAGACTAGAATGGTAAAAACATTAATGCAATTACTAAGAATAGGTTTTAAGTTATAAGTTAATTAATTCGTTGTTTAATGGCGTAAATAAAAAAAAAGGATAAAATGTTGATGTTTCTTAATTTGTGATTTGTTAAATCATTGGTTCTATTAGATACACTCAAAGTTATGAAATAAATATGGCGGAGTTTGATTGAGTTTAATTATGAAAAGCAAGTTTTAATGAAGATGTTTGTTTAGTATGCAATGTCAAGTTACAATTCCGGTCATCGCCCTTAAGTTATTTTGTCCTATGTTAATCAGAAACTTCGATTTTTTAGGTGATAGTTCTGGGAATGTTAGTTTAGTTCCCTAAAGAGTTCTTCCAAGAATATTGAGATTCGCGGAATGATGTTGATTTGACGTGTTGAGTCAAGAGATTCTTACCAAATTCACACAAATGCTTCTGGTCCTGTGAATGGTGATTCTGCTCCCTGTTTGCACTGAGAAAAAAACACATATCTTGCTCCGGTAAAAAATTTCTCTATTTTTGATAATAGCAATTTTCTCTTTTTCAAATAAAATTTTCTTCAATTAAAATAAATTTTCACATTTTCGAAGAAATATTTCTTTACTTCTAGGAAATGGAAATATTTCAATGTCTCTAATAATGATAAGTATTTTTCTCGCACAAAAAATTTCTCATTTATAGAGAAATTTTATTGAAAATGAAAAACTTTTCTTATATTTTGATAAAAAATTCACTATGAGAAGTATTTTCTTCAATAAAAACAAATATTTTTCTCTAAAAATGATATATTTTTCTATTTCATGGAACCTTTTTATCATTTTTAGAGAATTTTAAGTATCGCAATTAGAGAATAGCATTCTCTGAAGCAAAGTCTATACAATTTTTCTCTAAATATGATGCCTTTTTTATCATATTCCGAGACACTTTTTTCTGAGTGTGGCTATAGAGTCTGCTTTCTCATTTCTTTTAAAGCCACAGTGGGCAGGAATGCACTGTAGGGTTATTTTGTTATTCTGTGCAGCCAGGTCGTTGAGGACGGTAACAATCCTAACACTAGCTTGGATTTAATAATATGTGATTTCAGAGCATGATGAGCAACTTGACTATTAGAAAAGACGAAAATAGTTTTGCCCCTAACATTATGCAGACTGTTCAGTCTAATACATCTGTTAGTGGCAAAGATTTCCACTTGTAGGTTCGGGTACAACAGCTTGAATGTTGAACCTTCTAGGGTTTTCGACCACAACACTACAGATTATATGATAGTGTGGGTCTTAAATTTAAAGTGTAGAGATTGTACATCATGTTAGGGCTTCTTCCCCAGTTTTGCCGCAAATTCTTCTACAGCTCCACAAAGACGCTATAGATCTGCTTATAATGCGGTCTATGTAAAGGTTCCAGCTTAGTTTGCTGTCCAGGACCACTCCAAGATATTTTGCCGAGTTGGAGATATCCCCTTTCTCCCCAAAGAGTTCCGGGCAAGTACGATTAAGCTTACGCCATTTTGTAAAATGCACAATAACTGTCTTTTTTGGGCTTATAAAGAGGCCTTCGTAAAAACAGCATCTCTGTACCATGTTCAGTACTGCTTTGAGAATGTCAGAACTGGACTTTCAAATCTACCTCCTCGTATGATGGCTGCTATGTCTTCGGCATACCCAACCACATCTACTCCAGTTTCTTTGAGTTCTTCTCAACTGGAGGCTTAAGCAAAGGTCATAGGACGCCTCCTTGCGGGCATCCCCTGGTTGTAGCTACTTACAAGGTCATTAAACGCTGACTCTGTAGATTCATCCGTCTGGTAGGCATGTTAAATCTTGCATAAAAGATACAATTACAAGACATACTCTCTAATACATTTGGTAATGATTTTCTTTATGCTTTTCAGTATGAAGGACACAAGGCTGATAGGTCTGAACGATTTTGGACTGCTCTCTGAACTGTTGCCGGCTTTTTATCAAGCACCAGGTATATAGCCAAAGACCAAATCGCTGCTAAATTACTGTAATAATAGGGGTGTTAGGTGTTCTGAACCTTGTTGCAGAAGAGCTGGAAAGATACCATTTCTACCAGCAGATTTGAAGTTTTAAAGGTAGGAGTTTTAGCCGAATTCAAGGCTCAATCAACTGCTGATAAATATCATATTTGTTTAGAGGTTATAAAATCTTTTCTACTTGGCAGATTTATCTGTTCGCAGTGGTAAGAGTGGCGTGAATTGTGGTTGTTATGAATAACGTAGCCCGGTAAGTGAGTGCTAAGAAGGAGTTCTAGGTTCTCCTTCTGGGTTTTTGTCTGTTCACCATTCTCATGGCTTAGACTACCTAAGGATTGTGGTCTGGCAGTTACAAGATCTTCTGACGGCGACAACTCGAAAAAACATCCTTGATAGAACCACAGAAGTTCCTGAATGAGTCCTATTTAGCCTTCTTAAACTCTTTATTGTAGTTGATAAGAGATAGAGAGTAGAATAGCCAGTCATTATTGCGTTTGGCTCTCTCTTCCTTACGCCTTTTCTACGGTCACTAAGTTAGTTGTTCTTTTGAACTTCTTAAGTTTAAGGCGACAATTGTCTTTAAATGCCTGGGTTATGAATTTTATAACCATTAAGAGATCGTTGAAGGATTTCCGTGGGGTTTTTTGTTTGTTTGTTGTTTTGGACCCACGACTTAGGAAAAGGGTAGTCTATCACGTCAGAGCTCCGAATGCCGTGTTAAGGTCAAAGTTATTCACTGAGGAGGCCAGGTGTCAGTGAGGCTCCGTTCCAATACAGCCGAAATTGTTCCCTGGCTGCAAACTATCCAATAGGCATGGTACGCTTGATACCTTGGATTAGGGGTTGGATACCTCTAATCCATTATTTCACCACAGCCTTTATGACAAGGATAACACTACCAGGAGCCGAAGCTCCTGCTATCATAGACTGTTGTGTCCTAGCAACCTAAGCCTCTACACCACACCAAGGTATCTATCCAGGTAGAGGCGAATTTCACTTTCTAATTATACTTTAAACCTGTAAAGTGAGGGTATATTTACTTTGTGCAAACGTTTGTAACAGTTAGAAATATGTAAGTGAGTCCGGTATAGAAAAGTATACATATGTATTCTTGATAACAGTTGCCTCGTGCGTTGATGTAGCCCTGTTCGTCAATCCGTTCGGCACTCTGTGTGTTGTCTGTAAACACAGAATAAAAAGATGGAGTTGAAATAATTACATGAAAATTGGTACACATGTTAACATGGACATTTTAATTCCGTGCACGGACACGCCTACCTCTCATACAATCAGAATTTGAAATCACTGTATAGAAGGTTTTATTTAAGCTACAGAAATGACATTTAAAATATGTGCAATTTTTACCAAAACCAAAACTAAGACATGGACGAAAAATGGGCGTGATCCGCTAACAAACTCGCCTACCTCCCATAGAACCCCAAAATTGAAAACTTAAAGCTACAGGAATAAAAGTCAAAAGATATATATTTTATATTAAATTGAAGATGTGTTAAAAAATGGGCATCGTCCACCCACAATCACGCCCACCTCCCATACAACCCACAATAGTAAAAATTATAGAGTTTTAAGAGGTTTATATATTAGCTACAAAGATAAAACGCAGTATGTTAGTATTTTATACCAGAATTAAGATGTGTGCACAAAATGGTCATCATCCGCCCTCGAACACGCCCACTTCCCACGCAAACCAAAATATTGAAAAATTCATAAAAAGGTTTATATATGATCTACACGGGTAAAACTTGGTATAGGAAGAGTTTATATCAAAACGAAGATGTGATAAATTAAAATGGTCGTCATCCACCTTCGAACACGCCCACTTCCCATACCATCCACATTAGTGAAACCTGTTAAAAACTGTGAAGGAAAATACGGATTTTGAAAAAATAAGAATAATATAACAAAGAGAGAGATTACCAATTCCATTAAAGAATTAGACTCCAATAAGTCTCCTGGTCCAGACCTTTTGCCACCAATTTCACTTGTTCAATACTTAGAGCAGTTAATTACGCTATTATTTATTATTTTTAATAAATCCTTGCAATCAGGTGTGTTTCCGTCTTTTTGGAAGTCTTCTCACCTTACGCCAATTTATAAGAACGGTGATAAGAGATCAGTTGAAAATTATAGGGGCATTGCGATATTATCAGCAATTCCGAAGCTTTTTGAAAAAATTATATGTTTCAAACTTACGGACGTTATTAACCCACGTTTAAATGAGCAGCAACATGGGTTCCGTAAAGGACGTTCAACCGCCACTAATCTGACAATCATGTCATCGGATGTTCTTATTAAAATGGAAAAAGGTCATCAGATAGATGCAGTCTATACAGATTTTAGTAAAGCGTTTGATCGTGTTGATCACGAAGAAACTAGAGAATTTTGGTATTGCAGGCTCTTTGCTGAATTGGCTCAAGTCCTATCTTTGTGAAAGATCCCAATTTGTAAAATTTCAAGGAACTCTTTCTAAGAAAATTGTTGTCTCGTCAGGTGTACCTCAGGGTAGCCACCTTGGCCCACTTCTCTTCAACATATTTATTGCAGACATATCTGAAGTTTTGCACGATGTCCCCCATCTCTTATATGCAGATGACTTAAAACTGTACCATGTGGTTAGATCAGAAGTGGATTCAGTATTCTTACAGAACAAGCTTTTATCTCTTGAACATTGGTGTATTCAAAATAAGCTTTCTTTAAATGTGAATAAGTGCTTCGTTATAAGTTTCTCGCGTAAAACCCAAAAAACTTGTAGCAGTTATATGCTTAATGGGGTGGAACTTAACAGGGTCAATCACATTTCAGATCTAGGAGTAATCTTAGATAACAAGTTGCGATTTAACCTTCACTATGATCATATCATATCCAGGGCAAACAAACTGCTTGGATTCATTAAAAGACGTGCAAAAGAGTTCAAGAATTTATGGGTAACTAAAACCTTATACTGCACATTAGTGCGTCCTATTCTTGAATATTGCTGTGTTATTTGGAATCCAGCTTTTGAAGTGCATAGTGAAAGACTTGAATCAATTCAGAGACAATTTATGCTTTTTGCCTTGAGAGATTCATAGAACCTTACCACCATATGAAATTAGACTGAAAATGTTGAATATAATGTCGCTTTCGTCAAGAAGAATATTACTTTGTTCATGCTTTATATTTGATGTTATTAATGGAAACATCGGCAGTGAATGCATTTCCAATAAAGTTGTATTTAATGAACCAATAAGGAGAACTAGATATAAAAAATTGTTAAAAGAATCTCATCACAACACCATTTACGCATTTAACGAACCCATAAATAGATGTTGTAGAATATTTAATAATGTCAGCGAGCACTATATACTCCCCATGTCCAAATCCATGTTCAAGCGTTCCCTTTCCAAATCGTTTTTCTCACCCTAAATATTCATTTACCATCTCTGAATGTCACATCTAAGTCAACCCTCTCTAGTCCCTTTTCTATCTCCTTGTTTCAGCAGGTGTAGAATAACTGTATAAATTATATTATAATGTTTATAACATAGACCTAAGCATTGTATATAACCCCTAATTGTTCTTTTCTTCTTGCCTTTTCTTTTTGTCATGTTCTTGTAATCATGTCGTTCAGGTGGGCGGATTACGCCCACATCGAATTTCATATCGTTGAACACAAAAACAAGGAAAGGAGAGAGAGAAAAAAATAATAAAAACAAAAAAATTACAAAAACTATTAGATTAAGTAAATTGCCTTGTTTGGCCAATAAATAAATAAATAAGAAGTTATTTATATTTGTTTAAGTATATCAATATATTATTCAAATATGATAGGAGGTTTAGGGTATTCCATAGTCGGGCTACACCGACTTTAGAATTTCCTTACATGTTTCGTTATAATTTTGTGTTTGGAAAAACTCAAGTGGGCTCAATAAATTCAAGGTCAAGCTCATAAAAAGTTTAAAAATAAGTATAATATTGAAATTTTGGCCATTTTTTTAAATTTTAACTTAATTTAATCTTCAAAAGCTGATCCAGAGCCTTAATATTTACCGCTTCTACCTCTAGAGTGTTAAAGTGGTATGTTCCTAAGTACACTGAGAAAAAAACACATACCTTGCTCCGGTAAAAAATTTCTCTATTTTCGATATAGAAATTTTCTCTTTTTCAAATAAAATTTTCTTAAATTAGAATAAATTTTCACATTTTCGAAGAAATATTTCTTTACTTCTAGGAAATGGAAATATTTCAATGTCTCTAATAATGATAAGTATTTTTCTCGCACAAAAATTTCGCATTTATAGAGAAAAATTTATTAAAAATGAAAAACTTTTCTTATATTTTGATAAAAAATTCACTAAGAGAAGTATTTTCTTCAATAAAAACAAATCTTTTCTCAAAAATAAAAAGTTTTTTCTCAAAAAACGATATATTTTTCTTTTTCATGGAATCTTTTTATCATTTTTAGAGAATTTTTAGTATCGAAATTAGAGAATAGCATTCTCTGGAGCAAAGTCTATACCATTTTTCTCTAAATATGATGCCTTTTTTATCATATTCCGATAAGCTTTTTTCTGAGTGTAGCTAATAATTCTATCCTTTATTGGCTACGGCCTCTCTGTACTTTGTATTCTCTACACGGTTAAAAATCTTGGACTTAATTTTAGTCAATCCTTTACTGTATATATACGACACTGAAATTGTATTCAAATTTAAACCACGTCAAATACTAAAACTTAATTTTAGTCCCGCATGGACTTAAAATTTCAACCACGTCAAATACTAAGGCTTCGATAACGCTGGTTATCGAACAGCGAATATCGAATGTCAATTTCTTATTATGAGCAGTGCAACCCTGTCGACATATTCGTTGTTGAACGAATTTTCAGTCGAACAGAATTTTGCTTTCGATGGGCTTCATACTGCAAAATAATTATCAAAAATGTAAGTAGTATGTGATTTTTTTAGTTTTCTGACGGCTTTAAACTAATTTTCAACTGTTTTTGCTAATCTTTCAAAAGTTGGAAAAACTGGTGTCATTGGTGGAGGCAAATCCTGTATTTGCCTCTACTTTTTCTTCCATAACTTTCTAAATGATTTAGACCTCAAAAGTTCTTTGAAAGGCTGCACTTACGTGGTGTAATTCATTTCCAAGGGGTTGGAAGCATCCCTCAATCGTTTTCTACTTCTTTTTAATTCCGTAAAACTTTCATTCTCTCCTGAGGAATCCTCTTCTGATGAAACGTCGAACCATAATTTCATCGAAGTAATGAGTATTTCGTTTACTTTTTTATTTTTTCCACAATAAATTTTCAAACAAACCTTGTTAAGTTATCCAAGTGACATTTAGCGGTTAGAAATAAATTATCGTAAACAAGCCTAATGAGCTAAATTCACAATAGCGCTATTCTTTGTCGAAAGCACGTCATAATACGAAACGCAAATTCGATCGTTCAGGCCATTCGACTACAATCGAAAATCGAAAGAAGTTCATAATAAAGGCCTACAACTTAGTTTTAGTCTCGCATGGGCTTTAAATTTAAACTTTTATCGGTTTAATTTTTAAATTTCGTAAACATTTGAGTACTCAATTAGCACGCGCTCAAAATTTTATTCCTTGGCTCAGTTGGTTAAGCGGTTGTCGATTTGAATAATCGACGGTACCTGGTTCGATCCTCAGTCGAACCGATATAAAGTCGATATTATTATAATCTTATATTATACATTACTTAATGTTGAAATTGTTTGTTGCAGCATTTTCATTTTTGTCACATCCTAGCGTCGAACCGTGGACTGCGTCAGCCATGGCATTAGAGTCGCGAGTTCTAATCTCGGGCTAATCTGTAGCTTGCTTGAGTATGAAAAAATTCAAAAAAATACAAAATACAGCTTTTATTACCTTTAAGTTGTTTTGTATTAAATTTTCAACCTGAAGTACTTAAACTCAATTTTTATTCCCAATTTATTTAATTTAAGTACAGCTTTGACGAAAATAAATTTGTAGTATTTTGAAACGTATCAATTTTAATAAAACAAGGTTTAAATAACAATTTATTAGTCCAACGATTGGTTTAAAAATTATTTCAAGATTTTTAACCGTGTATAATTGCTATAGTTTCGATGAGTATTGCTCGAAGTTAAACAAAACAATTCTACACTTGTTTAAACACTCGATTTACTCTCAACAATTTATTCTTGCCCATTTTCGAAAAAAATAATAAAATTATTTTAAACTTATAAAAAAAAATTATAGCACTTGTTTGCACTTTTATTGCAATGCTCTTAAGTGCACTTTTGTGTTGTGTTTCAATAACAGTTTTATAGCTAAAACATGTGTAGCTTTGGCTGCATGACTCAACGTTGAACTTTTAACTCATTATAGCAATTATACTTGCGGCAGCTATAATTATGGCAAATGCTTTAGTTCACATCTGCATACCTTAAATCGTTTTGTTTTGACACTTTTTAAACGACGTCACTAAATTAGTTTTTGTTTGTTTTTTTTTTTTTTTTTGCTTCCTTTAGACTCCTGCTGAGTTGCCGCTGCAAGAGGCGTTTCACGTGATTACCTTACCGATCGGTTATTTTCGCTCAACTGACTACCTGTTAATTTGTTTGAATTTAACCAGAAAAAAAAAAAATATAAAAAAAGTACGGCAAGAGCGAGCAGCTCGTTTGTATTTCCAATCTTGACATTCAATTTATTGGTATTTATTTTTGTATTGTTTTACATTCGCGTATCGTGTTAATTATTGATTATTATTATTGCTTTTGATGCTGTTGTTGTTATTGTCGCACTTGTTTTTGCTGGCGTTGTTGTTGTTGTTCTTGCAGCTATTTAGTAACTAACTCCAAGATTGTTAGCAATTTTAAATAAGTACCTCTTAATGCCTGCTCACTTAAATAACTTGACGTTTTTCTCGCTGCTTTTGCGTGCGAGTGAGATGGCGTTAAAAATTAAGCTGCTGTTGAAGTAAGTTAGCAGCATCGCTCTGATAGCAGTGATAGTAGCGATAAAAGCAAAAAAACAAACGATCGTTAGATAGAGTTCAGCTATTGTTCTGCCATGAGCTGCTGCTGGGACTCTTTTTGATGTTGTTGTTGTTGGTGCTGATGTTGTTGATTTTATTTTTTTTGCTACTTAAATAAATAGTAACTTTTAATTTTAATTATTTTCTTTAATGTCGTTGTTTATCTTTTTAACTCTATAAGAGCAGCAAAACTGAGCAGATAAAACTGTCTAGATAAGATAAAGACTTTATCGTTGGAATAAAGGCAGAAAAAAATCAACAATAAACACCGCATCGTCATTATTATTTAGTTAGATACAGCAGTTATTAAGTGATCTTTAAGATTCTCTCAAAAGAAAATTGTTTCGTTACGTAACTCATAAAAACCGTCAAATCATTTCCGATCTTGAGCGCATCGGAAATAAATTATTTTAATAATGTATGAGAAAATAATTGCAGATATTGCGGGGGATGCACCTTGGGTAAAAAAAAGAAAATTGATGCAGTTAGATCAGCAATGCCAGATTTTATTTTCTAGCATAACGAGACATTTATAAAATGTGTTTAAAAGCTATTTCAAGATATACAGGGTGTCCCGCAACTGAGTGCAACTATTAACGGAGGTGAAAGGTAATGTCGAGTTGAGCAAAATATCGTATGGGAGAGGGGGGGGGGGAGAGGGGTTTATTTTCACATTCTTAGGAGCTACAGGGTTAATTAGTATTTCACGATTTTGATTCAAATTATTGTTTCCAGCACAAAAACTAACTCACAGAAAACTTATTTTATAATAAGTGCTCATTGTTAAGACAATAAAATCACCTTTCTAACGGTATATTAACAAACCCCACCGACTTAACCGTGCTCGTCTGAAGATGAAATCAATCGTTGGAAACTACTAAATTTCAACTTTGAGTCCAAATTTCTCAGAATTTCGCTTTATAAATTGAATTATTTTTCATAATAAATCTTGTAATTTATTCAATTTTCTTTTCAATGACACATAAAACATAAGCATATCTCTTAACATAAAAAAGTTGACCGTACTAAAAAAATTATACTTATAAGAAAACAATGATATTATCTAATGATATTTTATCCTACCTCCATATGTTTTCTTATAATTAAAATTTTTAGTATTATAATTTCATACACTCCAGGAAAAATGCCCAAACAAAGTTATTTTAAAGTGACCAATTTTTTTAGGAGCGTCAACCACATTTTATTAACCTGATCCACGTTACTTTACACTGACTGATCTGGTAAACAGAAGCATGTGTAAAAATAACGCATGGTTTTTGTCTACGCTTTGCTGACGTTCAATTATGCAATAGCATGGCTTGATGGTCTGTGGTTGGACTATCATGCTTGCTCCTTGTTGACCTTGAAATTAATGTCTTTTAAAATAAATGTAAATAAAAGTGTGTTGAAATAAGGATTTTACTTAATGATGAATGGTATAGTTCTGATATTCAATAATAATTTTGTATTATAATTTGTGGTGACCGTGGCATGCAGGTTAAGTGTGTGGCTTAGCATGCTTGGAGCCCGGGTTCGATCCCCAGCCGTGGCGAAAAGTTTGTTTCAATAAAAAATTTTTCTGATCAGTCACCACCTCTCTGCAGACAATGGCAAACCTCAGAGAGTAAATAATGCCATGTAAAGCTTCTTGAGAACATGAACTTTAGCCGTTCGGAGTCGACATAAAACATGTAGGTCCAGTTCTCGGTCAATTGTGTGCAAACATTTAATACACACACAACACAATTGATCATAAGAAGCTCGGTCAAAGTCCTTTCAAGGGCTGAAATGGCCAATTTGTTTTTTTTTTATAATTTCAATAGCTACGCAAGGCTAGATTCGATTCATGTACTGGGTGGTTTTCAATTATATGTTTTTTGTTTTACATTATTTTTCAATATTTACGTATTTCTTTTATGTAAATGCGTCGCTAGTGCGAAAAAAAGTTTTTGGATAAATCTTATATTTTTTCCCCTTGGTGTGTTGTTTTTACCACTGTCGGAATGTTTACACGATGTTGCAATTCGTGAAAAATTTTTCAAACACTTGGTATGAAATTATTAAGCTAAGATTTATTTTGGGAAACTTGAATATATTGTGACGTTTGTTAAATATATGTAATTATTCGTTGAATAAAATAAAAGTTAATTTTTTATAAAAAAAAGGATTATATCAAATATTTAAACTATTATAACTTCTTTGCTTTTAAACTTAATAAATAAGTTTTTTGACACAAATTAAACAAATTTGAAGGAGTTTAGTCTTATGAAAAAAAAAATTTAAGGGGGGTAAATCGGTGTAACGAGACTTACTTGGTTAATATGACCTCAAAAGTCAAAATTTTCTTAAAAGACATCGTAGTGCTCGTTAAGCCCTTTTCAACGACATATAACTTTTTAAGATCTGACATGTAATGCTTAAGTTATGCAAAAAAGACCATTTTGGCTGTTTTTCCCGCGGTCCAAAAAAAATTTTTTTTTTGTTTTCGGAATCCTCTCGAGGTCAACTTTAAAATAGGGGGTGGTTTTTTCAAACTTTTTTTTTCGACCCACTCTAACGTACACTCCTACCTCTCATACAACGCAAAAATTGAAAACTGCACTAATGAGCTCATAATTAACCTACAACAATAAAATTAGGTGTGTATATATTTTATGCCAAAAAAATGGGCCCACGGATACGCCCACCTCCCATACAACTAAAAATTTAAAACTCAATAAATAAGCACATGTTTAACGTACAGAGATAAAATTTGGTATGTATGTATTATATATATCAACACAAAGATGTCTTCGAAAATTCGAAAAATGAATGTCATCCGCACACGGCCACGCCCGCCTCCCATACAACCCAAAAATGTAAAACTCAATAAATAAGCCTCTGTTAAACTTACAGAAATAAAATTTGGAACGTTTGTATTTTATATCAAAACAAAGATGTCTTTGAAAATTGTGTGTCATCCGCCCACGGAAACGCCTACTTCCCATACAACGCGAAAATTGAAAACTGCATAACTCAGCTCATAGTTAACCTACAACAATAAAATTTGATATGTATGCGTTTTATACCAGCTCAAAGATGTCTTCGAAAAATGAACGTCATCCGCTCACGGACACGCCCACCTCCCATACAACCCAAAAATTAAAAACGCAATAAATAAGCCTGTGTTTAACCTAAAGAGCTAAAATTTGTCACATATGTTTTTTATGACAAGACAAAGATGGTTTTGAAAAATTGACGTCATCCGCCGACGGACACGCCTACCTCCCATACAACCCAAAAAGTTTAAAACTCAATAAATAAGGTTATGTTTGTCATAGAGAAATTATATTTGGTATGTATGTATTTCATACCAAAACTAAGGTGTGTTCAAAAATTGGGAGTAATCCGTCCATGAACTCGCCCACCTCCCATAGCGAAAGCACAATAAAGGCATTAACTGTGAGCTACAGGAATAAAACTTGGTATGTGTAATTTTTTCTCAACATTTAAATGCATATAAAATATAGGCTTCATCCGTCCACGGACAAGCCCATTAACAATAAAAATTTTTTTGTTTTTGAAAAGTGGGTTTAGGGTATTTCATAGTCGGCCTAGACCGACTTTAGACTTTCTTTACTTGTTTTCAATTAAATTTTTGTTTGGTACGGTTTATGGGTTGGAGGCATCATCGGGCCGTTTCTTTGTCGAAGATGAAGATGCAAACACCGAAAATATCAACCTTTTCTTAGGTTACTACTCTTAGAACCTAAGATTTAGGTCTCTCAGAATCGTCAGTCTTCCGACTACTAGGCTTTATTCATAGCTCCAACTGGTTCACATAGAGTAGGTAAATAAACAAACCCCTGGTATCAATTGTGGGGGGTTAACAATTGTTAACCCCCCACAATTGATACCAGGGGTTTGGTAAACAAAAAATTTGAATTGTGGGGGGTTCCACTCCTTGTTTTTTTAATCTTCGCAAATTTGCCAGCAGGATTAATTTAGTGAATTTTGGCTTCAGACCAATACTAAGTTTTGATGAACCTTCATATGTAGCTTAAGCCCAGAGTCTTTTCGTTCGAGTCTCGAGTTTTAAAGAAGGTACTACGTCCCGTTCTTTAATGTCCATAGTTTTTTTCAGCTAGAACATGTTAGTAAATGTTGGTTTCGTACCAAATCTTTTACATTTAAAGAGCTAAGTCATATCAAAGAGTACAGTTGTATGGGAGGTGTCACGCCCCTATGTTGAAACGAATTTTTCTATGCCTATTATTGATTCGGATTCTTTTTAAACATTTGGTCAAAATGTCTTTCTAGTCCGCTGATTGGTTTACTTGGTGCAGAAGGTAAAACATCATTAGTCTAGATTAAACAAGTAAAGAAAGTCTAAAGGCGGTCTAGGCCGACTATGAAATACCCTAAACCCACTTTTCAAAAACAAAAAACAATTTATTGTAAATGGGTGTGTCCGTGGGCGGATGAAGCCTTCATTTTTTATGCATTTAAATGTTGATGAAAAATTAAAACATACCAAGTTTTATTCCGGTAACTCACAGTTAATGCCTTTATTGTGCTTTCGCTATGGGAGGTGGGCGTGTTCATGGACGGATTACTCCCAATTTTTTAACACACACCTTAGTTTTGGTATAAAAAACATACATACCAAATTTAATTTCTCTATGACAAACATAACCTTATTTATTGAGTTTTAAACTTTTTGGGTTGTATGGGAGGTAGGCGTGTCCGTAGGCGGATGACGTCCATTTTTCAAAACCATCTTTGTCTTGTCATAAAAAACATACGTGCCAAATTTTAGCTCTGTAGGTTAAACAGAGGCTTATTTATTGCGTTTTCAATTTTTGGGTTGTATGGGAGGTGGGCGTGTCCGTGAGCGGATAACGTCCATTTTTCGAAAAAATCTTTGTGTTGATATAAAACACACACATATCAAATTTAATTGTTGTAGGCTAATTATGAGCTTAGTTATGCAGTTTTCAGTTTTCGCGTTGTATGGGAGGTAGGCGTGTCCGTGGGCGGATGATGTCCATTTTTCAATACCATCTTTATTTTGTTATGAAAAACATGTGTGCCAAATTTTGTTTCTGTAGGTTAAACAGAGGCTTATTTATTGCGTTTTCAGTTTTTGAGTTGTATGGGAGGTGGGCGTGTCCGTGGGCGGACGACACCCATTTTTCGAAAACATCTTTGTGTTGATATAAAACACATACACACCAAGTTTAATTGTTGTAGGTGAATTTTGAGCTTATTTATGCAGTTTTCAATTTTTGCGTTGTATGGAAGGTAGGCGTGTCCGTGGGCGGATTCCAAAAATATTCAATAGTGCAGATCCTTGAGTCCATGTGATCATGTGTACCAAGTTTCATATAATTATCTCAACTCCTTCTTCTTATCCTGTGTATACGGACAACACACAGCCGGACAGACGGACGGACGGACGAACGGACGGACGGACATGGATAGCTCGACTCACGTGGTGACGCTGATCAAGAATATATATACTTTTCTATACCGGACTCGCTTCGTTCTATGCGTTACAAACGTTTGCACATAGTTAATATACCCTGACCTTTCAGAAAAATTAGGTCTGGTAATTTTGAGGAAAACACAAATAACTGATTCACAAGAACAAGTGCACTAAAATTTATATTAAATAATAAAATGATTACAGGTGCACTAAAACAAAACGATTTTTGGTCAAATTCTTTATCAATAAAAAGAGTTATTTAAAAATAATTATAAGGCTGAGTTAGTTTTGAAACTCAACACAAGGTTCCATCGTAGAGACTTCGTCACTTTTGAAACTAAAGTGTGAAATATTTAGAAACATTAGAAATATTTTCCATATCATCCAAAAATTTGGCATACATGTAGAAAATGTCGGAAAATTTTATTCCCCACGTATCTACAATATCTGCTTTTGGACTTGGCCATTTTTGAATCAAGACCCATTGTTTAGTAAATTTTTTATGAATTTTTGCTAATTTTTGAAACTAAGCAATTGTTAAATATTGCTTAAAAAGAAAAGTTATTTAACTGAAACTTTGATATAAGATAAGATTGTATCGAAACTTATAGTACAAAAATGCAAAAATGCTTTTTCAATTGCAACTTTACTCATATAATTTGCAAATTATTTTATCACCTTCAAAATAATCACCAGCAATCAACATTTGCCTGTAACATTGTAACCAGTCTTTAAAAACATATTCATAAGGTTTATAATCAAGAAGTATATTTTATGATTCTATTACCTTATAAATATCCCCGATTAATAGATTAATACATATCAAAGTCAGTCACTCTTAGATTACAGATTTTGAAAAAATTCATAAATTTTGATCAATATAATATCGAAAACCCTTTAAATAGCTTTATCGTTGCAGATGTCAGAACAAATTTGTCTGTTTGATTCAAAAAAAGTTTTAAGTAACTCGTTAATACATCCAGACGCAATAAATCAACGTCAAACGTAAGTTCAACAAGTTTACCTATTTTCATCCGAAGGTTTTTTTTTTTGTTTCAATGAATCACTAGTAAGCGAACATCTTATCGTTAAATTTCCGTTTATATTGTTGTATATTGTTTAATTTATAATTGGGTTTATTTTAAAAGAGAATTTGAAAATGCTGATAAATTATAAACACGTCATTTTATTGACAAAACTCAGAAAAAGTTGTAGCTTTATCTATAGAGCAGATATTTGTTTTAAAAAAATAGCCCTAAACCAAAGAATTTTACAGATACTGTAAAAAATTGTCTAACCGATGATGATGATGTGCTGAGAAGATATAAATCAATTTTTTGATTTAAAGGCAAGGTATTTAAAGAAAGTTAATAAGGAACACAAAAGCTTACAAATGAGTGCCATAAAAAATTTTAGTCTACTAGATGTTGCTGATTTTGCAGAAATTTGATTTGTTGTCAGTTGAAGAGCCAAATATTATACTATGCCTAAAAGTATGTGATGCTTTTTAAAAAATAAGAAAATGCTTCAAGCATTGCACAGTGGCTGAGACTCATACATATTTTACTAAGAATTAAAAATTATCTCCATAATTATCGAATATATAAAACTACATGTGTTATATATGAAAAAAATATAACGATCTCTTTATGCTGCTAGTTGAATGCGAATTTCTAAATAAACATACATGTTTTAATTTATTTTTAATAAATATTGAGATTGAGAAACTTTACCGGTTTCCAGCAGTGTATATTTTCTACAGTACTGCCTAAGTTCAGTCTTGATTTAAATATTGAAATAATTTACCAACATTTTAAATGTACCATTTTATCAACTAGCAAATCTGTTGCTTGAATTCCATCAAATAATTGTAGTCTTGGATAAAAGGATTATAAAGATTTACCCTACCCTTTATATTCTTTGTGAAATGTTTTATATGTTTATTTATAAAATACATAAAAATTTGTTTTCAAAGTTTAAAGGGGACATGACACCTGCAAGAACTCATCCTCATTCTCATCTTCACCCTTATGTTGAAATTATGAAGTTAGGGTTATTTTTGGTGTTAACAGTTCTTACCAATCCTTGCTTTTCCTTAAATGTTTGTATGAAACCCTGTCTAAATAGTTTTTTTAGCTTTTATACATATCTTCTTATATCCTTTTATCAGACATGCACAACGAAATCAACAAAATTTTTTCGTTTCGTTGAAATAGAAAAATAAATTATCAAAATTTTTTCGTTTTTTATATAACGTTAAAACTTTATGAAATCAAATTTCGTTTCGTTGAAAAACGAAAAATTTTCTATTATTTTCTCCTATGCTACAAAAAATTTCTTCTGATACAAAAAAAACGAAATTTTTTTGTTGAAATTAACTTTATTTTCAACGGTTGGTTGGGAACAAAAACGATATACAATTTTATATCGTTTTCTCTGAAACGAAATAAATATTTTATTATTAACAAAAAATATTTCGGTTATCGTTAAAATTAACGTTAACGTGCATGTCTGTCTTTTGTCCTATCCTCTCTGAAAATCTTGTCGTTATCCTTGTCTCAAACTGTATTTTAATGCTTATCGTAATTATTGGTTAAACCCTTATCCAAAACCTGGTCCTAATTCTGGCATTAATTCTTTTCCTTATCATTCTCCTAATCCTTGTTGAAATCTTATCTCAGAGGAGATCCTAGGGGGGAGGGGGTATTTCCGCCAGGGGTACCAACATTTTGGGGGTGACACCAATTCGATATTTTTTTATTTCTAAAATACTTAAGTTAAAAAATTTGCGCCCAATTTTTTAATTGCTGTTTCGAAATAAAAAATTATTCTTACAAGTCTAAACAATGAGGAGAAAACTTTAATAAGCGTTAACAAAAAAAAAAAAAAAGGATTCTTAGATTTAAGATTTAGCGAAACTTTTCTGTAATTTCACTTGAAGTATAAAATTTTGACTTTTAAAATAGTATCTGCATCTTTTTATAAATAAGACAGTTATGTTGGTGTAAAAAAAAAAGACTTTTTGCGAAAAATTACTAATTTTGTACGGAAAATTATTCAAAACTTATCAAATTTCCAGAGAGAATTAACAAAAAATTCTTTGATTTTAGCGAAACTTTTTTGTAATTTTAATTGAAGCATTAATTTTTGATTTCCAAAATATTATCTGCACTTTTTTTCAACAAGCATCATCAAAATGTGATTTTTTAAAAAAAATTGTCATTTTTTTTTAAGAAATATTTAAAATATATCAAAATTAGGAATTAAAAAAAAAATGGATTCTTTGATTTTATAGTGATACTCCCGAAGAATTTTGTAGCGATGAAAGTCAGTAGTGATATGACTTTTGGATTTTTTGTTTATATGCACACATTCATATTTTACTTTTTATTTCACATTTTGTTAATACAAAAAGTTTCAAATCTTATTTATCTATTATAAATAAAATAAAATGTGCCTGAAATATGATAGGTTTAAGAGAACCCAGTATCTTAAGCTCTTACCAATTTCTATAATTATTAGTACACATCTTGAACACTATTATTCTAGCATTCTCACTGAGTTTCGTTAGGATCGGCTTATTTTTGCAAGTACCTCCCATACAAAATCATGTAAAAATTGAATATAGGTCATATTTATTTATACCATTTTCAGTGCACTACTATTTTTCTAATTTTCTAGCCTTCTGACCAAGTTTAGTTTGTTAAGATCAGCCAACTTTTGTTTGTATCAAAAAAAAAAAAAAAAACAAATTGGCCATTTCAGCCCTTGAAAGGACTTTGACCAAGCTTCTTATGATCAATTGTGTTGTGTGTGTTATTAAATGTTTGCACACAATTGACCGAGAACTGGACCTACATGTTTTATGCCGACTCCGAACGGCTCATGTTCTCAAGAAGCTTTACATGGCATTATTTACTCTCTGAGGTTTGCCATTGTCTGCAGAGAGGTGGTGACCGATCAGAAAAATTTTTTATTGAAAAAAACTTTTCGCCGCGGCTGGGGATCGAACCCGGGCTCCAAGCATGCTAAGCCACACACTTAACCTGCATGCCACACTTAACCTGCATGCTTGTATCTCCCATACAAAATAATGTAAAAATTAATATAGGGCCAAATTTGAAATCGATCCGAGTAAAAATAACGGAGATATGACTTTTTAAGTAAGTGTACCTCGAACGTACAAATGCACGTGTACAAAACTTTAAAGCGATTTTCTCACAAGTAGTGTTTTCAAAGTTCGTGTTCACTGCCATTCAAAAACTACTTGACCGATTAATTTCAAGCTTGGTACACATTTTGTACATAAAAAAACTTCCGCTACGTTTAATTAAATTTTTTTTTTGACGTAGAATTATGTCTTATAGCGCGGTTTGTATGGGGTCGTTTTAACAGACTTTTATAAGGCCATGAAACTTTTTTGATAAATACTTTAGGGTATACCTACAGCCTTTAATATTCATCGTTCAAAGATAATAAACATACTGAAATATCAGATATATCCTGCGCTGAATGAATATCTCATTTTCGATTTTGTCACTATTATATTAAAGTCACAAAACAGTAAAATATAAGAAGAAAAATGCACGTGTTCTTATAAGAAAATCAATCATCAGCTGCTTATGCTGTGGCTGCTGCTTTCTTTGTTTTTGTTTCGTTGTTATTGCTTGTGTTGGTTTTGTTTTGGTTCTCTATTCCACGGCATTGGTTCTCTATTCCACGGCATTGGTTCTCTACTTCACGTGAAGAGGGTGATCCGATTAGATTTAACTCTTATGAAAAAAATGACTTGCATCATATTTCGTTTTGTGCTATAACCCAATAGATGGCGCTATCTGTTCGCTGACATGATGTATGCATCTAACGATCGTTGGTTATTGCGTCTAGTAGAAAGTAGCAGAACTAAATATGTAAAATGAACAATCTTTTTTTACCCCTTCATTTTGTATCACGAACAAGCACACCAACGATGAGCAAGACACGAGAAGCACGACTTTATTGCATACAAAAATGTATTGCTTCTCGTGTCTTGCTTATCGTTAGGGTGCTTTTTCGTGATACAAAATGAAGGGGTAACCCCTTTATGAAATGAACCAGGTTTCGTTCTGGATAAATTGTTGTTTTTGTTTTAAATGCAAACTAATTTGGATGATCAACCACATACATCCTACTACTCATTTGTAGCTCGTAAACTATACATCGGACAGAGACAAAAGTGGCACCCGTGGAAAGGCCATTTACTCAGCTTGAGATATAGCCACCACCCGATTTCTTGATTAAACGGGGCATTCGCTTTATTTTAAAATTAAATTGAAGTAAAATTGAGTGTAGCTCGCAAACTATACATCAGACAAAGACGACAGTGACACCAATGAAAAGGACATTCGCATAGCCTTCTTTTCAACTACGTCAATGAACTCAACCTAAACTTAAAAAAATGATTGAAAGAATTTGACATTTCGCTTGTTTCTTTTACTTGCTCTATTTATCATGCTTACTTTGAATTTCTTCTGTGTTCTGGTCTCGATAAGAAGTCCATCACTTGAGTGTTATTAATTTATTTATTAATTTTCAGAAGATAAATAAAAAATATTTATGTGCAAAATAGACAAAACAATCGGATTAAAGACAAAGCAGAAAGGTTACTATTTAAACAGAATTTTACGATACTATCGAAACTATTTCTTTTTTTTACATTAAGGGGCTTTTTCATCCACAACATGGCGGAATTTTTCGTGGAAAATAGCATTTTACACTTTGGAGGGATATCAAAAATTTTGAAATGAAAAAAAAATAATCATAGAACGTTGGGGGGCGGATTTACTTTATAAGATTTACTTATACGATACTTTAACTGAATTTTCATGGTTTTAGTGATAAAGCAAATTGTTATTTTTCTAAGACGTTCTGGGACAAGCTCTGTCACCGGGTTTTTTTTTCAATATACCCGCATGAAAATTTAACAGAATATTGTCAAAAGTACACTTAATAATTTACAAAAGATTTGAATAAATCCGCTCAATCCATACTCTTAAAAAAATTCACAAAAACAGTGTTTATTTTTTACGCTGAAACCCTTACCCATACCTTAATTAGTTTTACTTGTTTAACCTTCCATAAACAAGGAAATAAATAAATATGAACATGAAAATGTAATAATTTTGTGGTTGTTTTACAAATTGTCATGGTTTGTCATCTGTTTTTTTGTTTTGAAAACATAAAGATAATAATAAAACAAGTAAAGAAAGTTTAAAGTCGGTCTAGCCCGACTATGAAATACCCTAAACCTACTTTTTCAAAATACAATAATAGCATTGAAAATAGGCAAGTCCGTTGGCGGATGAAGCCCACATTTTATATGCATTGCAATTTTGATGTAAAATTTACATAAACCAAGTTTTATTCCTGCGACTCACATTATATAAAGCATTAAGCTTTTATAGTGTTTTCGGTATTGTGGATTGTGTGGGAGGTGGCCGTATTCGTGGATGGATAACGCCTAACATCTAAGTTATGATATAAAATACAAACATACCAAATTTTATCTATGTATGACAAATATACGCTTATTTATGGAGTTTTCAATTTTATGGGTTGTATGGTAGGTAGGCGTGTCTGCGGGTGGATGACGCCCATTTTTCAAAAAATTCTTCGGATTGTTATAAAAAAAACATGCGTACCACATTTTATCTTTGTAGGTGCAATAGAAGCTTATTTATTGAGATTTCAATTTTAGGGTTATATTGGAGGTGAGCGTGCCCGTGAGCGGATGACTTCAATTTTTCAAAAACATCTTTGTTTTGATATGAAATACCTACGTACCAAATTTTATTGTTGGAAGTTTATTATGAGATTATTTATATAGTTTTAAATTTTTGCGTTGTATGGGAGGTGGGCGTATCCGTGGGCGGATGACGTCCACGTTTAAAAAAAATTTTTTTTGTTATTAAAAACATACGTACTTAATTTTATCTCTGTAGGATTAACAGAAGCTTATTTATTGAATTTTAAATTTTTGCGTTGTATGGCAGGTGGGCGTGTACGTGAGCGGATGACACCCATTTTTCAAAGACATCTTTGCGCTGATATATTAAATACATGCTTATCAAATTTTATTGTTGTAGGTGAATTATGAGCTCTTTTATGCAGTTTTACATTTTTGGTTTGTATGGGAGGTAGGTGTGTTTGAAGTGAAACTTCTTTGGTGGCGAGTGAAATTTCAAGGTCTCTTTTTCGTGACGCTAGGCTAACGTTTTCAATTCATATGAAAATTTTCAAAAAATGAAAGTCGCAAGCGAGAATTGAACCCTGACCACCGTTGCTCAAGAGTCGAAATCTACACCTTTACGCCACGTAGGCACATGATAAACTAGCAAACAAAGTTTAATTAAAACTGAACGCGTAACATTCTGTACGTAACATTAATTTTCATCCGAAAAGTATGCACGGAAAATTTATTTCTTAAAGCTTCAAACGAAAATATTTAGGCATAGAGATACATCCAGCGGGAAAAAATTCTACTGCCTGTTCGCCGCATAATGAGCTTAAAGCTTAATTTGGTTCGTTGATTGTGTTAAAAAACTTGACAGATGATTGACAACATGCAAAAAACATTTAATTCAATATAATAATAAAAGCAGAAAGTGTTAAAAGTGCAATATATAAGACTGCCGAGAATAGTTTTTGCCAGCCAAAAAGCGTCTCAAAGCTAAGAAAAATAGCTAAAAGAGGAACAGAACGCGTTCGTAAATATAAAGAGCGAATTAGAGCTCTTAAGCATGCAGCCGCTGGGTCTGCAACTAATGATGAAGGCAAGGTGATTGCAACATCGGCTGAGTTCCAAAATGAATTTTTACGAAGCATCAGTGTATTTTGGTGAATCTACAAAGAACCCATCCCCAGAAAAACACACTGATGCTTTGTAAAAATGTATTTTGGAACTAAGCCATCATCTCAACAAAATTTTATAGCCAACCAAGTTGTTACACTCAACAATCAACGTTCGCTGCTTTACGAGGCCCTCACTCAACATAGCAATTATTATGATCAGGAAACAGGAGGTAATAATCAACAAGATTTGCCTTTGCTTTCGGAGGCTCCTTCAACGAGTACTAAGCAAATGCAATCTAGTATTCAAAAAGTGACAAGCATGTTGAGAAGGCATTCGAAAGCAACTAAAACTCCAACTGAACTAAAACAAGGACCGAAAATAACTGTTATTTTACAATTTTCAAATTGTTAAAGACTTTTTCATATATACCATTATGTTACAAATGTCCTCAGCCTCACGAATATTAAGTGCCTTTTAAATTTTAGACTGATTTCTTAAAAGTTAAAATTTAAGTGTTTATTTTTTGCCTTGAAGTTTTTTGGAGAAAATTTTTTGACTTTTATTCTATCGGTCAAAAATAGCAGTTATTTTGTGACTTTAATTTTTTCGGTTAAAAATATCAAGCAATTTGTGTTTTTTTAAAGGCCGCTTGATAGATTGAACTGTTGACACCATGTATAAAATGCCTCACCGATGAGATGAAAATAATGGTATCAACATTTTTTGTAGTAGGTAAAATGACTTGAACAAATATAAATTACCTGATATTTTTGACCGAAAAATAAACGGCAGAAAATAACTGTTATTTTTGACCGATGAAATAAAAGTCAAAAGTAACTGTTATTTTTGCCCAAAAAAACTAAAGGGCACAAAATAACTTTTATTTTTGTTGGAAAAAATAAAAATTAAGAGATAAAAGAGATACTTAAAAGAGATACTTTCGACAAAAACCATATTCGGTGCAGTCCCTGGATGCAAATATTGAATCAACAGATTATTACTCCATTTCGTATTGATTGAATTTCTTTTCAGATACTTTCTCTCTCTATTTCACACTAAAATCTCTCTTATTTCTTGCTGTTAAAGAAGTTTCACTTCTGCCACGTGCACACGCGAGTTTTTTTTATGTTAGGTAGGCGAGTCCATGGTCGGATTCCAAAAATATTGCAGATCGTTGGGTTCATATGACCATGTGTACCGAGTTTCATGCAATTATCTCAACTTCTTGCATTCAAGAAGTCCGTCTTCAACGACAGACGGACGGATGGACGGACGGACATGAATAACTCGATTCACATGGTGACGCTGATCAAGAATATATATACTTTTCTATACCGGACTCGCTTCGTTCTATGCGTTACAAACGTTTGTACAAAATTAATATACCCTGACCTTTCAGGTGTAGTGTATAAAAAACACTAAATCGCATCGAATTGATTTCTTACTGCATTTCGAAATTTCTTATAGGGTTGACACCATGACTATCCGCCCCGGGTGATACCAAGCCTAGGAACGCCACTGTCTTATCTAAAATCTTTCGTTCTATCCTTGTTTTTGTCTTAATGCTAATCATTGCCCAAAACCTTATCCTTGTGAGAACCTGAACCTAATTTGGCTTTATTTCTTGTCGTAATTCTTGATGAAATCCTTGTGTATATTAAATTCTCGTCCTTATCTTTGCATAAATGCTTAAATCCATGTGCAAATCTTCACCCGAATCCATTTTTTTTTTTAATTAAGTAAAAATGAAATTTTTGTTTTTTTTGCTTGTGCTTCATAATCGATCTTAACCGTAGTGCATTAATATTAAGCTAAGTACCATGCAATTAAACTATGCAACGATAATGCATACACGTTGCAATAAGTAGCTCTCCCCAGAACAAAAAGTGATGATTTGTTTTTATTTTTATAATGAGGCCAAATATAAAGTCTTTCCATAAAAACTACGTTACAAGTTATATTCATCGACTAATCTTTCCATGCAATGCGTTATTTGCATTGCATAATATTTTCCGTAGTTCTCATTGAGAAACATTTAATGCAACGCTGTTTCGTCATAATTTTAAAGATTCCTGTAGACGTCATGAATTTTTTATATATTCTGCCAAGAGGGCGGCCTATAGTGGTTTCTCATTACTCTGACCGTAGCACTAATACTCAGCTCGTAAATATTCATGCAACACTTTTGCAGTTTCGTTGCTAAAGCCGCTCTCTCCACATCATGATGCCGTTAATTTTACAATTAATGTTAGTATGAGATTATAGAACTAATATCTACACTCGAACTATAACTTCCACCATAGCACCGAATAAGAATTCAAGAATTGAATAATAATTCAATGTAAATGTCTCACATAACTTTGTCACGTCAAAATAATTTCATTTATTCTTTTCACCAGACAGAACAAGTTCAACAACAAAATCGTTATGTTTTTCTCTTTTTTGTTATTTAGAAATTATTTATAACAAGTAAGCTAAGTAATAACTTTTGAAATAAATACTATGCACTAAACAAGATTAAGTATAACTTAGTATAATTCTTTATTAAAAATATAAAAAATAATAATTTTTTAAAAATTAATCAACATTACAATGAAGTGAAATTTTCAAGTGAGGACGCTGTCGTATAAGTACAATACTTAAATGAATTATAATAATTATAAGTATACAATGTAAAAACTGAACTTTTATATATCGTTCGGTTCTGAACTTAAAAGTACGGTTGAGTATAATATACTTCATATTATGAAAATAGCATTTTTTCTGTCGTAAATATTAAGCCTACGAAATTCTATGGATTTTAGTTGTGGCAAACATGTTAACGGTAGCTTCAACTTCCGAAGTATTCGAATTAAATGCATTACACAAAAAATGTCCGCAAGTCAAAGCTTATTTCGGCAATGTTCGAATTTCGATTTTCAGCCATGTTTTAAGTCACTTAAAGCTCGCTTCAAACTGGCTGGCGCTGCTATCCATAACTTAAAAATGAACTTAAACTAAATAAAAGTTAACGAGATATCAGCGGTATATTGGTTAGTTTAACTTCAGGTACTACGTTCCCATAAGTGGAACTTCCGTGCTAAGTTTACCATCGTGCAACGAACCCGAATCGCTGCCATTCTGTAGAGGCGCACGATTTTCACTGACATTTCCCAGACGACTGTTGCGTAAACTATATGTGAAGTAGATAAAAAGACCTGCAAAGTTGTAGAAAGAAATAAATTTAAGTTTATACCAAGCAAAAGGAATGACTGTACTCACCTATTGCAATCCATATACAAAACCGCAGCCAGGTCATAATGTCCAGACCATTCATCAGATAGATATTAATAAGTATAGACAGCCCGGGTAGCCAAGGTACGAATGGCACTTTAAACGAAAGCAGACTGGACGAAACTGGTTGACGCGATATGATGATTAGAGTTAAGATGACAGGAACAGCGGTTATTGCCAACAGCACAAAGTTAAGTACGCTTAACTGCTTGAAATTTATGAGCACTTGCGTAAATAGAAGACACCACAAAACTGCAAAATATACAAAATTTTGAATGATTTGAATTTTCAAACAATGCTCAAATCCAGTCACTTACAGTAAAGAGTCATGGAAACGGTCACAATGCGACTTGTTTTGCGAGTTGGCACCATTGAGCGATCGAGATTGAAAAGTTGTCGCCAGAGCGCACAGTTTGACTCATTAGGATCCACCAGCATGCGTCCATTGCTTACTCGGCGACCATAACGCTCATCGCATTCATAGCGTAGAATGAGCACACAACTGGCAACCATTGAGTAGGCCATCAACGTGCCAATTGACATCATATCAACCAATTGATCCAAATTGAAAATGGCAGCCAGTAGGCCGGTTAACAGACCCGTTAATAACGTGCCATTAAATGGCGTCTTGTATTTATCATGAATCTTGCCCATGAACTTAAAGAGCAGCCCGTCGGAAGCGAGTGCAAATACAATACGTGGCAATGGAAACATGGAGCCCATCAAACTGGCACACAAGCCAAACATGGCACCGAATGTAACAATATATTCGGCCACAACCCAGCCATAAATGCGGAACACATGTGGCAATGGTGCCTTTTCATCCTGTTCATAGTAGGGCAGCATCATCGTAAGCACTGTGGAAACGCCAAAATACGCCAGAAAGATCATGGCCAGTGAAGTAATGACCGCAAATGGAATAGATTTTTTGGGATTTTTAGCCTCCTCGCCAGCGGTGGCAATACAATCGAAACCAATGAAACCATAGAAGCAGGTGGCAGCACCTTTGATAATACCTGTAAAACCGTACGGCGCAAAACCGCCTTCACCATAGCCCTCGGGTACCGAAGATTTTGGCAACGCCCAGTTGCTAGATGAGACTAGAAGTAAAGATGATGTTAGAGTAAAATTGTTTAAAGGAAAATTATCGCAAAGTCACCTTTAAAGAGTCCCGCAACGATTACGAAAAGCACCACGCTAAGATTGAGCATTGTAAATACATTATTGACTCGCGTCGATTCCTTGGCTCCTAACGCAATGGCCAAGGAGAAAAGTAGCGTTACACCGAACGCTAAGAAATCCGGATATTCACTCAGACCCGTGATATGTATAGGTATGTGTTCTTTGAGGAAGTTTTCCATCGCAGAACCGCAAAGCGAGTCCAGATATAAACTCAGCGCCTTGACAACACTGGCGGAACCTGAAAGAAAGGACTAATAGTGAATCAAAATTGCCCAAAATTAATTTTTTATTTATAAGTTATCAAAATTTTGTATTCAAGTTTTTTAATTTTCATTTTCAGTAATAAAAAATATTTTGTATAAGAAAGTTTAATAAAAATAAAAAGTACCTATTTAAAAAAATGTTATTAAATAAAAATAGTAAAACTATAGTTTTCTATCAGTATGTTTGGCGTTGCTGTTTTGCATAAAAATGTCGTTTTTAGTCGATTTAAGGAATATATCCAAATATATCTTATAACCCTAATCCAAAATATATCAGGATTAGGGTTATAAGAGCCCTCGTGAACCTCTACATAATTAGTCCTTTGCTTTATACACCTTTTTTGATGAAAAATTCCTAACTCATACCCTCGAAAACAGTTTCAAGCCTTTAACAAAGAACATTCGAATTTTAATGTCTTACACCCACACGGTTAAAAATTTTGGACTAGTTTTTAATCCAAAAAAAAAATTGGTTTAAAGCAATTTTTAATCCAAAAAGTACTATTTTTTATTCCATACTTTAGTTTAATTTGTTTTTAATCCGAAAAAGTATAAGTTTAAGACTATTTTTGGACTACAAATTTACATTAAGGTAGTATTTTCAGGAAAAAGTATTTATGTTACCTAAGATTGAAAACTACTTCTACTACGAAATTTACGCTAAATATAATTGTTAATGATGTTAAAGCATCCGAAGTTTATTTTTAATTAAATGAAACAAATCGTTTATTAAAATCTGAACCAAATTATTATTATATTCATTATTAGTTCTTTTTATTTTAAGAGTTGCATTAATGCTCAATGCAATTAATTATTTACATTTGGCTAAGTCAAAACGGAAAAACTATTGATGATCAGTACATGTTGAGTGGGAAAAAGTGGGAATAAAAAGTTAATGTTTTCTTTTAATTGCATCTTCAACTCAAATTTGGATTATATAAATTTTTCAGTTTGCAAGCTTCTAAACTATTTGAATATTAAACTTTTGTCTTTTCGGTTAAGAAAACGTTAAACCTTTTTGGATTAAAAAGTAATCCTTTTCGGATAACAATATTTAAAACTTTTTTGGACTAAAATCTAATCCTTTTTGGATTATAATATTTTATACTTTCTGTGGATTAAAAATTATTCCTTTTTGGATTAAAAAATTTTAAACTTTTTGCGGTTTAAAAATAAATCCTTTTTGGATTGGAAAATTAAAAACTTTTCATTAGATTAAAAAGAAATCTTTTTTTGGTCGTGTCCTATATGTAATCCAAAAAAGTTTAAAATTTAGACCAAGATTTTTAACCGTGCACTCTTGTTTTTTTTTCTATGTCCACCAACACTCATCTGAGCTAATGCCGTTAAACCTTTACATAAACCTTTGCTGACGAATCTGCATTCTCGTGAAATGGAAATGCACCTTGAGAACTTTACTTTCCCAGGGTCGGGAAATTTTAGGCCGTAGAAAGAAGCGTTACACATGACATATTTACAATAAAATTATTTGTAATCGAAAAAGATCTATTGGGAAGAATTCACCACTCAATTGATATTCTTATAAACTTAGCAGAACTAAGTAGAATCCTATCCAAGGATTATTCCATTTCAGAACCGAATTTAGAATGGAGTCTATAGGCCCTTATTGACATATTTTCCCGACTGTACAGTTGTAAGATTCAGATCAAACTTGAAGGGCACTATATGGGCATGTGGCAAACATGCTCTTCCTTGCACAAAAAAAGCCCATAAAACAGGGCTTTAGAGGATTAATATGTCCCACAAAAATATTTGTTATAAAATTCTACCATAAGTCTCTGCATACACCAAAGCCCATAATTCAACTTAAAGCCCAGATATAATTTTTTTTTAGCACCAATTATGAATAAGTTCGGAATTAACCCTTAAACAGATTGTTAGCTTTCACTGATATCTGGCGTTCAAGTTGAATTATGGGCTTTGGTGTATTCAGAGACTTATGGTAGAATTTTATAACAAATATTCTTGTGGGACATTTTAACCCTCTAAAGCCGTTTTTTATGGGCTTTATTTGAGTCTTTTTAATGATGGTACAAAAAAGACCCATACACTGAAGAATTAGAGGGTTAGAGTTCGCATTTCGGCTTTTCATGCTTTCACCTCATAGAAAAAAAAGAAGGTAAGACTTTGACATTCAAAGTAAGACTTTGATGAAACATGTCGATAGGCCCCATTATCACAAAAGAAAACGTTCTTTCGAGCCATAAGTAACTTTCCATCTTAAAAATCTCCAGGCCTTAAGAGAGCTGGATGCACACTTCCTCATGACAATATTCACATATTGTATACACCTTAACTATTCTCTAAGAAGCTGTAGAATAGTCAAGATTATATTCATTCCAAAAGTCGGGAAAAAGGGCTGATTCTTGGAATGAAGATAATCTTCACTTGGGGTATTGTTATAGACTTATAACAGCCTTATTCTGGTGATTGACAATTCCAAATTTGATGACAAGATAATCTTTTATGTGCTTTTATTCATACATGCAGCTGAAAATCCAAACATTTTTAACATAATTTTTTGTTGTTATTTATACCATTTCTGATGTTGAGAATAACTTTCAAATAATAAGCTTTTGCGCTTGTCAATAAATTAACAATTGTCAATCACCAGAATAAGGCTGCTGAATGAAATAAATTAAACTGCTGGAATTATTTAGCACTTACACCCTTGATATTGACCTATGAGAACTAAAAAGTCGCAAATCATAAGTCTTTAGCACTAACCATTGACGGTAACGTGTGCTTCATTTTCAGTTTGAAGAAGTAAGTTCCAATGATTTCTTCAGCATTTAAACCACACACGACAGTACATTTTTTGTATATATAAGGGAGCCTGGAAAGTCTCTTTAGCAGCTTTGACCGAGCTTCTTGTGATCAGTTATATTGTATGTGTTTTTAAAGTTCTGTACAAAAATAATCCAGAACTGCACTAACATGCTGACTCCGAACGGCTTATGTTCAAGTTCTCACGAAGCTTTATATGGTATATTTTACTCTCTGAGGTTTGCCATTGTCTGCAGAGAGGTGACGGCCGATCAGAAAAATATATTTCTATTGAAAAAAACTTTCTGCCGGATGTCAGGATTGAACTCGGGCTATCTTAGTTCATTGGCTGCACGCCATGCACTAAGCGTGCTCGGCCAAGGCCGTCAAAATATCAAAACATTCATAAATTTGACAAAAATTAATGTATTTACTTTATATTGTATTTACTTTGATATTTTAAACTTTCTTCTTAAATTTAAAAAAATGTATCTATCAATATAGTGAAACCTAAATAACTTCGAATATGCTTCAACACGGCCGTGGGGGTATTTTTAATTTGGGCCAGTTGAAGATTATTCTTACTAGTCATACCCTCAACCAAAAAGGTGAGGGTATATTAATTTTGTGCAAACGCTTGTAACGCATAGAACGAAGCGAGTCCGGTATAGAAAAGTATATATATTCTTGATCAGCGTCACCACGTGAGTCGAGCTATCTATGTGCGTCCGTCCGTCCGTCCGTCTGTGTGTTGTCCGTAAACACAGGATAAGAAGAAGGAGTCGAGATAATTGGATGAAGCTTGGTACACATGGTCACATGCACCCAAGAATCTGCACTATTGAATATTTTTGGAATCCGCCCACGGACACGCCTATCTCCCATACAACGCAAAAATTTAAAACTGCATAACTCAGCTCATAATAAGTCTACAACAATAAAATTTGGTATGTGTGTTTTTTTTATCAACATAAAGATGTCTTTGAAAAATGGACGTCATCCTCTCAAGGACACGCCCACCTCCCATACAACCCAAAAATTGAAAACGCAATAAATAAGCCTGTGTTTAACCTACAGAGCTAAAATTTGGCACATATGTTTTTTATAACAAAACAAAGATGGTTTTGAAAAATGGACATCATCCGCCTACGGACACGCCTACCTCCCATACAACGCGAAAATTGAAAATTGCATAACTCAGCTTATAATAAGCCTACAACAATAAAATTTGATATGTATGTGTTTTATACAAACACAAAGATGTCTTCAAAAAATGGACGTCATCCGCTCATGGACACGCACACCTCCCATACAACCCAAAAATTGAAAACGCAATAAATAAGCGTCTCTTTAACCTACAGAGCTAAAATTTAGCACGTATGTTTTTTATGACAAGAAAAAGATGGTTTTGAAAAATGGACGTCATCCGCCAACGAACACGCCTACCTCCCATACAACCCAAAAAGTTTAAAACTCAATAAATAAGGTTATGTTTGTCATAGAGAAATTATATTTGGCATGTATGTATTTTATACCAAAACTAAGGTGTGTTCCAAAATTGGGAGTAATCCGTCTATGAACACGCCCACCTCCCATAGCGAAAGCACAATAAAGGCATTAACTGTGAGCTACAGGAATAAAACTTTGTATGTGTAAATTTTTCATCAACATTTAAATGCTTATAAAGTATAGGCTTCATCCGCACACGGAGACGATCATTTACAATAAAAATTTTTTGTTTTTGAAAAGTAGGTTTAGGGTATTTCATAGTCGGCCTAGACCGACTTTAGACTATCTTGACTTGTTTTAAAATAAATTCAAAAACATGACCCTAATTTTATTCCACACATTATAATATTACCTTCTAATGCAGTGATGCCCAGAAAAATTATATGAAGAGTGCTACAACAATTAAAAAAAAAAGCTAACAACAACAACAAATCTTTGGATTCGTGGCACAATAATTTTTCTTACAACATAAAAACAACGAGCATAAAACCTACATCTGCGCCAGCGCAAAAGTTCATAAATATTGAAAAAATAACAAAACAACAAAACGAATCCTTCAATGTGCGAAAATACAACAATCTTAATATATAAAAGAAAAGCGTCCTGCTCCGTTGTTATTGCTATGTATAGGCTGAACATGTTAGCCTGGACCAGAACCTGTTTTGCTATTACAGTGCATTTTATATGAAAAAATTGTAAGCCTAAAACTATGCACACAAAAGTTATTTCATTAATATCAGTAAGGACACATTGACGACAACTGGAACAAAATAACATTTGAGGTGATTTAAAAATTTTATATCGTCTGCTACTTAGTTATTTTGAATACGACCCGTCGTATGACGCGCTACTATACTAATAAAGTAATAAGAAGTAAGGGTAAAGCAGAAAACTTCATTCGGCGAATTACAACAATCATTGCAATATTGAAGTTGTTGTAAAGAGTGGAGCATATTAAAAACAACAACACGAATGCTGGCAGCGCCCAAGCAAAACAACAAAAGGACATACAAACAACAACACCTATGCTGACCGTGCCCAAGCGCACAAGTTAAATTGTTGAACACACAAAAACAACAACGTCAGTTGTTGGATCTTTAAGAAACAATAAAGCAATAAGAAGCAATCATATTACTTCAAACTGAATTCGTCGAATTACGACAATCATGAAAACATCGAAGTTGTTGTAAAGAGTGGAAAGAGTTAGGAGCTGGGCATCTCTTGTCTAATGTACCAAAAACTTGTAGAAGTATTGAGAAATTGTAATTTTTGTAAACTAACGCGGTATCAATACTTGGTTATAGCTTATCTCGTGTACTTTTTTGTAGAATTCGAATTTTCAGACTTATGACGGTTTCTTTTCTCAAAAAAATGTTGAATTCTTTTTACCCTAATTGATTTGTTTGCCTTTTTTTCGTTCTTATCTCAAATAAAATTATGACCTCTGAAATTTTATTAGGTTCATTTTTCCAAAATATTGACCTTAAAAGTAGAAAAAATGCAAAATTTCTGCTCTCTCTATTTCGACTGAAATAGAAAAATTGACAATGACCTCAAATGCTACCAACTGAATAAACTAAATAAATGACATATGTGTAAAATAGCACAGTGCAACACAAAAATTCAAAACAAAAAAACACTTATCCCAGCCGAAAGTACTCGATGAGAGGGGAAAAGTAATTTCTGGGTTTTGCTAGATTGGTTGCCGTTCGTTTTTTATGAGCCTCTATAGTTTGTATGGAGGCTTTGCTATATCTACATTTGTATGGCAAAATCCGTATCAAGGAGTGGTCGTATGAAGTTAGTATGTAATGGAAAGTTGTTTTATAGGCTACATTTTTCCCTTGATTGTTTGGTAAAATTTTCAATAGTTCAAGAGCTGTAGTCGAAAAACGGACAAAATCGGTGAAAAAAGTGGTAATTTTTTCGACATTTTTGAGGTTTTGAGCATGAAGATGAAATTTTTCCGACCTAATATATTCAGCGTTTTTGTTGGCCGAGTCAAGAGATACAACTTTGCTGAAGACTGCAAAAAAAAAATTCACAGCATTTTTCGAGCTATGGCCATGCGAAAAATAGAAGAAAATTGCAAAAAAGTGCTCAAAATCGAATTTGGCGAAAAAACTATAGAGGCTCATAAAAAACGAACGGCAAACAATCTAGCAAAATCCAGAAATTACTTTTCTCCTCTCATCGAGTACTTTCGGCTGGGATAAGTGTTTTTTTGTTTGGAGTCAAAAAGTTGAATATTGCGTCACAGTGTACACTCAGAAAAATATCCCATGGAATTAATACTAATAATGATTATTTTAATAGTTTTTTACTATTGTTTTTAGTCAATGGTATAGATCACTTTAAATTAATAATATTCAAACTATTGAATCAATAGTCTGTTTCTACTATTATTTTAATACTGTTTTAGTTTTGAGTTAATAGTACATCGAATAAATATTTAATAGTATGTACTATTATATTTAAAGTGGACCGTATTGATTTAATTCGGCGAACCTCATTAGAAACTAATGGGAGCTCTTATAAAAATAATAAGGAAATCCTATTAAAAATCAGTAAAAAAACTAGTGAAGATACTATTATTTTAATAGGATCGTCATATTATATTAAACGTAGTATACTATTAATTCTATTTAATAACCTGATTGCAGAAATAGTCCACCGTATTAAATTTAATAGTATGTACTATTATATTTAAAGTAGACCGTATTGATTTAATTCGGCGAAACTCATTAGAAACTAATGGGAGATCCTTTAAAAATAATAAGAAAATCATACTAAAATTCAGCAAAATACTGGTGAAGCCACTATTGTTTCAATAGGATTTTCATATAATTTTAAACGCTGTAAAGCATCATTCAGTTGGTACCTGCAATTTTCAAAAATTGTAATAATTGAATCCAGCAAACATTTATTAACTTAAACTAGTAAGGTATATCTTCGACTTGGCCGAAGTTAAAATACCCCCACGGCCGATTCTTAAGGGTAAAAGAATCTTAAATTGGAGAGCTTTTTGTATGAGATTTGAGAGATTTTATTATTTTTATGTGTCTTAAATACGTACATATCAAATTGTTTTCCTGGAGCTTTAATATTAGCCTTTTTATAAAGTTTTCAATTTTGGGATTGTATGGGAGGTGGGCGTGTAAGTGGGTGGGTGACGCCCATTTTTCTAACACACCTCAGTTTTGACATAGAATACACAAATACCGAGTTTCAGTTTTGTTACTTTAATATTAGCCTCTATATAGATTTTTCAATTTTGGGGTTGTATGGGAGGTGGGCGTGTTAGTAAATGAATGTCGCCCATTTTTCTAACACATCTCTGTTTTGACATAGAATACATAAATACCGAATTTCAGTATTCTAGCTTTAATATTAGCTTCTTTATAGGGTTTTCAATTTTGGGATTGTATGGGAGGTGGGCGTGTAAGTGGGTGGGTGACGCCCATTTTTCTAACACACCTCAGTGTTGACATAGAATACACAAATACCGAGTTTCAGTTTTGTTACTTTAATATTAGCCTCTATAGATTTTTCAATTTTGGGGTTGTATGGGAGGTGGGCGTGTTAGTAAATGAATGTCGCCCATTTTTCTAACACATCTCTGTTTTGACATAGAATACATAAATACCGAATTTCAGTATTCTAGCTTTAATATTAGCTTCTTTGTAGAGTTTTCAATTTTGGGGTTGTATGGGAGGTAGGCGTGGTTTTCATCCGATTTAGCCCATTCTCGAACTTGATCTTAGTTTTTTAAAAATAAGCTTAAATATCGAATTTCAGCACGATAGCTTCAAAATTACGGCTGTAATCGTGTCCACAGACAGACGGACAGACAGACGGACAGACGGACAGACAGACGGACATGGCTAAATCAACTCGGGTGGTGATGCTGATGAAGAATATATATACTTTTCTATACCTACCACGCCTCCTTGTGGGCGTTACACACGTCGTGACAAAATTAATATACCCCTTACGCAGTACGCGTGGGGGTATAAAAATTGTTATATTTATTAAATTCATTTGATACATTAACATAAAAAATAAAGTGATATTTATTAACATAAAAAATCTTTATATTTATTAAAATTCATTTGGTATATAAAAACAATGTTATTAAATTTTATATGTTTTGATTTTTTTTTAACCTGAAAGCTTTTATTCCGTCTTTTAGAAGATGTAAATGAATTGGAGGACCGTCAAATTCTTCGACATCGTGTAAAGTTAATGTATTAATGTGTGTATGTACTATGTATCTCAACGCCTTTTTCTGACGCGTTCAAAAGCTCAAGAAGTTTCGCATCTGTGAATGTATTATTTTGGCGTTCAGTGGAAGATGACGCAGACACTGGAGTGCGGTCACTTATAACGGAACTGAATTCGATCCATTCCCTGCAAGAGTTTGAAAGAGACAATGTGCTTGCCTACAAAATAATAACATATAACAAAGTTAAATATCTTGAATAGCAACAAGACTAAAAGAAACACTTGCATCTTTTCTCCAGATGTTCAAATGGTATCTGAACTTAGCTCTGGTTCCTAAAAGTGGAACTGGAAATAATTCATTGATGTCCGATTCTGTTGCAACGAGAAGACTTTCAATATCGAAATTATGATCTATAATTCAAAAAAATTAAATTTAATATCATATTCAGTATAAAATAGTAGTTATGGTTAAATAAAATAAGACTAGAAATCATTTTTACCAACAACACGCTTGTAAATTGTTTCACAGAATCCAAATGTGTTACATATTAAATGTTGAAGATCGTCAAAATTAGTACTTGTAAGCTTGTTTAGGGAAGCATCTTCTTTTGTAAAGTCGTCAAGAATTTCTATGTCCGCCTCAGGAGGAATTGACTAAGTTGCGATTCATTTTTTTATTTTATTTTCTTTTAATCGACGATGCCACAACTATTTATACAACTATGCATATATATACTGGATTTCAATCTAAATTTGAAAAGGCACGCACGACTTGCAACGCAATTAAAAATGAGGATCGAGTGAAGAAAAAGGTTAAGAAAATTAGCGATAAAATTAATTTGTATCCTATTGATTTAATAATATACTATATTAAATGAATATAATGGCACAAGTGTTATTCTTATAATTTTTGTATGCAGATTTAGATGCTCTATACATGACTAACAGTTAGTAATCCACACAAGCGTTTTACCCGGAATGTTATGTATGGCACATAAATAATTCAATAAAAGCACTGTTCATTTTGCCACTAGTTTTTGTTTACTGTTTTAACAAATTCTCTTTTTGGCACTTTTTTACTTTTTTCACTATTTTTCTTTTGTTTTTCTTTCAATAGTGTTTGTTTAATTTTAATGTTTTGCACACACGTGTTAACTCCTCAAGTGTTTCGTCTTCACTGCTGTAATGTGTATTGTGCATGTCAATACGCGCAACTCAGCGCTGGCATCATAGCACAGCGCAGTAGCAGCATTAATTTGTAACTGTAATTTATCGGATTTCTTATACGGTGGTCACATTAGTTCAATAGTTCTTCAAATTGATATTAAAACTTGAAATGATTACACTATTAAATCAATGGGATTAACGTTGCTAAAAACCAATTAGAAAATGTAAGCAATTAGAATAATATTATATCTTATAGAAAATATAATGTGAAATGTCCCATAGAACATTAATAGGGGCACCACATTAATTTTATACGGTGTTTTCACTGATTTTTAATATGGTGATCACATAACTTGAATAGTTTTTCACATTGATATATAATAGTTTCAAACTTATTGTTTCTATAGTACAAAACTATTAAATTCCTATTGCTTTAATGTGATTTGGGCCAAATTTTGTTCCTATTAAATTAATAGGGACCCTTTTGGCGAATTAATAGGATCCTTTTTTCTGAGTGTAGTTAACGTCACCATTGACAGTTCAGAAAAGATTGAGCTCTTCTACGGAAAACTTCAAAATTGTTCTCTGGAAAAGAAAACAAATTTTTTCTAGCGGGAAAAAATGTTTTGAATTTGAAGTTTTAAAATTTTTTAATCTTTAATTCTTTTGAAGTATTTCAAAAATGCAGCCAACTGGAAAACATTGAAAAAATTTTGCTTTTTTTGTAATCTATTCTCAGCTTAAAACAGGTCAGAATTCTATGGGTTCAGGTCAAAATGGAAAAAATTCTGCATCGTCAGAGGGCAAATTTTGCGTTGAGAAAAGAAAACGCTATTAGAAAAAAAAGAAATCATAAAATATTTTAGGTTTCATTGAAAATGTCATATATTTCATCTATCTTATAATTTTTGTTTACCCATTTCACTCTGGAAAAAATTACGTTATAAAATCTGAAAGGGTTTTGAAAGGGTTTTAAATAGTTATTTTTCTTTTCAATTAAAATGTGATAATGTAAATCATCCCTGCAGTGTAAAACTTACCAGCAGGATAACCTGAATAGTATTTTTGTAGTCAAAGATCTATGAATATATGCATTGAAATTTCGATACCACCTATGATTTCTTTCTGCGTATAAAACCGGCTCTGTTTCTTCCTGTTTCATGTTTTTCGCTCCGTTTGATGTTTCTTTCTTGCGATCTCGTGTTCGGCTTGCAATGTCTTTTGCTTGCATTTTGTTCGCTAACACTCTATCTGGCTTATGGTATGAGGCCAGTGTGTTCGACTCTTGTGCGATGATCAATGGTTCAAATCGTGGTGACGGCATATAAATAAATTTTAACGGTATGCAATTTTTCCTTTATTATTTGCTTATTTAAATTTGAAAAGCCAAAAATTAAAAAACAGCACTGAAAAAAAAAAATGTCTGGCTGAGGATTGAACCTGCGTTAATCACATCAAATTAACAAGCACTTAACCAAATGAAACACGAAATGAAAATTTTGTGAGCACCCTAATTGTTACTTGAATGTTGAACTAATCAGGTAACTATCATAAACGTATTAGTTGTAAACTTGTTTTCAACTTTTTTCAAGAGAAAAGTATTATTGATATTTTCAATGACATCATGTCATGTTCAAAATACCAGTTGAAACATGGTGCTGGTACTAGCAAAACTGGTATAAGTACTGCTGATTGTCATGAATTAATAAAAAAACATGAATTTGAAATTTAAAATATTTGGTTTTATTTAAGTTTTTTTTTAAAAAATACGATTATACAATCTTTTTATATAACATTTACGTTGAAAATGCACAATATTTTATAAGTACATATAAAAAATGTCTAGAATTATCATAACTATTTAAAATACCATGACATATAAGTAAGTTTTTAGTTCTGATTTTAAAAAATGCAATCATACTTCTCGCATTATTATATGTTGCATACACAAGTAATACTTGTATTATTTTTGACCCGTCTGAAAAAAGCATGCTTACAAAACCTTAAGAAGAAATGCTCTTTTAGAGCTGAACAGCTACTCCCATTATTTCAATGTCTTATTAACTGTTAAATTGGATAAAGTTTAAAAACCTTTGGATTCACATCGATATTTATAACATCGTCGTCGATAATATTGTCGAATTTTCTCTTCAGCTCAGATTTGTGTTGATGATTCACATGTAGTTCACGAGCTGCATTTAGATAGCTGCATTTAATTTTTCGATAACCTAGTAAAGCTCGTAACGGTCTATAGTACTGCACTTCTGTTGAAAGCTTTGAAGTTTTTTTGGGTTGCGGCGCCTTGCGTCTTGGCTGTTTTCTGCTTCTAAATAGTTGTTTGCGAACACGTTGTATGGAATCTTTGTGCGTTGTGCACGGAAAAGGCTTCAGCAGTTGACCAATGATGTACCAGATATAGTAATAATTATGATAAATATAACTGCCCAGAGCGGGCATAAAACTTGTGCCACCTTGACGAAAGTATAGTTCTGCCAGACATTCACAGAGAAAATCACGCTTTGAGGGACTGCCAAAAAGTTTGGAGTTTTCCAAAACTTCTTTGCTGCGCAGCTGTAACATGTTTTGTTAGAAATTTATTTTGATGGTTTTTGTTTTGTATTATTTTTTACGGGATGACTAATCTTAAGGCTTTCACAAGATGTCACGATATGGTGTGACTTTTGTGGTTTGTTCATATTTTATATGATTTTGTCTCAGGGCTAAAAGGTAGTGCCGTAAATCAAAGAATCTGTTTCAGAAACTTATTCCATTTAAAACAGAACATTTTCCAATTAACATCGTGAGCAGACAGGCACTCATATAGTTTCTACCTGGTCCCGCTGTAAACAACAAATTTCTTGTTTACGACATTCATAATTGACTTTATGATGGCATCCGCATAATTGAATTCTTATATAATCGACTTCGCGGAAACGCTCTAAATACTAAAGCAGCAGGATTTAAAGACATTTTTTTCAAGCAGATATTCTAAAAAATTCAAAAAATTCAAAAAATTTGTATAAAAAATTTGCTGTATTACAAAATAAAACAACATTTTTCAAAGTTTCCTTTACATTACATTCCACCGTTAGGCAGTGTTATACCTCAATATTAAGCTATTCATATTTTAAAAATTATTGAATATTTTCCAACCTTTGCTCCACTGTACATTACTTTCACGTGTAAACCCGACATTTCCCCCCCCCCATTAAAATACGTCAGTGTTTCAGTTTTCTTGTGATTAATTTTGTAGATAGTAAAAGTTTATTAAATCTTTGCCGCCAACTATTTAATGCAAAACAAAATTTCCATGTAAACATCACATTAATGCGATAAAGAAGCCGTTGCCAACCGTCTGATAATGATCATAATCAATAATATTAACACAGACAACACACTCGTCTTAAATGATTTTCAATTAATAAATTAATAAATCGAAGGAATTGACAAAGAATCAACAATTGACAACAGAAAAACAAAAGCGAGTAGCACGAAATAAATCTATTTCGAAATTTAATTGAATAGCATGTTCAAATAAGATTTCGAGCATATTTCGAAAGACAAACAAATACACCGTTACTTGTGTTAATTGATCTACAGTATATTGCCCACCCTATTAATTGATTGTGTTATTTAACGTATATAACTTACTCACCGATGGCATACTCCAATATCAGATTCCAACCAATCAAGAATGCAATGAACTCTCCAATTGTCACATAACTGTAGATGTAAGCCGAACCCGCTTTGGGCACACGTGCTCCGAACTCAGCATAACATAAGCCCGCAAATATCGATGCTATGGCGGCAATAAGAAAACATATGACAATGGCTGGTCCGGCTTCATTTTTGGATACCGTACCGGCTAGCACGTAGACACCAACGCCTAGTGTGGAGCCAATGCCGAGTGCTGTCAAATCGAATGCCGACAATACTTTGGCCAATTTCGATTCCGAAGAAGATTCGATGGGCTTTTTGCGCGTGAGCACATCATAGGCATGGGATGCACTCACAAAGGGCATGCTGAAAGAAAAAAAAAGGAAGAGTAATGCCGTCAACAATAGGTTTTTGAATATCATAATTAGAAATATGAATTTTAAATAATATAGAATGTTAAAGAGATACGAAATGAAAAATAAAAAAAAAAAAAATAAACAATGCGCCACAGTTTTTGTACACGGCATCGCACTACATTTTTCTTATAGATTTTTGGTCTCTAAATCGAAAAACGAAAATCGCAAAAAAAAAAATTGTTTTTTGTTGGGTTTTTTAAAAATGTTTTTTTTTTAGGTTTTTCTTGCTTTTTGTAAAATAAGATGATCAAATTAAGCCTTAAAAATTTTCCTACATATTCAACAAATTTTTTTTTGCCTGAGTAGTTTTTGCACTATCAAAAGAAACATTTTGAAAAAATTATTTTTTCCGTTAAAAATCAAATTTAAAAATTCATAAAAAGTCGATCAATTTAAGATTTTCTTTACAAACTAATACACTTTCTTACACGTAATATAGTCGATTTTGATATTTAAAAAACTTCTATAAGTTTTTTCTTAACATAAAAAAACAATTCAAATATTAGTTCTCTTAAATTCCATCAGAATAAACAGTCAGAAAATTTAAACACTTTTGTAACATAAAATTTAAATTTTCTTGGCTATGACATGTATTCATTCCAAAGGATAACGAATTTTGTTTTAAAAAAAACGAAGACATGAACAAAAAATGGGCATCATCCGCTCACAAACACACCCACCTTGCATAAAACCCACAATATTGAAAAAACCATAAAAAGGTTTAACCACGCACACCTCTTCTACTACTCACATTTAAAATTTTATAAAATGGTCTATATATTGTCTACAGGAACTAAACTTTGTTTGGGAGAATTTTATATCAAAAATAAGGTGTTTTGATAAAAATGGGCGTCACCCGCCTATGAACATGCCCGTCTCCCATACAACCCAAATTAGTCAAACCTGTTTAAAACTGTAAAAGAATACATGGATTTTGAACAAATAAGAGGTTAGGAATGAGGTTGATTGACTTCGCCGCAGCACGAAACATGGTCGTTAGTAGCACTAGATTCAAGCATCTCAATATTCATAAGGCCACTTGGCTATCCCCTGATCAAAAAACATGCAACAAAATTGATCACGTTTTGATTGACGGAAGGCAATCTTCCAGTGTACGTACGATTCGTGGTGCTAACTTAGATTCGGATCATTATCTTGTCGCAGCCAAGATCCGCACACGTCTGTGCGCAGCTAAGAATGCTCGCAATCCTACACAAAGAAAGCTAGACGTCGAAAAGCTGCAGTCAAAACGGACGACTCGACTCTCACTCCTGCTTCAAGAAATCACTCCTCCGATCGACGATATATGCGGACAGTGGACTCTATGCGTACGGCTGCCGAAGAGGTGATATGCTACCACCGCCCTCGCCGAAACCAGTGGCACGACCAGGAGTGTCGTGCCGCCACTGCAGAGAAGGACATCGCCTACAAAGCCACCTTGCAGTCGGTTGTAACGCGTCTCTTGTCTTTTAAATGGCGACGCTCACAACAATCCCGCCAGTAGAGATGATATCCCGGAAACCCCAATTATGGATGACAGCGTTGAAGTTCCGCTGCCTGACTATAACGAGGTCTTAACAGCCATAAAACAAAAAACAAATTGGCCATTTCAGCCCTTGAAAGGACTTTGACCGAGTTTCTTATGATCAATTGTGTTGTGTGTGTTATTAAATGTTTGCACACAATTGACCGAGAACTGGACCTACATGTTTTATGCCGACTCCGAACGGCTAAAGTTCATGTTCTCAAGAAGCTTTACATGGCATAATTTACTCCCTGAGGTTTGCCATTGTCTGCAGAGAGGTGGTGACCGATCAGAAAAAGTTTTTATTGGAAAAAACTTTTCGCCGCGGCTGGGGATCGAACCCGGGCTCCGAGCATGCTAAGCCACACACTTAACCTGCATGCCACGGTCACCACAGCCATAGCTCGGCTTAAAAACAACAAAGCCGCAGGAGCCGATGGTCTACCGGCTGAGCTGTTTAAGACCGGTGGCGAAGCTCTGTTTAAATGCATTCACAGACTTCTATGCAGAATATGGTTGGAAGAATGCATTCCAGATGATTGGAACCTCAGTGTGCTCTGCCCAATTCACAAGAAAGGCGATCCCACCATTTGCGCCAACTACTGTGGGATTAGCCTTCTAAATATCGCATATAAGGTCCTGTCGGGCGTATTGTGTGAAAGACTGAAGCCCATCGTCAACCAACTGATTGGACCTTATCAGTGTGGCTTTAGACCTGGAAAGTCCACCAATGACCAGATCTTCACGCTCCGACAAATCTTGGAGAAGACCCTCGAAAAACAAATCGACACACACCACCTTTTTGTCGATTTCAAAGCCGTCTTCGACAGTCCAATTAGGAGTCACCTATACTCTATCATGTCTGAATTTGGTATTCCTGCGAAGCTAATACGTCTTTGCAGGATGACACTGAACAACACCAGCAGTGGAGTGAAAATTGGGAAGGACCTCTCCCTTCCTTTCGATACCAAGCGAGGTTTCAGACAAGGTGATTCCTTATCGTGCGACTTTTTTAATATAGTCATGGAGAAGATCATCCGAGCTGCTGACCTGAGACGCAGTGGCACAATTTTCTATAAGAGTGTTATGCTGCTGGCGTATGCTGATGATATTGACATCATTGGTCAAAATACGCGCGAAGTCAGTGCAGCATTCTCCAGGCTAGAAAAAGAGTCAAGTCGAATGGGTCTTGCAGTGAACGCAGATAAAACGAAGTATCTTGTGTCAACAAACAAACAGTCCCAGCGTCTTGGAAACCGCGTCACTGTTGACAACACCTCCTTTGAGGTAGTGAAGGACTTTGTTTACCTGGGATCCAGCATTAACTCCTCCAACGATATCAGTATTGAGATTAAACGAAGGATAACTCTTGCCAACAGGTGTTACTTTGGGCTCAGTAGGCAATTGAGAAGCAGAGCTCTCTCTCGACAAACAAAACTGACGCTCTATAAGTCAATAATCATGCCCGTCCTATTATACGCATCACAAACCTGGACGTTGAGCAGCTCTGATGAAAGGACTTTGGAAGCGTTCGAGAGAAAAATCCTTCGCAAGATCTATGGTCCAATCTGCGTCAATGGCGAGTACCGAATACGATGTAACCACGAGTTGTATGAGCTATATGCCAACATCGATATAGTCAAGCGTATTAAAATAGAGCGGCTTCGCTGGTTAGGTCATGTCGAGAGAATGAACGACGAAGCTCCAGCGAAAAAAAATATTGGATTCGGTACCCAGCGGTGGCCAACCCAGACGAGGAAGACCGCATCTCCGTTGGAAAGACCAGGCATTGGATAACCTGACAACGCTTGGAGTTTCCAACTGGCGCCAGCAAGCGCACGACAAAAGAGGCTGGCGCAAATTCTTAGACCAGGCCAAAACCGACCAACGGTTGTAAGCGCCATCTAAGTAAGTAAGTAAGTTAAAACACTTGGCTTGGCTGGTTTTGGGAGATAAGCGTCGTGAAAGGATGAGAGTGTGGGATTTTGCATTTGCAGAGAGATCATTTTGCACATCTCTTGGAGATAAGTTAAAGTTTTCATGGTAGATAATGAAAAATTTTTTCAACTCTAGTGGATCCTTTGGAAGACCTTCTTGATGTATTGACTCAATAACACTTGTTTTTGTTAGACCATGTATACAAATAGTATCCGATTTGTTTTGTAGGTATGCATGGTACAAGTGTATATGACCATATAACATCGCTTACTAAGCGATAAACCGATAAACCGGCCATTGCTACTTATTTACTCAAGATTTTTGGTTAACTTAGCTTGCGGAGGTAGGAGAGGAACAATAAATGGAGTTGTTGAGACTGTATTGGATTGATTTGGGATGGGTGGTTCTAAATGAAGATGTAGCAGAAGATATTTGTTGATTCATAATGATTAAAACTGCTTCGGTTGTAGGAAGAGATATCTGGGATCTTCGTTTTGTTGAAATGTCCAACGTAACGGCATTTCCCATTCGGTATATGGCAACATGACTTCCGCTAGTAAGTACCATCTATTATACCTTCCATATGGTGAATTGGTCCAAATCCAGATGGCGAAAAACACCCCACGCCAAAACATTTGCTCCTCCAATTTAAGACGTTAGGCCACTCTAGAACTTTCGAAAAATGAATAGATTTTTTTAAATGTTCTCTTATAATATCAAAAATGATGTCTTAAAAGATGATGTGCCGGGAAAAATTTTTAAGAACTTCATTTTTTAATTTAAGTATAAGACCGCCTGGTTGGCACTTGAGCCCTGCATGAATATATTCGCTAAATTAATATACACTGTTTCACTGCTGTAAGAGCAGACTGCAAGCGAATAAATGAGTGCATTCAGCAGAATATGTGCAACGTAGCTGCTCCACAACTCCACATCTACTCAAAACTTCAAACGCGTTTATCTCAAAACAGCATTTTTATATCCTAAACCTGAAAGGTCAGGCTATATAAACTTTGTGCAAACGTTTGTAACGCATAGAACGAAGCGAGTCCGGTATAGAAAAGTATATATATTCTTGATCGGATCAGCTCGTGAGTCGAGCTATTCATGTCCGTCCGTCTGTGTGTTGTCCGTAAACACAGGATAAGAAGAAGGCGTTGAGATAATTGCATGAAACTCAGTACACACAGTAGCATGGACCCAAGAATCTGCACTATTGTAAATTTTTGGAATCCGCCCACGGGCACGCCTACCTCCCATATATCGCAAAAATTGAAAACTGCATAACTTAGCTCATAATTAACTTACAGTAATAAAATTTGGTGTGTACATACTATATATGTTTGTATAACAGGTTTTCGAAAAATGGGTGTCATCCGCCCACGGACACTCCCATCTCCCATACAACCCAAAAATTGAGAACTCAATATAGTATAAGCTTCTGTTTAACCTACAAAGATAAAATTTGGTACTTATGTTTTATTATAAGAAAACAAAGATGGTTTTGAAAAATGGACGTCATCCGCCCACGGACACGCATACCTCCCATACAACCCAAAAAGTTTAAAACTCAATAAATAATATTATGATCAAAACTAAGGTGTGTTCAAAAATTGGACGTAATCTGTCCATGAACACGCCCACCTCCCATACAACCCACAATAGCGAAAGAACAATCAAGGCATTAAGTGTGAGCTACAGGAATACAACTTGGTATGTGTAAATTTTTCATCAACATTTCAAAGCATATTAAATATGGGCTTTATCCGCCTACGTACACGCCCATTTTAAATACTCTTATTGTATTTTGGAGAGGTAGGTTTAGGGTATTTCATAGTCGTACTATACCGACTTAAGACTTTGTTTACTTGTTTTCTTTCTTTACTTTTCTTTACAATTTTCAACCGATTCACTTGAAACTTGGAATATATCTTGAAAAGTATATTGTCTATGGAAGTACGTAGGATTTTTTTTTAAAAGTGCACCATTTGGCCGAAAATCAATATATTAACAATATTCTACGTACTTCTATAGCCGATATTATATATACTAAAAAAAATCATTTGCCAATTATAAAATTACAGAAGTTATTTGTTCGCCCGTGGACCGTCTAAAATACGAAGACGTCTGCCCAAAAACACTGCACAGCCGCCATTTTGAAATTTAACGTTTTAAAAAATTATTGTATACAGTCACTGATATGTATAGTAAACACCCATTTTCGGAATCTTGATTTAATCCGTAGTATTTTTGAAAAAAAATCAAAAATCAAAGTATGCACATTTTTCAGACGTCTGCAGTGGCCTAACGCTATAAACAGTTTTTCGAAAGTAGCGTCTAACGGGTTTTCTACCAGCTGTTCTTCTTATCTTCAGCATTTCATCGGAATTCAGAAATTTTGCATTTGGATTCGTTACTAAATAACACCGTATTTCACTTTTCCAAACTCCAATTAAGATGGTTTTTAGCTAAGCAGCGAGACAAAAAACCAGCTTCTACGCAGCGTATTACAAGGTGGAGCAAAAGTAAATATCCAATAAGGGTATTCACACTGCCTTAGGTAGTTGGGTAGATTGGCAAATGCCATAAATTTTGTTTTTGTAAAAGTGCCATTCTACCCAAGTACCCATCTACCAATCTACTCCAGCTGACCCCCTGACTTGTTTGGGTAGATTGATTGAGTACTTTTTTCATGGGTTACTACCTTTTCCAAAAGTAGGCAATAATTGAATTGACAAAAAAACTAAAACAAAGTAAACAAATATTAAGTGAATAAAATAGAAAAATGTGTTAAAATGAGTCATTTTAAAATTTTTGAGATAAAAATTATTAAATGCCGCAAAGTTCACGTTAAAAAGTACTCCTATATAAAATAACATTTTTACGCATTTTTTACGTACCTAACGCCTTAATTGTGCGCTCATAAAATTACATGAATAATATGGTGGCAACTCTTTTCTAGCTGTCACTCATCTCTTATCATTCTACAAAGTACTCAATTGCATTTAAGGGTGCTCGCAGTAATCAAAAGTACTCAATCTACCCGTACCCAACTACCCAAGTCAGTGTGAATACCCCTAATGTTCTTTTGCTGTAATTTTTTTATACCCTAAACCTGAAAGGTGAGGGTTATTAACTGTGCAAACGTTTGTAACGCATAGAACGAAGCGAGTCCGGTATAGAAAAGTATATATATATTCTTGATCAGCGTTACCTCGTGAGTTGAGCTATTCATGTCCGTCCGTCCGTCCGTCCGTCCGTCTGTGTGTTGTCCGTAAAAACAGGATAAGAAGAAGGAGTTGAAATAATTGGATGAAACTTGGTACAAATGTTCACATGGTCCCAAGGATCTGCACTATTGAATATTTTTGGAATCCGCCCACGGACACGCCTACCTCCCATACAACGCAAAAATTGAAAACTGCATAACTCAGCTCATAATTAGCCTAAAACAACAAAATTTGGTATGTATGTGTTTTGTAATAATACAAAGATGTTTTCGAAAAATGGAGATCATACGCTCACGGACACGCTCAACTCCCATACAACCCAAATATTGAAAACGGAATAAATAAGCCTCTCTTTAACCTTCAGAGATAAAATTTGGCAGGTATTTTTTTATGACAAACTAAATATGGTTTTGAAAGATGGACATCATCCGCCCACGGACACGCCTACCTCCCATATAACCCAAAAAGTTTAAAAACTCAATAATTAAGATTATGTTTGTTATAGAGAGATGAAATTTGGTATGTATGTATTTTATTTCAAAATTGAGGTGTGTTCAAAAATTGGGGGTTATCTATCCATGAACACGTCCACCTCCCACCAATTTTTTTTTTAAGAAAAGTAGGTTTAGGGTATTTCATAGTCGGCCTAGACCGACTTTAGACTTTCTTTAATTGTTTTTTATTAAATTTGGTTATTTGCCAGAACTTCGGGCGACAGGTGATGACCGTGGCATGCAGGTTAAGTGTGGCTTAGCATGCTCGGAGCCCGGGTTCGATCCCCAGCCGCGGCGAAAAGTTTTTTTCAATACAAAATTTTTCTGATCGGTCACCACCTCTCTGCAGACAATGGCAAACCTCAGAGAGTAAATAATGCCATGTAAAACTTCTTGAGGACAAGAACTTTAGCCGTTCGGAGTCGGCATAAAACATGTAGGTCCAGTTCTCGGTCAATTGTGTGCAAACATTTCATAACACACACAACACAATTGATCATAAGAAGCTCGGTCAAAGTCCTTTCAAGGGCTGAAATGGCCAATTTGTTTTTTTTTTGTTTTTCGGGCAACAGGTTCTCGCGTTCTTGGCGAATATTTCCTTAAGGGCTTGAGGTGTCTGAGGCTTGTTGATGTACACCCGCGACTTTAAAAAAATCCCATAAAAAGATATCTAGAGCGTTTAAATCGGGTGTTCCGATCGGCCAGTGCAAATCACCAAAACGAGAGACTAAGCGATCCGGAAATGTTTCCTATTGGTAGTGTTAGCGTTTGTACGAAAACTTAGGTGACATAATAGGATTTTTTTTATGTTACACACTAAATTTTTTAAATTAAAAAAACTAAATTAAAGTGGCTTCAGTGGTCTTGAAATAGTCGACTTATTGTAAGTGATATTTTATTTTTATTTAGAATGTGTCTTTTTGTTGAATTCCAGCACTGTAGTAAGTCACTTATTGTGCGGTTGCTAAAAAGCTTTTTTAATCATAACCGTTTCAATTAAAAATTAAATTTTTTGAAAAAAATACTTTGACACTTATAAATTTTCAAATATATTGTATGAATCTCCGATATATAAAAAACCTTAAATAGATTTAATAGATCTGAAACCTTAAATAGATTCCACTGAATAGAAGTTGAGTGGAATATGTTATGGCCAATACTTTTTCCATTTAAAACAAAATGTCGATCAGAATGATCAAATTTAAAATTTTTTTAATTTTTTAATGTTGAAAAGTTATTCTTTAATCACAGACTCTAAGACAAGATTAAGCTTTGAGACCACGATATAAAAAGGTTTTAAGTTTTTATGACAACGAGGCAATTATTATAAGAAAAAAAAAAAAAAATTAAAATAAGAAAATAAATAGGGAGCTTTTTTTACTTTGAATTTTTCACGGAATTTTGGATTGTATAAATTTTTTCAAACTTTTATTCGCATCATTGGAAAGAGCACTCTCGAAAATATGAAGTACGATATTTCTCATAAAAATAGTTCCTATCATAAAATAGTACCAACATTTAAAATATGGCAGCAGCAGTGAAAGTATCCGTTCTGACGTAAAAGACTTCAGATGCTACCAACTAAATTGCCTAAAACTATATTGCATTTAAATTATCATTTGTAATGCAAATATAATAAATTGGATTTACAAATTAAGTAGCATTTTAACGATTTTTGAGTAAATTAATAAATGTTTGCAAAAATCATAACTTGCTGTCGCCATAACAAAGCCATTAGCAGTCACAAAAATCAGACCCTTGACAATGTAAAAACTAAAATGATAATAGCAATTATTATCTTCATGGGTCTAACATTTCACAGAGTAAATATTTTATAAGCAAATAAAGATAATAGAAATACTAAGAAAAAAAAAAAAAAATCAATGAAGGAGAAAATTATATAAAAGAAAGTATTAGCAACAAGTTGTTAATTTATTAATATATTGTGCACTTAATCAACACTTAGGAACGTGTTAATTTAAGCTTGTGATATTAAATAATTAAATCGGCTAGAGCATACAAAAGAAACTTTGCACTTTATATGTTTATATTTAGATAAATATAAGACAAAAGTTAATAAAAATTCTTTAAAGTTTTTAGGAAGCTTCTTTTTTTTAAATTATGCGCACCTGGCTAAATTGCTGTTAGTTGTTGGAATAATATTTTTGGTAATTTAATAACTGACTTATCCTCTGTCAACACTTTTTAAAAACGACACAAGTAATTATATAAATTTTTTTCTGATTTTCACAACCAACACTCAAGTACTTTCCAACATTATTTTAAGTTTCAAAATAATATTTTTTTTATCACAATATTTACTATATTTTCGCAAAATTTTGCTTTTTGTTTTTTCAATTCAATCACAACATTTTTTAAATTTTCTTTTAAATTTTTTAAAATTTTTATTTAAATATTTATTGCTGTTGCTTTCCGTCAAAACTTAACTTCCGCTGTGGCAAAAAAAAATTCCGCGCGCGCCAAATTCAAAACGTATTCTGAATTCTCGCGCCTGTTGAGCGTGCTTTAAATAGTTGTGCAAAATTTGCCACTTGTTGCCGCTTGCAAACTTCAAGCTTTACGTTTGACGTTTTGTTATAATTATTATTTGTTTAGTTGACGAAAAATTAACGCCTTCGCTGTTGCTCTTTTGTCTTTGCTTAAACTGCGACGATGTGGTGAAAAGCTTCTCTTTCTATACTCATTCTATACTCGAATATTTTAAATAATAAGTAGTATTATATTGTCAAAGGCACTGAAATTGATTTGCATGTTTGTTACAAATTCTTGGAAAAATAATTTATGTTATTTTATTTTTTACTAACTGATATGACAATAATCCGTGATTAAATTTTTATTGTTTCTGTTTTGACTGCTTCTGAGAAAGGTAAAATAGAAGATAATTAGTTTTTTGGCATGTTGGGAAGTGATCTATACTATTATATAAAAATTAGGGTACGAAAAAGTCAAAAGTATACGCTCACCTGTGTCTTTCAGTACACGAGCATGTACTGAAATGTGACGATAGCCGCTCATGAGAGCGTGCATGGGCCGCGTATCTGGCAACAAGAGGCCAGAATGAAACTAGAGCAAAATGGAGTGTCCAAATGAGTCACAAAAATTTGTATTGGTTCTATACTATACGTCCACATTTAGAGATAGTTGAAAAAAGTCGTTCCAACCGACCCTTTTTTCGTCATATACCTTGAAAACAAATGGTTCTATAAAAAGTTTGTGCTTGACAGTTTATGAAAATTATGGCAGAGCAGCTAAAATCCTCCTATACTGGATCCCCGGGCATAGAGACTTTACAGGAAACTGCAAAACAAATGAACTAGCTTGAAATGGTACTACTAAAACCATAGTGAGAGAAAAATATATAATTGTTATATATTCCAATACCACATGGAAATTGGAAATGGAAAGCTCACAAATGAGTTATCCATTAAAAGAACCAACATAAGATGGTCTACGGGAAGCACATGCAAAACGGCGCGTCAGGTTTAGCCAAATCTGAACTTTGAACGCTCGAAAGAACCAATCTCCCTCAGAAGGAATCAAATAAATACTGTTATCGGCGTCCTAACAGAACACTGCTTAATTGGTAACCACTCCCAAAGATAAAACATCCTCCATAACGATTTCTGCAAAAGGAGGAGGAAGAATCCACAACACATCTTCTCTGCAAATGCTCAGCGCTAGCTTAAAACCGTCACCTCTTTCTGGGGAACTGGTTTTATAGTGACCTAGATAGTCTCTCAAAATCTTCGGTCTAGAGACTACAAAGCTTTATTAATAGCTCCAACTGGTTCAAATAGAGTAGACAAAAAATTAACCCTCTGGTATAACAATTGGCCTAATTAGCCTATGTGTGTCTCATAAGAGACAGCCGTGTCAACCTAACCTAACCTAACATATAAATCTGAACAGCCAAATATAAACCAGGTGCCTAGGTTCTAGCATCGTCAAAAAACCGTTCGCATCGAATTTGCTAAAAACAAGTAAAGAAAGTCTAAAGACGGCCTAGCCTGACTATGAAATACCCTAAACCTACTTTTCAAAATACAATAACAGCATTGAAAATGGGCGTGTCCGTAAAATTTACACACACCAAGTTTTAATCCTGTAGCTCACATGTTAATGCTTTTATAGTGTTTTCGCTATTGTATGGGTTGTATGGGTTGTATGGGAGGTGTGCGTGTTCGTAGACGGATTACGTCCAATTTTTGAAAACATCTTAGTTTTGGTATAAAAAAGATACATACCATATTTGATCTCTGTAGAATAAACATAAGCTTATTATTGTGGAGTTTTAAATTTTTTGGGTTGTATTGGTGGTAGGCGTTTCCGTGGATGGATGACGCCCATTTTTCAAAAACATCATTGTTTTTTTATAAAAATATATACGAACCAAATTTTATCTCTGTAGGTTAAACATGAGCTTATTTATCGTGTTTTCAATTTTTGGTTTGTATGGGAGGTGGGCGTGTCCATGGGCGGCTGACACCCATTTTTTGGAGACATTTTTTTTTATATAAAATACATTCGTACCAAATTTTATTGTAGTTGTAATGCAGTTTTAAATTTTTGCGTTCTATGGGAAGTAGGCGTGTTCATGAGCGGTTGACGTCCATTTTTTAAAAAACGTCTTTGGTTTGTTATAAAAAACATACGTATTAATTTTATTTTTGTAGGTTAAACATAAGCTTATTTATTGAGTTTTTAATTTTGGACTATATGGGAGGTGGGCTTGTCCGTGGGCGAATGACATCTTTCGAAGACATATTTTTTTTGACATAAAATACAAAAGTTTCAAATTTTATTGTTGTAGGTTATTTATGAGCTCACTTATGTAGTTTTCAATTTTTATGTTGTATGGAAAATAAGCGTGTCCGTAGACGGATTAAAAAATATTCAATAGTGCAGATCCTTGGGTCTATTTGAGCATGTGTATTAAGTTTCATGCAATTATCTCAACTCATTCTTCTTATCCTGTGTTTATGGAAAATACACGGACGGACAGGCATCGGACACACGGACTCTGATCAAGAATATATCGATGGTTAAGCGCACTAAAGTGATAAGTGAAAAATTTCAAATGTTCAGGAACTTCGATTTTGTTTTTAAATTTCAATACATCTCAATACAAAACACTAATTTTAACTGTGTACTGACACGCATTCACTGGCTATGCATTTTCAATAAATTTACACAAGGTAGATATTATATTGACAGATTGAAAAATGCGCTAAACCAATTTTCGTCAAAAGGTCACCACTTATCACTTTAGTACGCTTAACCATCGATATGTACTTGTCTGCAATAAGGTGCGCAGAGAACATCTTTACAAATTCAAAATATTAAGGGTATTCATGCAACTGGGCAAAACCCTTATAAGCGGTATAAACCGTATAAGTTTATTCTCCTTATAAATGAACTGTCAAAGTTTGTATGAAGAGCTTTTGCACAAACCAGATATCTTTGTTCAACGATTTAGCTGAGCAAACGAACAGGCAAACTTATAACATCAATCAGCTGATTTATTTTACTAAAGCAAAAGAAAAAATTAGAAGCAGGAGAAGATATAGTCAAAATTGTAAAACTAATTAAATAAAATGGAAGAGGTAAGAATGAAAATTTTGTGAATTGAAGGAATTAAAAAATATTTATATACTTCATTTGCAGAAAGCAAACCCTGAACTTGCAAACAGCTGATATATGATGCAAATGCTCAATCGACTTTTGAGGGATGCTCATGCAACCTGCCTGATAAAAATAACTAATTGCCCAAATTAAATTCTTGCCTCTTTGCATGAATACCCTTATTGTTTTTTAAGTTAAGTACTTAGAGCAATTATGTTAATAATTTTTTTTTTTCAGATTTTTTCTCGAACGAACAAATTTAATTTAGACGGTTCTGACCATCAAACTTTGGTGGTGTCACTCTCATTTTGCTTTGATGGAACTCTGCCGTTAGCCTTTACAAGCATTCATCTGGGTAGCATGAATCTTTTATCAATGAAGTTGGTATCATTTTTGCGCAGAACCAGAGGTAAAAAGTGCATGTTTCAACTGGAAAACGCTTCGGAATACGAAAGTAACGGAGACACTTTTAAGGTTTTAGGAGAAATTTTGCGAACTTTAGATTAGCCTGTCTGCTCTCCTGACACGAATCCAGTAGAGAATGTTTGAGGCCACGTTGTATGCATAAAATAAACAATTTATTGAATGATATGAACTACTGAATGAAATATTCAGAGTAAAAGTAAGAACAAATTTCAAGGTTAATTGATTTGCTTTGTTCATTTCGATGAAAATGTTTGACTTTTCTTATCTGATGATTATTCAAGTGGTACGCCCTTTACCCAACCCCCTTTTCCTAACCAGTTTGTTTGTATTTCACTGAATTAGTTTCAAGTTAGCCGCATACATAATAAATGTTTACATTATTTTGTAATTATATAACGACAGAATCCGATAGTTAGGTATGAATGGTGGTAGTATGTGTCATTAAACAACAAAACCACTCAACTCAATTGTGGTTGGTGTTTTTCTGTTATATAATTTTTGTGGTCATCTTATTTATCAAAGGGCGTGTAGAAGCTATTAGAAAATATTATCAAACAGTACAAACAATGATATGGATAAGGTTTGACGTATTATGCTTTGTTTAAGATGATTTAAAGCCATTAACAAAGACATGCGATGTGAGGATAAACTATGTGGGGAAAGTATGTGTTTGCTGTTTTGGGTGATATATGCTGACTTACAGTGCCAAACAAAATTTGTTTGTTTAATGTTCTATTTTTATGAAGAATAGTTTGTGAGTTAAATTTTCAAAATTTTCAGATAATGGAAATATACATTTCGACTATTAAGTTCATAAATTTTATAATATATGTTTGTTTTTGAGAATACATTTAGCTTTTAATTAATTTCTGTTAACAAATTCCAGAAAAATAGAAAGTTGCATTCTATGCCATCTGTGAGATTGATTCAACTTTTTTGAGTTAGATGAATTACATACAACACATTTTCGCCGAAATGTATAAATATTGAAGAACTCGTTTGTTATCAAATTTCAAAACTTAAAAAATGAAAAATATGTAGCCACATTTTAGCAAAATTGAATGTGTGGGATTCGATATACTTACTCTGAATATCTACAAATATTGAAATTAATTTTATATTCAAATTTTGCATATCATCATATTTCTCTCGATATTATTAAGTGATGATTCAGCACGTGCAATAGTTATTTTTCAATGGAAACACACAGTCTAAATATTGCAACATATATATTTACACTGACTTGTGTAAATATAATATTATAATGTAATGATATAAAATAATATAATTACATACATGGGCGTCTGCAGGACCTGCCATAGAGGGGAGAAGCTTTTCTAAATGAAAAGTTCACGTATTTAAAAAAAGTTCTGTTCTTTTAATTAAACATAAAATATTCCTTGCATTTTTTAAAGAAAATTTTTTTTGCTATCAATATATCTTTTATAAATGTTATCAATATAACTATTAATTTAAATTTGTTTAACTTTTTTCAACCATTATATAACAATTTTTATTCTTTCCCATATCTAGTGCAGCAATTGCCCCTCCTTGTAGCCTCTGCGCACGCCCATAGTTATATAACTGCCTCCACAAAGGGCGATAAGCCATTTTCTATTATAATTAATTCAAAAACTTTGTAACTTTGTAAAAACTGCTAAAGCTGATATTAATACAAAAAAGCT